>OY987212.1:50092570-50643316 GCA_963920805.1 Primula vulgaris
TAACTTAAAAAAAACTTAATTTTGTGTTTGGTTTGAACTTAAAATATCTGAATTGTGCATAAATTCTAGGGATTATTTTGTCCTACCTTTTTTTTTTGCTTTTTTTGGATGAGAAGTTAGTAACTTAAACTGGTTTACCATATTAGTTAGTCAGCTTAAAGGTTGCACCTTTTTTATCTTTTTTTTAATAATTTTGTTTTCTGACCCAAATAAGCAGCTTATTTAGCTGTTACTGTTTAAAGGAATTAGCATATTTGTCTGTTTCAGCATTCTAATTTTGGTTTAATGAATGTTCATTGGTGTTTGTAAGACTGGTGTTATAGCTTGATTGTCATGGTTCTGTATAATTGATATTCCGATCCCTTGTTTGAAACGTGATTTATTTGGTTTTTTGGAATCAGATTCTAGGCTGTGAAATCTTAATGATGTGGTTGTTGTAGTGTTTTAAAAAACGAAATCTTAACTAAGCGTTTTGCAAGAGCTACTCTAAAAGCGTAAAAAGCGTAAGCTTTTAACGGCCTAATAAGAGGAAAACTACATATTTCAATTTGTTTTAAGCTTTCAATCGAGCTTTTAGCGAGCTTTTTTTAGTACGAAGCGCACTCTAAATATCTGAAATGTGGCATACATGGATTCTACTGAGGCCTTGTTTGGTGGCACATTTTAAACTCTGTGTACCATGGCTTTATGCTTATAAGTTACAGGTCTTTGTGCATTTAGTTGACCAGATTAAAAGCTGTGGCTATGCATTTCTTTGTGCATCAGTTTCGGTTTGTTTTCCTGAAAAAGTCAGAAACCGCTTACAATCTGCACCCAGACAAGGCCTTTTTCCTTAATGATGATATTTATCGAGTCTCTTTATTCTAAGTTTTATTGTGGATTCCCTTCTAATGTTGAGTAGTTTAATTTCCAAGTTTCTGTTTAGATATTCGGGAGTGTTTTTTCCTTCCTTTTGAAGTGTTTTTGTTTTTGTAATCCGAGTCTTGGCAGCAGAACCTCTTGTGTTTGTTGTACTTCAAATTTGTAAATTGTATATAGATATTATTGATTCATGTTTGTTTGCAGCTTTTAAGCTTAGTATTTTTGCCTTTTTTGCTGATTAGTTACAAGTTGCATTTTTTTTAAACAAACTAGTTGGCCATCTTAAAAGCTGTTGTAATTTGGTGCTGTGGCTATTTTTCCGAAAGAGTTCTGTTTTCTACTTTCAATTGCTTTCCAGTATTGCAATTCTAGTTTCATGAATATTCCATTCGTTCATATTAATCTAAGGCCGTGTTATCGTTGATTTGCTTGCTTATGTTTCAGAATCTCTTCCAATGTAGTAGGTTTATTTATTTTTTGGACTCAAATTCTAGGCTGTGAAACTTCCACTGTGAGGTGGTACACCAGATTTGTGAAATTTGTATACATTCTATGAAGGCCTTGTTAGGATGTGGCCTTTATGCTCTTTTGAGTAGTTATCTCTTTTTATATTTTTGTTAATTATATAGTTCGTTGTAACTCTACAGAATGCCGAAGGATAGAAGTCATGCGTATCCATCATCCGCCCGTTCTAGACCCTATGCGCGCAGCTCCAAACACACCGACGTATGCGGATCTAAGAATAATTTACCTTCACAAGGAAATGAGAGAGAATGGGAAGAGGCTAGATGTGCCATATGTATGGAACACCCTCATAATGTCGTATTATTATTGTGCTCTTCTCATGAAAAAGGTTGTCGTCCTTTTATGTGTGACACTAGCCATCGCCACTCCAATTGTCTTGACCAGTTTCGCAAATCATCGCCTTCTATCCAGCAGATTGATCTGATGGAAGATTTTCCTCCTTCAAACAATATCAGAAAACTTCGAAATAAGCTACCTTGCCCCCTATGTAGAGGCCAAATAAGCGGGTGCATGGTTCTTGAACGTGCTAGAACCTTCATGAATTTGAAAACAAGAAGTTGCTCTCTCGAAAGTTGTGACTTTATCGGAACATATCCAGAGATGAGGGCGCATGCTAGGTACTAGATTTAGATACTATGTCTGGAATTATTAGTTTGGTTTGATATTTCTATTGTGTAGAGGTTTGATTATATCACAAGACTATCTAAAAAGATACCTTTGAATAAATCTAATATTTTAATGCGTATCTAAAGTGTTTTTGCTCGAGTTTCATCAAAGTTTAAGCTTTATATTTTCGG
Organism: Primula vulgaris; assembly: GCA_963920805.1. Classification (NCBI taxonomy): domain Eukaryota; kingdom Viridiplantae; phylum Streptophyta; class Magnoliopsida; order Ericales; family Primulaceae; genus Primula; species Primula vulgaris. The sequence continues at coordinate 50,094,754 of OY987212.1, forward strand.
GAGTGCAAAACCGCTCTTTAAGGCATACAGAACATGAATTTTACTATGTGATTGTTAGCAAATGTTTTTTTACTATACGAGTAGAAGCGATCTTTTAACTCACTTTGAAGGGATCTTTTTGAAATGGATTGAATTGCAAAGATTTGTTTCCTATTTATTATTTGCAGTTATTTACAAATAGCGAATTTATGTAATCAAGCCCAATTGCCATAATACCATCCATTTATATTATTTTAATACCAGGCGTGAGCATCCCTACGTTTGTCCAACTAAAGTGGACCCCACGCGCCAAGAAGAGTGGGCAAGATTAGAAAATGAGACAACCTATCAAGACCTCCTTGGTTTATCCGGACACAGAGATTTGGATTGGCTTCCTGTAGACGACTATTCTGAGTTTTTCGAAGAATTGGAGCCTGGTAGCGATTGGGAAGAGTCAATGGAGAATGATTATTCTTTGTTTTCCGAAAACGATGTCTTTTTGTCCTTAGAAATTGAGCATGAGTTGCCTTTCACTTTTATTGATTCTCCCCTTTTACACCATGATCCTAATTGTCCTCACCGTACGAGGGTGGGTCGTAGTCCCCAGTGGAGTCCTCACCATACGAGCGTGGATCGTAGTCCCCAGTGGAGTCCTCACCATACAAGCGTGGATCGTAGTCCCCAGTGGAGATACCAATTAGTAAATAGAGAGTTAAGTCGTTCGACTAGCGAAAGTGATAGCACGACAAGAAGGTATCCATCTCGGAGAAGTAACTCTGGTCGGGGTCCAGGGCAGCAGAATAGACGGTTGTGAAGGGAGTCATTGCAGGTTTGACGTCAATATCACTGTTGCTCATTTATCATTATCCCTGTTATGTATCTGTTTTAGTGGTTTATACTTTATATGTACTATCAAACGCAGTCCATGTCTTGCTATTAATATCTTGATACTTGTTATGTGAATTATTGGTAATTTGCTTTCAAACTTCGGGTTGAAATGCATGTTTGATCCATTGTTTGACAATTTTTCTCGAGCAACGAGTGTGGAATCACCCGCACTGAATGGCGTTGAAAACTCATTAACATCTCAGGAAAAAAAATTCCGCTTAAAATCCAGACTGCATATAATTCAGTTTAAAGGCTGAGTTTTCAACTTTGGTCGTTTTTTACATCCATTTTTTTTGTGTTTGAAATAATTTTCAGTTTTTTACATCCTACGTGCACAATAAATCTTTCAAGTTTTTTTTCTCAACCTCAAGAATCACAGCTTATTTGCGTAAAATGTGTTAGTTAACAAACTTTTTAGTTTCGAAAGACTAGTTTATGAATTTCATAACTCAACGATGTATATAATTGCATAGAGCTGAGAATGTAGAATCTTAGCTTAGTAGTCGGAACTTGTGGTTTAAATTTTTCTTGTTGGAGCTTATGTATTAGATCTCGTTATGCCAGTCATAACTGTAACCAATTGAATTTAGTTTATACTTCATAGACTGAACGGAGCAAACTTGCTGAATATTTATTCAGTAGCTTCCCAACATTTGTATTAGAGTGGATCACCCATCGATGAACTAAGTTTTTTAATTTGTTTTCGAAAACAGACGAGCATGGATGGAATGGATGGAATTTCACAATGATGGACAAATAAAGAATTAATCATGCAACTGGCTAGCAAACAAATTATTTTGTCGGAGTCGAGTATTTTGAAGGAGCAACATAGAAGGTTGTGTTTGTTTAGTGCTATGTTTTGTGTTCGAAAACCATGTCATGTTAATTGATATTGTTGCCTTTAGTCTATTGAAATCTTAAAACTTTATCCTTCTATTTATCTTGCTTCTTGTGTTTTTATGTAATGAATCTTGTGATTCTCATTGATTTATAGGGATTATTACAGTGTTGTACATTGGCATTTTCCTTTTGTTTGATTTTGTACACTAAATAAAGATGATGTTGATCATCGACAAATAAAATGCAACTACTATTTGATTTATGGTCACACATGAACCTCAACTTAGTGCAATGTTTTATTTCTCACTGTACAACTTAGCATAGAATATCTTTGGTAATTCAAAAAGAAATAGATAAGGAAAAAATATTATTTCGTAAATTTAAAATGACAGATTATTACTTAGATATTAAATTAAAAAAATCCTTGATTCAATTTCAAAATTGAAAAGAAGGGATTATCATATTACATTAGGTGAAAAGGCACTCCACACAAAAAACATAATACTAAGTTTAAACCGAATCGTGCACTACTTTTTTTCAACCACCTTTGACATATCGAACCCCGAGCAACTTAACATCATCAACCACAGGACCACATAGTGAACCGGAGTTATCACTCTTCATCGTATAGAACGTGCTCAAGAACCTAATCCTAGTTCGATACCCGACTGCTCTAAACTTAAGCACACCCCGTTTGAACCCACCTTTGCCCATAGACTCGTAAGGTACCCTAACGGTGTCCTTACCCGCAAAAGCCTCTACAATCATAGACCCTTCACAAGAGTTACTAGCGTCACCAACGGAAAATGTGAGAGCGTATAATTTTTTAGGTACGGTTTTGACCACTTGTGCGATAACGCTTTCTTTACCCGCTACGAGCTCGATTGCATGTTTTCCTTCTGGGACTGAAAAATGTTGTGAGTCGATGTATTTAACAGCTTTCAAAGACTCGATCATCCACCCCGGTAATGGGGAGTGGTCATCTTCGATGTTTGGCGGGACAAGAACTCCATATCCCGTGTTTGGAAAAACGTATGGGCCTTCTTCAAAATTTCCATTCTTCAACATGTTCACTGCCAAAATAGTAGAATAGTTAAAAAATAACTTTTTAAAACTATATATAAACCGTCTTTTAATGTAGTTTTCATGTTTTTTATACCATTTATCTTCCGATGACTCAGTTTTGATTTTATTTTTTTTTATCATAAAAGAAGAATATATATATATTCACCTCTAGATCTCTTAGGAGAGTATAGAACCTTCAACCCGACCGAATCAATAAGGGGCCCGCATGCAGAATCCTCCTCGACTCCCGGGTTATGTATGGTGATTTCCACGTCATCATTCTCCGCCAAAAATCCCCACGAATACGAGTCCCACCCATCGCTACTATACATAGTCTGCATAGGTAGAATACCCCAATCATACGCCTCTCTATTTGGCGAAACAGAAACATTTAGTTTTTCGTCCTGAGCACAAGTGCGAGCCGCGCTAAATGTTAGCGAGTAAAACGAGTTTTTTTTCACTTTTACTTTTTGTTTTATTGAAGCCTCGTTTCCTAGACGGACTGCAAAGGAACCTTCAGGAACTACGAGGATCATGTCGCCTTGGGTTTGACCGGATTTGATGTATTCTACATAACCGACGAGTTTCCAGTTAGGAATGGCGTGAGGGTCAATTACCTTTGTGCCCTTCATTTGGGATGCCTTCGGACCGGATTCGAAGTTACCGTTTGGTAATAATCCTGAAATATTCAAAGGGTAGTGCAACTGTAAACTAAAGTAATAATTTTATTAAGTATTGCTGAGAAAACTTGGAAAAGTGAGATAATTATAATTGGTTTGGTCAATATTGTTACATTGCCAATTATGTACTACATCTTATCAGTGCTACATGTATGTAGTGATGTTGAAGAAGAAAAAGATAATACATTATTATTTGTTCAAAGTGCAATTTGATTTTTCTGTAAATATCTCTTCATGTGTTGTAACTTAAGAACAAAAGTTATAAGAGTCCTAAGCATTATGAATAATGTAAATTATCTAAAGTCCTTAATTTCACCATAACATGTAGCCAGCTTATAATCACATGTATTGCTCATTTACACGTGAGATAATGGTCCAAATTTGTGTTGTTTATAAAAAGTTGTGATTTTCTAGTTTGGTAATTACATTAATTTGAACAAACATGACACATACATGCGTGTGGTCCAGTGACTTTTGTCTCAGCATAATCTTTAATACTTTCAAAGTGTTTGATCAAGAAAATGTAGATAGATTATTCGGTATAAATAAACTTATAATTAAGTATTGAAAATATCACATTATTTTCAAACTGGTGTGTGTGTGTTTGTATTAATTATAAGCATTTCCCATAAACTCATACTGTATTTATTCATTTACTATGAGTATGGTACATGAAGTATTTTTAGGCTTGATATAAAAATCTAACACACTATAAAAAAAAAAGTTCAAATAAAAACAGTTTTCAAACCTAAACTTTTTCTTGTAGTGTAACATCTCAAACCTCATAAAATAACAGTACTTTTTACATTTCCAAAACCAAAATAGCATATGGGCTATGTTTATCAATTATCATTGCATAGGAACATACAATATTATAATGTTGGTGGTCTGATATTAAAGTGAGTTTTCGTTAATTTCATTGAAAATTTGTCAATAAAATTTCTTGTTATTTTGTTGATAATTTTAGCGGCCCTCAATTTCGCTACTGTTTTGATGATATACTGATATTTTCTTGTAAATCTAAATGGAAACCTCATCAACTTTAACAACTAACGTTCTAAAAGTGATCCTAAATTTATGATGAGAATATTATAATATTCATCCTGAGTATTTTGTAATGCATTAAACTATATACTCAATCGAGTATGCTAACCATAACCAATCCTCATTCAATTTACATACACAGATAAGTAAGAATAATGAAAAGACCTATCTATTTGGCAAGAAAATTAATCTAATGGTGTAATATTATATTAGGCACGATAACAGTGATACTAATTAGTAATTACTGTATATGTATATATGTGACCTTGAAATTAGTCATATATTCGTTCTTTATTTTCTTCTTTTTAAGGGGATCTCAAGCTTGCCTATACCCTGTGGAATCGACAACTTTCTGTTCGAAAGTGTTCGAAAATGTTGGTTATATACGTACGTAGTAGCTTAGTGATTGAGTTTTAGTATGACATTTATCTTATATTTAAATCATCGTGATTAATCATGACATGATAACTGAGGTAAAGGGCATTTTATTGAATTTGTGATAGCTCGAAGAAGATCCTTATTCATGTATTCTCTTACCATTTAGTTATCATGAAGATTTTCCAACACCCAAAGCTAAAAACTTGACCAAACTCAGCTTTGACATACAGTAACGCTATAGAATCAGACTGAGTCAATAAGAGTTTCTTTAATTATGATAACAAAGATGTGAAACATATATATATAAATCAAATAAGTAGATTACTAACATGATGATAATGTATTGATCTTGAGGGATATTATGTAATTTGAGAGTTTTTTAAGATTTTCTTAAAAAAACATGGAAGGTCTCACATATTTTCCAATCATCCGAAACGACAAAGATTTCCTTAAATAGTGGATGGTGTATGATGAGAAAGTTATTGTGTAATACATATTTTCGGACTTAACGTATAATCAGCGACGTTTTACACAAATATTTTGTATGATTAAAAACTAGCAAATACTATTTGTGAATAACTAATTAAGGCTGTTTAGATTACATGGTTTTTAATAAATAATTAGAGTTAGTAGCATCTAACAATGTATAAAAAGAGCTTACCATTGGTAAAGGATAATGCAAGCTCAACATAGCTAAATGCACAAATTATCACTAACACAATAACTGCCCTCAACATTGTAGAGATATAGTAGTGAGGGAAAAGAGAATATGGGAGATTGAAATGGAATGCTGAAGTATGTTAATGTGGAGTGATATTTATGCAATTTTAGCTTATGAGTTTGGCCTTTGTGATTCACTGGATATTAGGGCTAGGCGAAAAACCGGAAAAACCGAACTGAACCCGAAAAACCGAAAAAAATTCAGGTCGGTTTCGGTTTTCAGTAAAACCGAACCGAAAAAGACCGAAAAAACCCTAAAAAGACCGAAAAATAAAAAATAAAACCGAAAAAAACCGAAACTGGACCGAAAAAACCGGTCCGGTCCGGTCAAAAAAATAAAAAAACCGAAACCGAAACCGAAAAATATGTTCGGGTTCGGTTTTGCCAAAAACCGAACCGGATCGAACCGAACCCGGCCCTACTACATATAACACCTTTGCCATCTACCTTTGTCGGTCTTTAATTAATCATTATAAAAAATGTGTAATTATATAAAAAAGTTTGTGAATAACGAAATTGATATCAATGCACATGCATGAAACCGGCCATTTAAACATCAAAGTATTATTCTGACAAAACAGGTATGGCAAAATTAGAATCTAAACCAAACCGACTACTTCTAATTTATTTGATTCGTATTTTTGTCAAAAACCGAACCGACTACACATGTATGCTTGTATTTCTTACTTTTAACTTAATATGATTGGTACTTCTTATTCGTTAATCATCATTTCCTTATCTCTAATCAATATAATTAAAAAGCAATCTATTTCAATCTTAAAAAAAGTAAACGGGTTTGAAATGAATGCATATGTTGTCAGATATTATACTCCTATATAATTAATTATATAGTGATTGTGAGAAATAACTAATCCATAACTTAGTCTTTACCCACATGCATTAATCATAATGATGATGATGCTATAGCATTAATATAGGTATAGGATTTTTTTGATATAGATCCAATGTTCTAAAATACAGGCATTGACGAAATTGCTCGTCTAGCGCCTAATCACTGTTTAGACGCCGTCTAATTTGCGTTCAATCCAGTTAATCTGTCTAATCTATTTTATGTTGCGTCTACCACATAGACGTCACCTAATTTACGTCTAAACGTGTTTTTTAAAACATTGGATAGATCAATGTATGTCTTCAAAGATGTCTATCAAAAAATCCATACTTATATAGTAACAATGCATCTAATTTTATATATGGCAAGTGAGGTTATAAAATAAGAAAAGAATGTTCCTGTTATGTGACATATTAGCTCACATATATATTTATATAGATATAAGGAGAGAATATAGAAAGAGACAACAAGACGAATTGTTTATTCATTAATATTAATATGAGTGTACAGAGATAAATCAAAAGACCACTGACCCTCTTTATATAATAGAAGGTATGGTTACATATGCTAGAAAAATACAATATAGACAAAATAGAGTAATGTCTAAGATAACCAATAATATAGTACAACAGTCCCGAAATATTAAGTTTTTACAAAAAAAATAGAGTAACGTGAGGAATGGGGTACGTGTAAAATTGTCAGAAGAAACCATCAAAATGATCAATCAAAGCAAGGAGACAGATTGAGATCTGATCCTTGAACAACCCATGTGAGCAAAGCAATGGGTTTTATTTTCTTCTTAATGTTTTTTCTATAAAACAAATGATCAATCAAACCTTTTTTAAATCACCAAAAAAAATATTTGTTTATTTTCCCATCACTATCCACTATAAAATAATGTCTGATTTAGTGAGAATCAAAAGTCGTTACAAGAATGTCACTAATTTAAAAAATTATCATAAATTTATCGCAAATTGACTAAACTATCACAAATCCGTCACAAAAACGGTCGCTAATAAGCTCGTAACTAATCCCGTCGTTATTTAGATATTTTTTTTTAATGATCATTTCTAGCAGACAGTTATTTTCTCTGCAATTAAACAAATTACTATATTCTAATTGAATTCCATGTGCAGTTAAGTGGATATTGCAAGATATATATATAAATAATAACCGGGTTACTCCATAAGTGTTATAATTGTTTTTGTTAAATCTCGGTATTCTTGACCAAGATTCCTTTACGAACTATACAATAATTAAAAACTGCATGTTTATTTTTTCTAGGGGAAGGGAAAAAAGAAGAAGATGGATATGCATAATAGCATGAGGATATACATCGAAGCGAATTTCACTATAAAAAAAGCATGTCAGTTTACCATCAGAGCGCCTGTTGTTAAATTGATGGTAACGTGAGTGTCTCTAAAATTGCTGCTATTTTAACTTTTTCGTGTAGTGTTTTGATTTTTAAAGTGCCGAGATTTAATGTTTTAGCTCTTTAGGTTTTTTGACTAATCATTTGTATATATCTAGGTTCATTTTAGCTTTGCGGTTTTGCCTTTTTCGGAGAACTTGTGTTCGAAGCTGCTGTTCTTCTTACTGATATTTGAACGATCAACTATCATGGGGGCTTAGCCCATGAATATTGAAGACATATTTGTTGTGTTACTAAAATGAACCTGATATTGAAATTTTTTTTAAAAAAAAAACTTCAGCATATGCAAATGATAAAAAAAAGAGGACCTTTTCTTATCTTGCATGTGTACATATGGAGGCAGAGTACCTACTCTGAGTCAGGGTTAGAGTTACTCTGCTTTCGTTGACCATTAGATATGTTATTTTATACAGTATTAATAAAATACAGATCCAATGGTTGAGGAAGCAGAGTAACCATGACTCAGAGTCAGGTACTCTGCCTCCGTATACATATGCACACTTCATGACTGCATGAGACCCATCGGAATATTCCCTTAATTAAAGCTTCTAAGTTTTTTCATATGCAAATAATAAATAAAAATAAACTTACTTCTAGCTGGTGCAGTCAAATATTTTCGTAATTTCATGGCTATATTACTTTTCAAGGGGAAATTATAAGTTTCTCAAGTATTGTGTATTTGTATACAGAAAATTAGAAGATATTAAGTATAAAGGACTGATTTGTAATCTTTTATAAAGTATAAGAGTTTATATGTAATTGGTTTATTTGTAACATTTGTATGATTAAAGGACTGATTTGTAAACTATATAAATTGGGCTTTGACAGACCAATTGGGTAAAGTTTGTAACTTGAATAACTACTTTGTAATTTAGAGAAACTTATATATATAGTTTCTCAGATCAATTTTTAATATATGAAAAATCATTTTATTTTTACTCTCTCTCTCTATAATAGCCCCGTATGTATGTATATATATATATATATATCAATCAATATTTTTCAGTGAAATCTTGTTTTCTACATGGTATCAGAGCGATTTTAAGTAGTATTTCGCTAATCAAACCCACAAAATTGGGTTTATTTTTCTTTTCTCCGCTGTGTTACTTTCGAGTGGTTAAAAAAAAAAATTGGGGTTAATCGGATAAAAGGGGCGATTTCTCTGATTATTGTTCTCTCGCATCAATTGGTTCTTCTATTGGTATATTCTAAACCACTATCTACTTAATTTGTTGATTAATTTGGAATTTTGGAATTTCTCTGGAAATTAGGGTTCTTGAATTTTAAAATTGGGGGTTTCTGGTTTCTCTTGTGTGTTCTTCTTCTCTTGGTTTAGCAATTGATTAATTGGTTTGTATAATAAAGGTTTCTCTTCTTCTTTCTTGGAATTATGTCTGAAGATTTGAACAACAATGATAGGGATAACAATCCACCTATACCTATTCAACATATAACCACCATGAGTCCTTATTATATAGGTACCAATGAAAATACTAGTAATAGCTTAGTTAATCCTTCGTTAACAGGACCTAATTACCATTCTTGGAAAAGGTCCATGGAAATTTCTATAGGTGCTAAATCAAAACTTGGGTTTGTTACTGGTAGTTTAGTATGTCCTCCTGTTGATGATTCAATGCATGGTGCATGGTTACAGTGCAATTTAATTGTGATGTCATGGATTATTAATTCTGTAAATAGTGAGATTGGGCAGTCTATTTTATATGTGGATAGTGCTGCTAAGATGTGGAGAGAATTAACAGAGAGATTTGGACAGGGTAATGAGGCTAGGATATATGAGTTACATCAAGATATTCATAGTATGGTACAGAATGATCTTACAGTTTCAGCTTATTTTACCAAGTTAGAAACATTATGGAATCAATTAAGTATTCTTAGTCCTCTTCCTAGGTGTACATGTGGGGTGACAGGAGGTTGTACTTGTAATTTCATGGGGGCTATAATTGCTAGAGAACACAGGGTTTTTAAGATGATTTTCTTGATGGGTTTGAACACTAAGTATGCTCATGTAAGAAGTCAGATTCTTTTAATAAAGCCTCTTCCTTCTTTAAATGATATATATCAATTGGTTAATCAAGATGAGAAACAACAAAATTTAGGGGTACATAGTGTAAATCTGGGTAATAATATGGTTCTTGCAACACAACATAATCAGAATTTTAGGCCATCACAGAATCAAAACTTCAGACCACCTAGTAATCCAGTTTTTAGACCTTTTAGGCCTTCTTTTGGCAGAGGAAACTCAATGAAATGTTCTCATTGTGGGTCTAGTAGGCATACAAAGGAAAGATGTTACAAGTTGCATGGGTATCCACCTAATTGGGTTCCTAGGCCAAGGGGTTTTAACTCTAATCTTGGGGGGAATAATATGGTGCATCAAGTTTCTTATCAAGGAGAAGGAAATTATGGGGAAAATCAGTATAGTATGGGTAATGGTAAAATTGGGTGTCAGGTAGGTATGGGAAATCATTTGGAACAGACTCCTTTTCATTCACCTTATTCTATAGTGCAGCAGGGTTACAATGAGATTACTGGTCCAGAACAGCAGAAGAGTTCCTTGGATGATCAAAATCAGGCTGCTGCTGCTGTTAATAATCAAAATCAGGCTGTTGCTGCTGCTAACATGGTGTATACAGGCATGACAGGTATACATGAATTCTTTCCTTTTTCTAATGCATGTCAAAATAGTTATCAGAATTCTTTATTAGATAATAATGATACATGGGTTATTGATAGTGGTGCTAATGAGCATATGGTAAATTCATTAGTGCATTTTGATAATTTTAAAAAGGTAGTGTCTCATGTTAATTTACCTAATGGACAAATTGCTAATGTCACACATATAGGTACTGTAATTTTTAGGAATGGAATTACTTTATATAATGCTTTGTGTGTACCTTCTTTTGGGTTTAATTTAGTATCTGTTAATAAAATAACCAAAGATTCTTCTTTGTCTGTTATTTTTAATTCACAATCATGTTATATTCAGGACCAGGCCTCTTTGAGGATGATTGGTAGGGCTGAGGCAAAGAATGGTTTATATGTTTTCAAGAGAGTTGGAACTGTTAGTTGTAATAGTAGTAGTTTTTTACAGAATAAGCCTAATATCTGGCATTTTAGGTTAGGTCATCCTTCTGTTCAAGTATTAGGTTTGATTTCTAATGATGTAAAAGTCAAGTTTAGTACTCAGAATTGTATTGCTTGTGATGTTTGTCATATGGCAAAACAACATAGATTGAGTTTTCCTTTAAGAAACAATAGTGTTGTTCATATGTTTGAGCTAATACATTGTGATATCTGGGGTCCTTATGCTACTGCTACTTATGATGATTTTCATTATTTTCTTACTATTGTAGATGATTTTACAAGGTGTACATGGGTTTTTTTATTAAAACATAAATCTGAAACTGTTACAATATTACCAAATTTCTGTAAAATGGTTGAAAATCAGTTTCAGTATAGAATTAAAATATTAAGGAGTGATAATGGTATTGAGTTTAATTTGCTTGATTTTTATGCTAAAAATGGTATTATTCATCAAACAAGTTGTGTTGAAACACCACAACAGAATGGAATAGTAGAAAGAAAGCATCAACATCTTTTAAACATGGCTAGAGCTCTTAGATTTCAGTCTTTTTTGCCTTTACAGTTTTGGGGTGATTGTGTTTTAACAGCAGCTTATTTAATAAATAGAACACCTTCTCCTTTGCTGAACAATAAAAGTCCATATGAAATGCTTTACAATAAGAAACCTGCTTATAATCATTTGAAAGTTTTTGGTTGCCTAAGCTATGCTACTACTTTGGTTAGAAATAGGAATAAATTTGATGCTAAGGGAAGAAAATGTGTGTTTATTGGTTATGGAACTAGTACTAAAGGTTATAAACTTATTGATATTAGCACTAATGATATTTTTTTGTCAAGAGATGTGTCATTTTATGAGGAATATTTTCCTTTTCAAAAGAATGAAAGTATCACTACTACAGATTCTGATGATATAAATGAATCTGATAATACTAATACCAATACACATCTTATAAGGAATAATGATATTTCAAGTACTAATACATCTTGTTTAGGTAGAAAGTCAGTCAGGAAGGTTTCTGCACCACAGTATTTAAAAGATTTTCATTGTAATGTTAATACTGTTTTATCTATTAATAAGAAAAGAATGCCTTATGATATATCCTCTTACATTACTTATGATAAAATATCAGAAAAACACAGGAATTTTTGTTTATCTGTTTCTTCTATTATTGAACCTACCACTTATAAACAGGCTAGTAGTGATCCTTTATGGGTACATGCTATGGAAGAAGAGGTTAAGGCTTTAGAACTTAATAAAACATGGTTTTTAACAGAGTTACCTTTAGGAAAACAACCAATTGGTTGTAAGTGGGTTTATAGGGTTAAGTACAAAGCTGATGGTAAAATAGAAAGGTATAAAGGTAGGTTGGTTGCTAAAGGCTATAATCAATTAGAAAGTATTGATTTTGAAGCTACTTTTTCCCCTGTAGCTAAAATGACAACAGTTAGGTGTTTTTTAGCAATAGCAGCATCTCAGAATTGGTTTTTAACACAAGTAGATGTTAATAATGCTTTTTTAGATGGAAATCTTGATGAAGAAGTTTATATGATACCCCCACCTGGATTTGTACAAAAGGATAGTAGTTTAGTTTGTAAGTTGCAAAAATCATTATATGGTTTGAAACAAGCATCAAGACAATGGTTTTCAAAGTTGAGCACTTCATTAATTTCTTTTGGGTTTGTTCAATCTTCTGCAGATTATTCTTTGTTTACTATTAATAAAAATGATAAGTTTCTGGCCTTATTGGTTTATGTAGATGATATTGTTTTAGGTAGTTCTTGTTCAAACTTGATCAATGAGGTAAAAAGTTTCCTTAACACACAGTTTAAATTAAAGGATTTGGGCCCTTTAAAATTTTTTCTGGGATTAGAAGTAGCCAGGAATAGAGATGGGATTCACATTAATCAAAGAAAATATGCTTTAGAAATACTGGCTGAGACAGGTCTTTTAGCTTCTAAACCTAGTAATTTTTCAATGGACACTAAACAGAAATTTAGTTGTAGTGATGATGATAAATTTCATGATATTACTTTATATAGAAAATTAATTGGAAAATTGTTATATTTAACAATAACTAGACCAGACATTAGTTTTTCAGTGCATGTTTTAAGTCAATTCTTAGCATCTCCCAGTAAGTTTCATTATGTAGCAGCTCTAAGGGTATTAAAATACATCAAAAAGGATCCAGCACAAGGTATTTTGTTTTCCTCGAATTCTTCTGTTATTTTAAAGGCATATAGTGATTCTGATTGGGCTGGTTGTGTAGATACAAGAAGGTCTGTAACTGGTTTTAGTATTTTTCTGGGCAATTCATTGATTTCTTGGAAAAGTAAAAAACAAAGTGTTGTATCAAGAAGCAGTGCTGAAGCTGAATATAGAGCTTTAGCCATTACATGTTCTGAAATCATTTGGTTAAAACAGTTGGTTAAAGATTTAGGTTTTAAAGTTGAAAAATCAGTGGCTTTATTCACAGATAGTAAGAGTGCTATAGCTTTAGCTTATAATCCTGTTTTTCATGAAAGAACTAAACATATTGAGGTGGATTGTCATTTTATTAGGGATTTGATAATTCAGAAAGTAATACATCCATTACATGTTCATACTAATGATAATGTGGCAGATTTGTTCACTAAAGCTGTTGGTGAAGCTTGTTTTAAGCATTTACTTGTCAAGATGGGTATTTTGTCAATTCATTCTCCATCTTGAGGGATGCGTATTAAGTATAAAGGACTGATTTGTAATCTTTTATAAAGTATAAGAGTTTATATGTAATTGGTTTATTTGTAACATTTGTATGATTAAAGGACTTATTTGTAAACTATGTAAATTGGGCTTTGACAGACCAATTGGTTAAAGTTTGTAACTTGAATAGCCACTTTGTAATTTAGAGAAACTATATATATATATATAGTTTCTCAGATCAATTTTTAATATATGAAAAATCATTTTGTTTTTACTCTCTCTCTCTATAATAGCCCTAAATATACGTATATATATATATCAATCAATATTTTTCAGTGAAATCTTGTTTTCTACAGAAGAGATTACAATTCATAATGTGGGTTATTAATCCAATAAACAAGTATCAGACATTATAATTGTATATTTGTATTTACAGATCATTAACCAAAAAGCAGGGAATGAACTAGATATTCACACAAATACTGTACCATAACTAGTTCTACTACTTTGAAATCATAAAATATTTATTATTGACCTCTCATTACCATCTAAATTAGCTGCCCAGATAAAGCACAAAAGAAAGAGACTCGAAAGGTAGCGAAATAATTCGTAACTAGTTTTCGACTTCTCTTTTGGTCCATAATTTTCAGCAAAAAATTATGCAGCACACTTTGTTCAAATACCATTAATATTTGTTAACAAGTTGTAATGATGTATACTATCTTCAATTAATTAAAATTGTACAGATCATGTATGTATTCCAAAATGGTTTGTCCACTACCATCTAATAATCTATCATGGTAATGATAGAATTAATACACTCTAACTACAGTTCTCAAATCTGATTTCATCTATATTTCTCCTTCTCTACTTTTTCGTTTTTCACATTTTGCGTTCATCCAAACTTCGCAATGGAAGAACAGACACTTTCTTGATCCAGTGACAATTTTTTCACAAATTATCAGTTTAAAATGATATTTACCGTCATATCATCAATTTGCAGTCTTCGGCTTTTTCGTATCACTTATTCTGTTTCATCGCTGTAATGAGGACGTACCTGCCAAAAAGTTGTATAACCAATATCATAAATATTATTAAGTAATAACTGAGATGTATGTATAATTGTAGAATGTTTTTGCCTTTATTAGCTCAAATAATACCTGTCCGTTTCTATCCTCCGTAAAACTAACAGTTCTGAGCTTCAATTCTCCTCTTCTAGTCGTCATCTCATCTAATATTTCAGCATCACAAACTTCGTTTTCATTTTCTTCATCTATTGGATAAGCCACTTCCTTTTCCTGATAAGGAAAAAATGTTGTTTGGTCAAAGAATTATACTTTGGAACAGCAATTAGGCACTCTTTTAACAGTTTCGTTGTCCAACAACCCTAACAAACTATTCCTGTTACTATATATTTGGCCAGAATGTTAAACCACATAACCCCGTTACACTTCGTATTTGATAACAATATTAGTTATGTAAAGCATAAAAATATTAAGAAAATACATACCACGAAAGAAAAGCTAGTCCGAGGGGCCCTGGGGGTACTTGCAATTTCCTCATACTCGGCTGCGTCTAGTTCACGCAGATGAATGGGATTGAAAATCTTGGGGAGAATATGTTGTCGTATCGATATTAAAAAGAAAAATGGCAATGGAAAAAGTATGCCAGCTATGGGAATCCAGGTCACGCCAAAGCACAGCAGAAAGTATACAAGCTGGAAGAGAGTGAAAATCGCTATCTTTCTAAATGGCACCGACTCCACAAATGAAGCATGAACTTCTTCAAGAACCCTGGCAGAACAGTTTTATAACCATGTAAGATCATTGTCAAGCAATTGCATTAGTTGCACTTTGTTCAGAAACAGATTTTAAATATTTGTATACTGGCATACCAACTACCAACTGATTTGGTCACTGTATTTATCACAATTCAATCACTCCTATCAAAATTGGTTACATAAAGAAGATGGAAAATACGATTTTAGTAAAATGGCCCCACTTATTTGTTTGAGGTTGTACAAATTGTTAAAACAACGAATCACTCCTGTACAAATTGTTAAAAGACGGATATATAGTTTGTTGTCCAAGTTGTTTAAAAGAGGGATAATTTGGTGCACAAATTGTTCAAAAGACGGATAGTTTGCTGCACAAATGAACAAATTATCATTTTAAAAGGCACATGGGTAAGTGGGTAACAGTTATCCAATCCCTTAGCAGAATAGTTTGATAGTGAACAAGAAAAGAAGAGCAACTCAAATAAGTGAGCATTTGGGTAATATCAATAAGGTATTGTACAAATTTCTAAAAGTTGATAGGTTTGTTTAAAAGAGCAAATAAGTATCGAAGCAAAGTATAGGTCATCCTTCAATATTGGCGTACACTAAGATATGACGAAACGTACTTGTATCGACGACTTGGTGTAATAAAGAGAAGTGAGAGTCTTTCCCAAAACTGGTTTCCAGGAAGGCTATCAATCGCCATGTAAGCAAAATAACCCCATAATACCGATGTTGGGATTTTCTTGATTAGTGGCATAGCACATACAGAAGCTGCCACAAGGAGAGACTGCAAAAGATTGCTAACTCTCTGTTCGTTAACACGTACGGGCAAGTGTGCATCTATTTGCCTTTTAAGATCAAATTTGTTCCCTGTTTTAGAATTGGCGTCTTCGTTTTTCATAACTGCCTCTTTTAAGTCATCCAACTCTTTAGTTACCGTGTTCTGCAATAGACAAGAAAAGGTAAGCAAGAGAACTATTTTATAGGATTGTTAATTAAGTCCATTATGTTCATTATATTTCAATTTTGTAAGGAAAAAAATTCGTAAGACTTGAACCCACTGTAGTGTAATTTACCATAGAAGAATTGTCCATCTCTATGAAGACAGCTTGCATATTTCCATATATTTCCGAGTTACTAGCTTGCTGCTTTACACTTTCTTTTGCACTTTTAACCAACTTCTTGCGAATCAGCTGAAAATTTTCGGACAAAAACACATTAAAATATAAACATTCATGCTAATTCAGTAAAATAAAGGGAAACTGGTATTGCACGATCTTTATACCTACCTGTTTCTTTAGAACAGCTAAGCTCTTGGTATGCATTGGAGATTGTGGTAACACACCATTTGAAGGAGGTAAACCAATCAAGCCACAAATCAAAGTCTGGTCATAGTGTGGAACAAGCATAATGAGAAAAAAAACGATAGTTAACACTGCCATATTAATATAAGAAATGTCCAGTAATGTCTACCAGGAATCCAAGCAAAAGGATATCGTAATGATAAGCAGAAGGTTTTTTGAGATTGAACTCCTCTTGTTGAGCCAATTGCGAAGCGACGCTATGATCAAAGAAGTAAAGCCCCGCTATCATCACAGCTGGGACAATGGCAACAAAAATGTAGCTAAGAGGAACTCTTGCCATATCCTGTAAGAAACATTTATATCAAAATTATCAAAAAACTTTTGGTGCTTAGAATAGAGGCTAAAGTGCTTTGTTAATTCCTGGATTTTCGGTAGCATCAACTAGCAAATAACTTAATAAGAAAATTTTATTCTTAAGTATAGAGTTAGATAATGAAATAGAGGAAAGAGGAAAGTGTTCTGTCAATTACATAAATGATAACTCCTTATGTCAAGCCTCAAGAGTCCAACTGATAAAAAACAGAATACTGGATAAACAAAATTAAAACAGGAAATTTAGCTATTTTAAAAACGTGACCAAATCTGTCCTAATCAAAAATCATAATCTAATAAACCAAGAGAACCCTTATTTATTCGAACTATTTTTCTAAAATATACCTTAATAACAGTCCAATGGTTTAGAGAAGCGGATTCCCAAGGGAGAGGGCTGAAGAGTCTTCTAGGTACTCCAGATGGAACTTCGCTCGGTACGGTAAAAGACAATAATGTCCAAACAACAACCATAAGAGGAACTCCATAGTCTGCAATAAATCCCCTAAGCCCACCTGAAAATATTAAATTGATACTCTTCAAAACCACCGTTTAATTAGAAATAAGTGCGCTTGGTTTTGCATCCGAAACTAAGACATTTTCATAATACTATCAGATGAAATAATCAAATGAATAGCTTCAGATTATTGTAAACTTCGGTGATTATATTTCCAAAGTTGTCCCAAATTTCTCGAATACCTGTTCCATATTTCCATGACCTGGCGCTTCTACTCTTTAAGGCAGTATAAAGAAGTCCAAAAGAAAAGATGATTCCAAGTAGTCCATTTGTGTATAGCCAGTGAAACTGGTACTTCTCCAGTGTTGAGTCTTCAGCTTTTGGTTGTTTGAACTCGCTCACTACTCCCTAAAATTCATATTCTTATTCATAAATATAAATATACGGAAGTATCAAAGGACAACTTTATTCATAATCCTGAATATGCATACCTTGACAGCTTCTTGAATGAAAAGAACAGATATCAACATGCCGAAAAGTTCCCCGGCTACCCTTGTAAATTTATTGATAATAGCACAAGCATTGAATATTGCCAGTAACATCAACATAAGAGCAGTCCACACACAAACCCTGCTTGACAAAAAGAATATTCAGTATAAATTTCCATATAAGCAAACAAAATAAAATAAAGGAAAAAGGATTGTTATAGTACCATCCAGCCCAAGCCAAGAACAGGTCTGGTCCGAGCCCATCTTTTCCTTTGGTGAAGTTATACAAATACTTATACATAATAACAGTCGGTTCTGCAACTCCTAATATCAATAGAGGCTGCCCACCGAGAATTGAGTGTATAATTCCACATAAAGCTGTCGAAGCTAAGGACTCTACTGTACTCAAACTTCCATCTGGTATGACCAATAATTTTTTTTTAAAAAGCTAGTTAGCTACTCTTTTCTTCTTTATAGTTAACCATATACAATATTTTGTAAGGTTTTACACCAAACATTTTTACAGGTACAGAAATGGAAGTGCTAATGAGTTCCTCCTAATGAAAAGAAAAACCTGATAAATTGTATTTTCACCAGAGAATCTTTAACTTCTAACTCACTGCCTTATACCATTATGATTCTCCAAAAGACCAAAACCGCGAATAAACTTCTTTGTTGTACACGTTAAAAAAACCGTTCTCCTAAAATTCAGGTAAGGACTTGCTATCAGCCATAAACAATCTTATCATTTTAAACATTTCACAATATTCTGAACATAGCATCAAATATACGCTTACATGCATGGTACTGAAGCTATTTGTTAAAGCTTCAGTAAAATGCAAGTATTTACGCTAAAATGATTACGTAATTCATCACAAATAAGTGACGCTTTAGGAAACAGAAAATAGTTTAACACACAGCCATCAGAATAAAAAACGAAATCCAGTGTTTAAAGTTAAGACATGAAACAAAAATTAAGCTACAGTAACCAAATATTACGCTGTTCTAACCATGCTCATACGGAGTACGTTTTTAGCATGTTTTTTAGTTTTTACGCTTGAGTTACGCTCATCAGCTAAACGAAGCAAAAAAATTCACCAATCTGGTTAAAAGCTAGAATTAAGGTGTTTTTTAAATAGCGTTTTTAACATGTAGAAAATTTAACCAACCTGTATCTCTGCTCAATTGTTCCCCAAACGCAATAACAGGAAGAGCGGAAGCAAAGAATATATACGTAGTCGGAGCCAATATCCTATATCACATACAAATAATTAAAAAAAATCACTTAAACTAATTCCACCAAAATAAAAAAATAAAAAATCACAATCATTAAAAATATAAGTATGCATGTGTGTAAAAACATACCCTATCCCTGATCGGAATCCGCTAATCCAGTCATGCTTATAACACGACAATCTCCCCCGAACATCTTCTCTTATTCCTCTAAACGGAGATTTTATATTCTCCATTTAAACTGATAGAAATTTAAGAAAACACAAAAATAAAATATTAATAATAAATATTCAGACTGGTTCAAATAAAGTAACAGAAAAGGTGAATATGTGTTCCCTCGCATATTATAGTATACTAAAAATCCCAATATTTTCAAAATAAAAGACAATATCAACATAAACAATTGTCCAGTTATAAATTTCGATTTCACAGTAATTCCTTATAATCTCAACTCCTTTATTTCTTTGTTGTTGTTTTTTGCTTTAATATTGGACTGTAATTACTAGACCAGCTTAAAAATCCAAATGTGTTTAAAAACTAATATAAACTCGTTAGATTGCAGCTTTTACTCTCTCAACTCTTTTAATTTATTTTCTTTGCTTAAATACATGTAGACCAGATTAAAACCAGAAATAATATTTATATCTAAGAAATATATATACACAGAACAATACTTGGAGCTTATTTTCTCAATATTTACAACCAATTAAACAACGCTTGTAATTACAGCTAACAATGAGTTTATTGTGTAATTACAGAAATATATAATATATGTATATGAATTGTGTAATGCCAAGTCGTTAGAGAGAAAAAGCGCCCTTTTAAATACCCACACGAGAGAAAAAAAGAAAGAGTTGTGTGTTTCCATATTGGACCACTAGGCTTTTTTCTTTATTTGAATATTCTTTTGGCTTATAAAACTTATTTCTTCACACTAGAAGCTCTATAATTTAATAGTGTTTTGCTATAAATACTTAAATATATTATCTAAAAATCTTATCTGCTGATGTGGTTAGGGCTGGATTCGGTCCGTTTCGGTTCGGTTTTTAATATTGGACCCACTAGGGTTTTTTCTTTGTTTGAATATTCTTTTGGCTTATGAAACTTATTTATTCACACTAGAAGCTCTATAATTTAATAGTGTTTTGCTATAAATACTTAAATATATTATCTAAAAATCTTATCTGCTGATGTGGTTAGGGCTGGATTCGGTCCGTTTCGGTTCGGTTTTTAATATTGGACCCACTAGGGTTTTTTCTTTGTTTGAATATTCTTTTGGCTTATGAAACTTATTTATTCACACTAGAAGCTCTATAATTTAATAGTGTTTTGCTATAAATACTTAAATATATTATCTAAAAATCTTATCTGCTGATGTGGTTAGGGCTGTATTCGGTCCGTTTCGGTTCGGTTTTTAATATTGGACCCACTAGGGTTTTTTCTTTGTTTGAATATTCTTTTGGCTTATAAAACTTATTTATTCACACTAGAAGCTCTATAATTTAATAGTGTTTTCCTATAAATACTTAAATATATTATCTAAAAATCTTATCTGCTGATGTGGTTAGGGCTGGATTCGGTCCGTTTCGGTTCGGTTTTTAATATTGGACCCACTAGGGTTTTTTCTTTGTTTGAATATTCTTTTGGCTTATGAAACTTATTTATTCACACTAGAAGCTCTATAATTTAATAGTGTTTTGCTATAAATACTTAAATATATTATCTAAAAATCTTATCTGCTGATGTGGTTAGGGCTGTATTCGGTCCGTTTCGGTTCGGTTTTTAATATTGGACCCACTAGGGTTTTTTCTTTGTTTGAATATTCTTTTGGCTTATGAAACTTATTTATTCACACTAGGAGCTCTATAATTTAACAGTGTTTTCCTATAAATACTTAAATATATTATCTAAAAATCTTATCTGCTGATGTGGTTAGGGCTGTATTCGGTCCGTTTCGGTTCGGTTTTTAATATTGGACCCACTAGGTTTTTTTCTTTGTTTGAATATTCTTTTGGCTTATGAAACTTATTTATTCACACTATAAGATCTATAATTTAATAGTGTTTTGCTATAAATACTTAAATATATTATCTAAAAATCTTATCTGCTGATGTGGTTAGGGCTGTATTCGGTCCGTTTCGGTTCGGTTTTTAATATTGGACCCACTAGGGTTTTTTCTTTGTTTGAATATTCTTTTGGCTTATGAAACTTATTTATTCACACTAGAAGCTCTATAATTTAATAGTGTTTTGCTATAAATACTTAAATATATTATCTAAAAATCTTATCTGCTGATATGGTTAGGGCTGTATTCGGTCCGTTTCGGTTCGGTTTTTAATATTGGACCCACTAGGGTTTTTTCTTTGTTTGAATATTCTTTTGGCTTATAAAACTTATTTATTCACACTAGAAGCTCTATAATTTAATAGTGTTTTCCTATAAATACTTAAATATATTATCTAAAAATCTTATCTGCTGATGTGGTTAGGGCTGGATTCGGTCCGTTTCGGTTCGGTTTTTAATATTGGACCCACTAGGGTTTTTTCTTTGTTTGAATATTCTTTTGGCTTATGAAACTTATTTATTCACACTAGAAGCTCTATAATTTAATAGTGTTTTGCTATAAATACTTAAATATATTATCTAAAAATCTTATCTGCTGATGTGGTTAGGGCTGGATTCGGTCCGTTTCGGGTTCGGTTTTTAATATTGGACCCACTAGGGTTTTTTCTTTGTTTGAATATTCTTTTGGCTTATGAAACTTATTTATTCACACTAGGAGCTCTATAATTTAACAGTGTTTTCCTATAAATACTTAAATATATTATCTAAAAATCTTATCTGCTGATGTGGTTAGGGCTGTATTCGGTCCGTTTCGGTTCGGTTTTTAATATTAGACCCACTAGGTTTTTTTCTTTGTTTGAATATTCTTTTGGCTTATGAAACTTATTTATTCACACTATAAGATCTATAATTTAATAGTGTTTTGCTATAAATACTTAAATATATTATCTAAAAATCTTATCTGCTGATGTGGTTAGGGCTGGATTCGGTCTGCTTCGGTTTGTTTTTAGCAAAATCGAAACCGAAACCGATAATATTTTTTTGTTCGGTTTTTTTCGGTTTCGGTTTTTTTATTTTTTGGACCGAACCAGACCGGTTTTTTTTGTCCAGTTTTTCGGTCTTTTTCGCTTTTTTACAATGTTTTTGGTTTGGTTTTATTAAAAACCAAAACCAACCCGAAAATTTCCATTTTTTCGGTTTCAGTCTTTTTCGGTTCGGTTATCGGTCCGGTTCGGTTTTTCCGGTTTTTCGCTCAGCCTAGGTGTGGCGGACTAGTTGTACCAATCATGTATTAAATAAAATTTGGTTTTTTCAATATCACAAACAATGTTAATTTTATTGTTAAATATAACAAGAATGTTAACACAACATTAAGTTTAGTGAGTTAGTTAACAATACTATTATGAAATCAAAACATGTCTATTAAGTAAAAAATTTATATAATAAATGAGATAATATCGCAATTGCGGATACTCTTATGCTAATAAATAATTAGTGACTTTTTGTACAAATAAATGTAAATAAATAAGTAGTCATATTTAAATTTTGGCTCTTATATAGTCGTATACATAGAGAAATTAAAATAATAGCATCGAAAATTGGAATTAATGAAACTATAAGAGTTCTTGATGAAACATTGATTTTACAGATTTACGTTGTTTTCACTGCATGGAAGCACCCCATCTCATATAACACTCATGCTAATTAATATATAATACATAAAATAGGTTTGAATAGCTAAATTTTATTTATTTATTACCATCTGTTTTCTCGTATTTTTTGTAACACTCACGGCTAGAGGCGGGCACGGGACGGATTGGGCGGATTTGTTTCAATCCTAACCCAACCTGTAAAATAAATGGCAGGGCGGATTAGAGCGGATTGATGAAATTTAAATCTCAACCCAACTCAATCCAACCCGTTACAATTAAAACCTCAACCCAACCCGCAAAATAAATTACGGGTTGGGGCGGATTGGGTTTAGATGGATTCTTAAAATTTTATTTTGGTCCTTTATTTTTCATAGTTTGCATAATCAACCCAAATTTTAAAATAAATTGAATATTTCAAACAGAAATATAAATTAAACCCAATCAAAGTACGTTTAGAACATTCACGAACAAGTAATAAAACTAAAATATAACAATAATTAAAAGTTGATATCTTAAAATACACACAATGTATATATATATATATATTGCGGGTTGAAACGGATTGGGGCGGATTAACCCGCGGTTTGTGAACCTCGACCCTAACCCAACCCGCAAAATATATAGCGGATTGGGACGGGACGGATTTATTTTTTTTGGAAATTCAACCCACCCCAACCCTCCCCAATCCATGCGGGTTGGGTTACGGGGCGTATTTACGGATTTTTTGCCCATCACTACTCACGGCCATGGTCATATAGAAATTGGAAAGAACCAAATGTGTCATTTAAATCAATATTTTTGTGTTTATCAATCATTATTTCTGTGTTTATAGTTTTTTAAATTTAAATAGACGGTAAATTATAAACAATTAAATCCATGATTGGCATTATTGATTTGGTTGACTTAAATAACTTTAACTTTAACATTTTAGATGGTTGCAAGTTGCAACTATGTTAGCTATGTATCACTATAAAAAAATATCCAAATAGCGACGGGATTAGTTACAGTATTTTTTGTTACGAGCTTATTTGTGACGGTTTTGTGACAGTTTAGTTAATTTGCGACAGATTTGTGACAACTTTTTAAATTAGCGACAGTCTTATAACAACTTTTGACTCTTATTAAATCAAATATTATTTTAGGGTGTATATATATAAACATGTTTTTTACATGGGTTGCTAACAGCTAAAGGTTATAGTTATAATCATAGAGATTTTCGAATCTCATATATATCTTTGACCACATCAAATTTAGTTGTTGTCATTTGTGGTGATCTTAGCTTGCGATATTTGCTTGCATCTATTATAATATCTAGAAACATATATATCCCTCTTTACCATCCATACAAATTTAATTGTTTCATGTATTCTTTTTAAATGAAACTAGAAACAAAGAAAAAAGAGTTATGGGACATCGATTAATTTTAGGGAAATTAATGTTTAGTATGTATACACTCGGACTTAATTATTAAAAAGCCAAACATCTGCCTAGAACTTTTTGAACATCTGCTTAGAACGTATGAGATGAAACCAGAATAACATGGAATTACTAGGAAACAGTCAGACTATATGACTGGTTCACAAACCGTTTATATAAAAAGATGCCAAATGGATAAAGAAAAAATTGATTAATATTTAAATTTATGCTAGACCCCTATATAGTTATATATTTTTATTTAGGTTTTTAGTGTGTTGTATAATTTGTTTTTAGTATATCAAATTCTAATTTGTTGAAAATAGAAAAAATAAATTAGTTATTGAAAAATATCATCTAACCATTCATTTCATAATCTAACGGTGGTTAAACTGACTATACCATAAACAGTCAAATAAAATGACTGTTTCAAAGAGCCACTCGAATAACATGCTGGGAGATTCATCGATTTTAAAAGAGTGAGGATGGTAAGAAATCTCACTAAATGAGAACAAATGAGACAAACATGCCAACAAACACTACAAAATAATGTTTGATTTAATGAGAGTCAAAAGCTGTCACAAGCCTGTCGCTAATTTAAAAAGTTGTCACAAATCTGTCGCAAATTGACTAAACCGTCACAAAGCCGTCACAAAAACCGTCGCTAATAAGCTCGTAACAAAAAATACCGTCACTAATCCCGTCGTTATTTGGGTATTTTTTTGTAGTGAAATCGTAATTAAAAGTTTATTAGAAACATTGTGTGAAGAATAATAATAACATAAGTTTGTTTCCAAAACTGTCATTCTCAGTTGAACGCACATATGGAGTCATCACCACAGTTTAGTACACAAAATTTTTTGAATAAAAACATGTCAATATACATATAAATATATCTATTCTATTATAATAAGAGGAGCAAGAAAATAACAGTTATTTTTTAGGCTGCCAAAGTCAATCCCAATTCTTACAAAAAAAATCCGAACTTTTTTAATAATTACCTGCATGGTTTGTGAAATTTCGAAAATAATTTTATATCCAAAAAAATAACTGCTAATTAATTTTTAAATAAAAATAAACCACCCCATCAGGCACAGATAGAAAGACTAAATATACTTGGTATATATATATATACTAGTAATCGTTGTCCACGCGTTACGTGTGCGATACGTAGTGACATAGATATGATCCCGACAAATAAACTTAATATTTTTTTTTAAATTTAAATATCAAATGATTAAATATAATTAATTAACAATCGTATATAAAGAGTAACATAATGTTCTACTCTTATAAAAAATACACAACGATTTTGTTTGGAATATAAATGTGTGGAAAATAACTTAAAACTAAATGTGTGGAAAATAACATTTTTTAAGTTATTTATGTATTTGAATTGAGTGATGACATGAGTAATTACAATATTAGAGTGAGGGTATTTTTGGAAAATTTAGACAAAATTGAGCAGTCTCACAATGATTGGATTAACTTATATTAATAGTATGATTTGGATACTGATATCATATTATTGGAATAAGTAACATCACCCATGACTCGTGAGATAAAAAAGTTTGCTTCTGAAACTTATAGTTAATTTTTATTCATTCATCAAAACATAGAATTAAAATTAGATGACGGCATAAAAGGAGTAACGATATTGTAATCCCCTATTATATCATTCTTATTTTTTACTCTATGTAACCATAAATGATTCTATTATAATAAGGTCAATACAAGTCAAATACGGCTGTCAGGTTAGCTAATTTTTTTCAAAAATACTCATACACCTTTATATTAATTACAATAATAACATACTCACGTAAAAATATAAAAATTAAAAACTAATAAAATTATTTATCATTTTTTAACAACCAAACATTCTTTTAAATGTTAAACTATGTTTTTTTTATTATTATCTACATATTTATTACGCACCGTAAACGCAAGGCGTGGACATGATTAATATTAATTATAGAATGCCTATGAATTTCTGACAAATTCTCGACCAAATCCTGATTCTGCTATTAACGCATCTAATACACATGTTTTTAATGGACGCATTATTAGTGCACATGCATGTAACATACTCAAAATGGACTAAAAAAAAAAAAAAGAGTAACAACAATGGACACAATGCATATTATTTATATATATATAAGGCTAATGGTAGGCCGGTGTCGAAAGAGGAAAAGGGAGCCAATAATTATATGATTTTGACTACCAACAATAGTCTGTTTTCTTATTTATTTATTTATGAAACAAATGATATTTATATTAATTCAAATTATTCAAGTCATTACAAATGAGATACCACATAACTATTAAACAAAAATATACAGCTTCTTCTCTACCAAGTCATAAATAATTGAGACACTAATAAACCATGTCTACATGAAAACAAAGTTCTTAATTAAACGAATTAGCTGAATGACTGATATCACAAGTTAAATCATACATTTTGACGTAATTATCTTCATCAACTATTTGATTAACCCACAAAATCGATCTTTTCCGACAATTTAGCTACTACTTAAAATTTCCATTCATTTTTGATTCGTCTACTTAAGGCGGGCTGGTTGAGGGGACAGCATTAACAGATGTGCATGCATTTAAAGTCACGTGATACGTATGTGCCACTATCCGACTCGTTTTTGTTAAAATTTACGATCAGATTACAAAATCAAACCAATTGTATAAACACGGGGTGTACTAAATCAATTTTTTAGGAACATATGATACTAATTTTTTTTTAGTATTTTTTGTGAAGTACAAATCTTATATCCCATTTCTCTACCCCTTTCGTGTCCTATGACTTATTTTATCCAAAAAAATTTTATAAAAAACTTGAAAAAAATTATACAATTACTATAATACATTCCAATAATTATTTTTTAAAAAAAAAACCACACAAAATTTGTTTTGGAATAAATGTATAAATTAATGTAAATTAAACATTGAATATTAAAAAAATTGTTTAAAACAACATTATGTTCAAATGTTTTAAAATTTGAATACAATATAATATAAAAGTTTATAAACTTGCGGTATAAGTTGTGAAAATTTAAAATTTGAAAAAAAAATAAGTAAGTGGACACGGGAAAAGGGACTAGAAAAAAAAAGTATAATATTTATTTATTTTTTATGTTTTTTGTGTGACTTAATCTTGTTAACCAAGTCGCCACTTCTCTCTCTCTCTCTCTCTCTCTATATATATATATATATATAATTATAATTACCTTAGTTTGTATATTTCATGGTTAATTTTCAATCCGTTAGCACAATCAATCCATAAACGGCAAATCAGAGAAACGGACACCAAAAAAATTAGGGTTTTTTTTTAATTATAAATTATCATATGTACATTGTAATTATGATCTACACTCACTAGTGCTAGGGTTTTTTGGGAATAATTTGAATATTTATTATCTGGGTTTGGATTTTGTTTGTTCTTCGTTCGTTGATATATCGGTTAATTAACTACAGATTACAGATTTTTAAAAGTTTAATTTTAAAATTAAAATAAATTTGTGATGGATAAGAAAAAGGTAGCAGCTCCATTAGTATGTCACGGGCATTCGAGACCCGTGGTCGATTTGCATTATAGTCCCGTTACGCCTGATGGATTCTTCCTCATCAGTGCCAGCAAGGGTATTTTTTTTTAATTTTTATATTTATATATGTATGTTAAATATAGTATTATTTATAGTATTTATTAAGTGGTTGGTATTTTGTTATCAGCAGGGGATTAGTTATGTAGCGATCGGTAGTGAAATATTTCCGCCACGGGTTATATTTGTTCACTATTGTATATTGTTATCTGGTTGTTTGCATTTAAATAATCGATACGTGTGAGGCGTGATATGGCTTGTTTGACTGTGTCTACTTTTGTGAAAATAAGATTTGCTTATTTGAGTCTGACATTCTAAAAACTGGGTTCATTTGGTGAAAAAATTGTAATCTTTTTTGAACTGTGTTATATGAGTTAAACAATGAAGTTTACTAGGAGTAAGGCGAATAGGCCGAGTTTATTTTGTGCAACCAACAAATCTTTTAGGTCTTGAATGCGTAACTGGTCTCGGTTAATTTGTGTCACGGCGAATCTATCGAATGCTTAGCCGCCTTGTGTCATTCTAGCATGTTTAGAGTGGAATTGTGTTTTTTTTGTGTGTGCATATGATTGATTGTCATTTATTTTATGTTATTAGATGTCGACTTCTGAAACAGTGAAATTTAATGCTTAGGTTCGGTCATGGGTTAAAGGAATAACTTGAAATGCAAACTGTATATTTTTCTGACCTTCATCTATATATGCAGGGAAAAGGCG
The DNA here is from genome assembly GCA_963920805.1 of Primula vulgaris. Lineage (NCBI taxonomy): Eukaryota > Viridiplantae > Streptophyta > Magnoliopsida > Ericales > Primulaceae > Primula > Primula vulgaris. The sequence continues at coordinate 50,123,502 of OY987212.1, forward strand.
ACAAAGTTCTAGCTATACCTAGAGAACACTTATGCCTTTCTAGCATGTTTGAGTGGAATTGTGCTTTTCTTTGCATATGATTGATTCATTTATTTATGTATTAGACGTCGACATCTGAAACAGTTGAATTTAATGCTTAGGTTGCTCATGGGTAGGATTAGAAAGGCAGTTTACGTTGATTATATGCATTTGGATTGTCAATTCTTATTACTTTAAACGTAGTCCTTTAATGCTTAGTTGGTCCTTGTCAATTTCTGCGACGAGGATTTTCGGCCACGTGTAAAAGGAAAACGTAAAATGCAATACATATATTTTTTTAACCTTCATCTATATCTGGGGCTAAGATTTCTAGTCTTTAGCCGGACCTAGAGAATACTTGTGTCTTTCTAGCATGTTTGGAGTCGATTTTTTTTTCTACATATGATCAATTGTCATTTACTTTAAGCTCCTAGACATCGACATCTGAGACAGTGAAATTTATTGCTTAGGCGGTTGATTTTCCCATCGGTAGGATTAAACAAGAAACTGTAAATTAGTTAACTATCACCTTGATGGATTGCTTGTCTCTTTTCGAAACTGTTTAGTAGTAATTGGGTAATTGATCGGTTTCTAGATTTATCGGTTTCGCTTGTTTTGATGGTGTGCTACTTGTAGAGAGCATTTGCGTGCAAGGTGTTGCGATTTTATATCAGTATGTCTTTATTTTCCCTTTAATTTGGGTAAATAATTCTAAATTGGTTCATAAGTTGTTTATAAACCCCATAAGAATATCTTGAATAAGTCAAAAACAAAAATTTAAAGATTTATGTAAGCTTAAATAGTTTTGAGCTCTTCTCTTGCATCGTATATGATAAGCAATGTTAATTTTTATTTAGATTCAACTCCAATGCTAAGAAATGGTGAGACGGGTGATTGGATTGGAACATTTCAAGGACATAAAGGTGCCGTATGGAGTTGTTGTCTCGATAGTAATGCTCTACGTGTTGCCACTGGATCTGCTGATTTTACTGCGTAGGCACACACTAATTCTTCTTTTTTTCTTCTAATTAAACAATGAATCCTCTTGTTGAAATGACAGTATACATTGTTCAGTCATTATAATCTCATTCTTAACTCTTGACAAGCCATTATAACATGTCTTGTAGCTGCAAATTACTCTTATTGACACTACCCACCTTATATGTATCCCTTTCATCTGTTTGCAGGAAATTGTGGGATGCACTGACTGGGGATGAGTTGCACTCTTTCGAACACAAACACATTGTTCGAACTTGTGCCTTTTCAGAGGTAGTTTAATCGTCCGTAACTACTTCTCAGTATACCTTTAAGTTGATTATGAGAAGCTCTTTAGAATTGAAGTATTTATTATACCATCCCGTCGTATAATCAAAACTGCAAGAGCTCATTGCTTATAAACCATGATATAGATATGATTATATCCATAGATGTTACAATTGTATTAAACATCCTAGTTGTATTAGTGACTTGTGTAAGCATATAAAGTAATGACTTTTCCTTCTCCCTACTTGTGTTACTCGGTCATTTTAAGCAATGTACTTTTGTTACTGCGTTTTCAATTTTCTTCAAAATCTCCAAATTGTTCCCTTCTCTTAAAACAAATGAACCAGTGTTGATTATCATTGTAGGATACAAATCTACTACTTACCGGTGGATTTGAGAAGGTACTCCGCATATTTGATTTGAATCGATTTGATGCACCTCCGAGAGAGGTTGACAACTCAGCTGGTTCCGTAAGAACTGTTCAATGGCTTCACGGTGACCACACTATATTAAGTTCGTGCTCTGATATCGGGGGTGTGAGGTATGTGTGGTGATGTTTCCAGAAAATTTGTATGCATACACTTTTATCCAGAATAGCCTAAATCTGGACTTCGATTTTACGTCTTTGTTTGTCTAAACTATGTCATATGCTTATATTTATCTCCAGCTAGGTTTTTCATCATGTAGATTGGTATCATTCTTAATTTCTTATCTTTATGAAGTCTAGAGTCGTAATATTTGGTGCTCACGGCATATTAAGTACACTATTACTTTTTTGAAATTTTCCATTTAAGTTATATATTTTGGACTTAATATCCGTTTACAAGGAAATAACTTGTTGGTGGCAAAAAAAATTCATGGGTATTCACTTAAATAAACCGGTTCTTTGTATTGGCATACTGCTCAATAAACCGGTTTCACTTTTGATGAACGTACACTTCAAGCGACGTCCTGTAAAGAAAAAGCTTGCATTTCAGGAACTGATTTTGATTTGGCTTACACTTACGTATATGTATTTTAATCATATGCAGTAGCTAAGTGGGCATGAAAAGTTTGCACTGGTTCTGAATGGGAAACGAACTACCCATGCTTAATTTAATAATATATATACTTAACTTTTCTTCCCTTTATGGATAATAAATGAAAAACTATAGCTTCAAGGCAACTGTAGTCAGAACAGAAGTTAACCAACTCTGTAACTGAATAGACCTTAATTTGTGTGCTCGTGTTTGACTGTTTTTTCCATGCAAGGTTATGGGACTTGAGAAGTGAAAAAGTTGTCCAAACACTTGATACAAAGTCATCCGTAACTAGTGCCGAAGTGAGTCAAGATGGGCGCTACATAACTACCGTCGATGGTTCTACAGTCAAGTTTTGGGATGCGAATCAGTGAGTATTGAGTTTATTCCTTTGCTTAGTTTATTAAAGTATCTGTGCTGAAATGAGCCAAGATGGTCAATTTTATTCGTTTTTTTAATTTGTAGTTTTGGACTGGTGAAGAGCTATGACATGCCGTGCAATGTCGAATCGGCTTCTTTAGAGCCCAAGCTTGGTAACAAGTTTATTGTGGGAGGAGAAGATATGTGGGTTCGTGTCTTTGACTTTAATACTGGAGAAGAGATCGGTGAGCACTTTTTACTTGTGTTCATGTAGAAAAAGCACACAGATGTTCCCCTTGGCTATCAGCCCATATTTAAAGGCTATACATTTGAGCTTTCTTATGTAGTTCCACCTTGTCTCATCTTGCTCTTTCTTTAAGGTAGGCTAGAGTATCGTTGTTGCTGTCTTGCTGCCACTTCGATGTGTTAACTCCTATGGTTAATTACAGTTTTTTACACCATCTGATCATGCCTTTTCAAATATGTGTCCCCGACCATACAATTTATTATGACTAGTAGTCCGGCCTAACATATTCTGCCGTTTTTATAGCCATAGATTTCGGACAAATTAGCAATGACATGATAGAATAGATTCCGAGATCTAAAACATTATAGAGTAGTGTATCAATATCTGTTTTATAGAAGTACAGTACCACCATCCTATGTTTTTCACTATTCGATGCACCATAGGGCGTATCGGTGGCAGCTTTTAAGAAGATAAGTTCTTCTTTTTAGCTTTTTCAGGCCAAAAATTAGAAAACCTCAGCTTTTAAGCTCAGAAACTGAATGCAGCCTAGCTTCTTAGCAAAAAATCTTAGCTCAAAAGCTGTAACCAAACAAGCACAAGTTTACTGAACGACCAAATCTAAGCTTGAAAGCGGTAACTAAACAGCCCTAAATTTATACTCTAATGTTAGAAACTAATCACCAACTTTTGTGGGTTAGTTTATTATGGTCCCGTTTTAGTTTCTCATTTCATTTAATTACATGTTATATCTGTTTTAGGGTGCAACAAGGGTCACCATGGTCCAGTCCATTGCGTTCGGTTCTCACCTGGGGGGGAATCCTATGCATCGGGATCGGAAGACGGTACCATTAGGATATGGCAAACAGGTCCTTTGGACCCTAACGAAAACATCACACTTGCAAATGACCAGAGCGAGACTACGAAGGTCTCAGCTGACGACGTGGTGAACAAGATTGAGGGTTTCCACATTTCAGATGAAGACAAGGTCCCAAATGCTCTACAGTGATTACTGGATGTTGCTCTGATCAGCGAATTGTGAGTGTGTGTCGACATGGTTTTCTTCGAGTTTGTATGAAGTATGAACCCTCCGGTTTTGCTGTTTTGTTATTGTCATTCTCCCAAGTGATTATGCTTTCATTCTCGAATGTTTCCGTTGGAACTTTCTTAAGAATCATTATGTAGACATACCCATGAAGAGCCAGTGTAGTGCTAAGCATCAAAAGCAGTACTTACTATTCTCATTTGAATAACGGTTTTTTTTTTTGCAGTTTTTTGTTCTATACTACCACTTCGCGTCGCTTTTTTACCCGTCTGTTAAATTCTCCATCCATATTCTAAAAGAAAAAATTGTCTTAGTTGATGGTACTAAAATGAAAGAAAAGAGTGATAATTTATGGTACAAAATCGAAATCACATGGTAATTAATGTTAAGTATAAATGTATAATTAACACGGTATATGAAAAAAAGAAGGAAGGAATAATGATAAAATCCGCCACTTATGAAATACTGCTATGTTTATATTAATAAAACTGAGTAGAGTAAAATTTATTACATGAGTTTGAGATAAATTGAAGACAAATTGCAGCGTCAGTTCTATTTGAATAGCAAATACTAACATTTTAAATACATATTCAGCCGAACCTACTGTCAACACATTTCTCTTTATAACTTTCTACACTCTCCTGAAAACCTCAATAGACTCGGTAGTTAAAAACCCAAATGTATTAAACGCAAAAGGTATGAAACTGTGCTGATTGTTTTGTCAGACCTTCTCATGTTTAACTACGTTCGCTACCGCTGCAGTAGTAGGTACGTGACCCACCTTAACAGACTCAGTAGCTAAAAACCCAAATGTATTAAACGCAAAAGGTATGAAACTGTGCTGATTGTTTTGCCAGACCTTGTCATGTTTATCTACGTTCGTTACCGCTGCGGTAGTAGGTACGTGACCCATAGTAAATTCTCCAATACCAACCCCCACCAAGCGCGAAACGCCAGTAAGATCAACACACACATGTTTTTCTCCGCTCCGGCTGTAAACAAGAACGTCTTTTGACCTAACAGTAATTCTCCCCCAGATAGATCCGTAAAAAAAGTTGGTAGGTGTCTCGTTTCTAACTGAAATTGCTAGTATCTAACTGATGTAATACAATACTATAGGACCAAGGACGTAACTTGTTAAAAGTATGAGGACCTTATTTAAAATTTAAAATTTAATCCATTCATATTCTCTCTCTCTCTCTCTCTCTCTCTCTCTTCTTTCACGGAGTTCAAAACCCTAGATTTGGCTTTTCTGCAAATTGGTTGGGTGATTAAAAATAAATAAATAAAAATAAATAATAAAAAATGTCAGGAAAAGGGGCGAAAGGTTTGATAATGGCGAATAAAGATAAGGATAAGAAGAAATCCGTTTCTCGCTCCTCTCGCGCCGGTCTCCAGGTCCCTCTCTCTCTCTCTCTATATATATATATCTGTATCTATATTCATATATCTATTTATGTTTGTATGTGTGTATGTGTTTTCATATGTATGTGTTTTCATATTGTATGTGTTTGTTTATCGCGTTTGTTTCAACTGATTAATGGTTTTTGGTTAATTGTTCCGTATTTATGAACGTGGCAGGTTGTGCTGATTTGGTTATTTTTGTGATTTAAATAGATATTCGGTGTTTCTGTAAGCTTAATTTAAAGAGATTAGTTAAAAAGAAGAAGTAGGGAAACTACAAAGTTGGTTATCGAGAATTCCGATGAGGAATTATAACAACTATGGTTGGGAGAAAAAAGATTTTATCGAGAATTCAGATGAGGAATTACAACAACTATGCTTATAGACGAGAGTTAGAACAACTATGGTTGGGAGAGAAACTTATCGAGAAATTACAACAACTACGCTTATAGAGAAATTAGACGAGAGTTAGAACAACTATGGTTGGGAGAGAAACTTATCGAGAAATTACAACAACTACGCTTATAGAGAAATTAGACGAGAGTTAGAACAACTATGGTTGGGAGAGAAACTTATCGAGAAATTACAACAACTACGCTTATAGAGAAATTAGACGAGAGTTAGAACAACTATGGTTGGGAGAGAAACTTATCGAGAAATTGCAACAACTACGCTTATAGAGAAATTAGACGAGAGTTAGAACAACTGTGGTTGGGAGAGAAACTTATCGAGAAATTACAACAACTACGCTTATAGAGAAATTAGACGAGAGTTAGAACAACTGTGGTTGGGAGAGAAACTTATCGAGAAATTGCAACAACTACGCTTATAGAGAAATTAGACGAGAGTTAGAACAACTGTGGTTGGGAGAGAAACTTATCGAGAAATTACAACAACTACGCTTATAGAGAAATTAGACGAGAGTTAGAACAACTGTGGTTGGGAGAGAAACTTATCGAGAAATTACAACAACTACGCTTATAGAGAAATTAGACGAGAGTTAGAACAACTATGGTTGGGAGAGAAACTTATCGAGAAATTGCAACAACTACGCTTATAGAGAAATTAGACGAGAGTTAGAACAACTATGGTTGGGAGAGAAACTTATCGAGAAATTGCAACAACTACGCTTATAGAGAAATTAGACGAGAGTTAGAACAACTGTGGTTGGGAGAGTTTTTTTTTTAATTGAGAAATGGATGAAAGTTAGAACAATAATTAGTGTTATCTTATTCCATATTCAAAAGAAACAGCCTTAGAATGACTAGAACAATAAAAGACTGTCCTCTTAGGCCTCGTTTGGTTGCGGGATTACTAATCCCGGTATTAACAATCCGGTAGTATTATGAATGGAATTTGAAAAGAATGACGGATAAGTAACACATCCGGGATTGGACTATTCCTAATACCAGCCCCCCTATGGTATTGGAAATGCACCTTTTTGCCATCATTTCTAGTCCGGACTGGATAACTAGTCCGGAGTCTAATGTTTTCCCAAACATAGCATTTGTGGGGTCCACGGGATTAGTAGTCCAATCCCGAGGTACTAATGATAGAACCAAACGAGGCCACGGGATTAGGCTCACTAACACTGTCCTAGGTCTGCCAATTATTAATGAAAAGTATCACTTTATTGAAGTAGCGGTAAGTGACAAAAAAATACTAAGCAAGTTGTTAAAAGACACGCTTTGTTGTTTTTAGTATCGGCAAATTTGAATAAAGGAGCCTCGTTCAAAAAATGGCCTGTGGCTTCCGAAATTCTGGCACCAGCCATGTGTCTAATTTGATTTGGAATGCACCAACATTCAAATATGATGGTACGATGTGTCATGGATTACATGATAAGAGGATATTATTTATGGGTTTTTTTGCTAATTGATGTTTCGAAGGTGGAGCTATATTAGTTGTCCTGTCATCTTTAACATGCTCTCTTTTAGAATATTAGACTAGCATTATTTTATTTTTTAATAGGCGCTCGTAGTTTTGTTCATTCTCCACTGCTGCATTTACATATGAATTTGGGAATCAAGTAGCAATATATGGATGAAGACTACTGGTTAAGTGTCCATGTATATACATGATGAGTTTGTCCATGTTGTAAAAGCTTCGTCTCCCCTGATTCATTTTACAATTTTTAGGTTTGGTTTTTTAGAAAAATATTCGAGTGATTCAATTCGAGTATACATAGTGGGCAGTGTTTATGCCATCCGTCCCTCCCTATTTTTTAAAGAGGCGAATCTGCATACCATGAGTATCATTGTCCATTTTGGTTATCACTTCATCGCAGGTGTCCTTGTTTTGATGGATTTACTTAGTTGTGCCTTTAAACGTGTACAAGTGATAAATGAGTGGAGTTTGTCATACAGAACTATTTACTCCATTAAAATAATTTGGATGCAGCTTTTAAGCTCAACGTGCTCCCTTTTTTTGATTATGGCCGGAATGTATCTGGTTGGTCAAATGAAAAACGAAACTCGTTTTGTATCATGACTTGCAAAATCAAGCAGTTATGAACAAACCATTTTTTATGTCAGAAAATCTACAAGTGTTTCAAGGGCCTTGTTTTCAAGCAAATACCCAATAAATGTCTTAGTTGCGTAATTACATTGCAAATATCATTTCTGCGTTACATAATTCTTTTAGAATATCATTTCTGTGCTCAATGTGTAACCATATAGCCGAAATAATGAACAAGGAAAAGTTATAACCGATTTCTATCTGTCCAGTTTATCAGTTTCCTAGGATATCTTATAACCATGTTGCAGAATATGTGCAGGTGTTCTTTTCAACATGTACAAGTTTTTCTCTTCTATAAAAACGGCTTTGTCCATTTGCCGTGGAAACTATTACTGCCTTTGTTTTTCTATTTACTATTTTCATTTATTCGCCTTCTTGCTTTAAGTTACTCTTGCATATCAAAGCCAACCAAGCCAATTACTTTTTGATAAGAAAAATTAAATAGTATCGATAGGGTGTATCACTATGCTAGTCTTAATTTCTATAGTAATTATAATTTGTGTTGGTAATTCAAAGGTGATTAATTTTCTACCGCATATTAAGTAGGTTCTTATGTTCAGTTCTGCATGTTAATGTTGAATAAGATAGGAGTAATTTATGTTTGTTTCAAAGATGAACGTTGAGAACCAGGAAACATAAACACATAACGTATTTCTGCATACACCTCATACAACTGTGCATGCATGCATTTGATCATTTTGGACTTCATTGAATTGAAATAGTCGGTATTTATCTTGTCTTGATTAACAATGCGGAACGAAACGAAAATTGCTTCCTTCTCCAACTAGTGTTTAGTATCTTTTTCCAGTTTTCCCTATGTGGGTCTTCACTACAAGTTTATGTTTGTTAATTTCCAACATTTTTATATGGTTGTATTGATTCTTTGGTACTTGGAGTTTTCTATGTTCATTACTTCATGATTTGGTTATATAATCGTTCATGGTTGTTTCTGAGATGAGCGTAGAAATGAGGAAATTTGAACATATAACATGTTTCTGCATTTAACACCTCATACCACCATATGCATGCACATATTTGCCATTGCGTTTTATTATTTTTTTGGACTTTAGCTTAAGGTCATTATTTATAAAATCTTGTACGCAATTGCAAGACGAAATGAGAGTTTCTTCCTTGTGCAACTATTGTTCAGTATTTGTGCTTTACTTTTTCGTATTTAGATAAAGTTTCTACAAATTTATGAAGTTATTTACTCATATTGGGAGATATTACTTTTTCTTAAATGACAGTTCCCGGTTGGTCGAGTTCATCGTCTACTGAAAACAAGGGCATCAGCTAATGGGAGAGTGGGAGCGACAGCAGCTGTATATACGGCAGCTATATTGGAGTACCTGACTGCAGAAGTGCTGGAATTAGCAGGAAATGCCAGCAAGGATTTGAAAGTTAAGCGTATAACTCCGAGGCACTTGCAGCTAGCTATTCGAGGAGATGAAGAACTTGATACGCTTATTAAGGGTACCATTGCTGGTGGGGGTGTTATTCCTCATATCCACAAGTCTCTCATCAACAAATCTGGTGAAAAGTAGTAGTTATTTTTAGATGTGATTTCGGTAGTAAATCGTTTTGCCAAAACATGAGATGGATGGGTGACAAACAACACCCTTTGGAAACTCTCTCTGAAATTGTTACTCTCCTGTGTTTTTGTCTATTTTTTTCGTGGATATTGATAGTTGCATCGGGTTTGGAATAGTTTCTTTGATATCGATAACTTTAATTGAGCAACTGTTTTGAGTGCAGTTACCTATGGGCTATGTGTGAGTAATTGTTACTGAATAGATATAGTATGAATTGTGAAATCTTTGATTTAAAAACATGAGATGAGATCTTGACAGCAAATACATACACAGATACGCTTAATCAACAGTGCGAATTAATCGCCCATATTACATTTATTACAGCAAATACATACACAGACACACTTAACAGCTTATTCGAAATAATATGAAATAAGCAAAGTGGACTTAAAAGGAAATAATTGGTTTATATGTTAAAATGCTTTTTCCTAACGATGTTGAAACTGCTTATCCGCCATAGCCACTCTCGATAATAACTGAGTAGCCAGAGAGTGTGACTGCTAGGTAACCAGCTTATTTGTTTTTTTCACTTTCATTTTGATAACATTTGAATATTGATGGGTTTGTAAGTAGGGCTGAGTTCGGTCCGGTCCGGTTCGGTTTTTGGCAAAACCGAAACCAAAACCGAGCATATTTTTCGGTTCGGTTATTTTCCGGTTTTATTTTTGATTTTTCGGTCTTTTTCGGTGTTTTTCAGTTTCGGTCTTTTTTGGTTCGTTTTTACTGAAAACCGAAATTGACCCGAAATTTTTCCGGTTTTTTGATTTCGATCTTTTTTCGGATTTTTTCGGTTTGGTTTTTCCGGTTTTTTACCCAGCCCTATTTGTAAGGGTTTTTTTTCCCTTATCGAACTCTATCTGGCTTGTGACTTGTCTATTGAATTGAAATACTTAGTGACCTAATTACTAACACTACAGTAATTTGACAAACTTATTAACACAAGGTAACAACTTGGTTTTACAACTAAACTCGTGGGCTGTTTGATTCTCCATTAGTCGAATGTCGATGCAAAGTTGAATCGTTCCGTTTGTGTTTTTCTTTATACTGTATATTTAGTTGTTTGCATGTTATCACAATAAATTTTACGGATGTTTATAATTCAAGAGAAAAAAAAAAGTCGCTATAAGTCGCCCTATATTAGTATTGTACCATTTTGCATTTTTTCTGTATGTTTGGATCCCAAAAAAGTGCAAGAATCTATTCAAGAAAATATCTAAAACATGTGACGTGTACCACCCAATATGGAGCATGGTTTTTGTGGGAATGAGTTAGCTAACTCAGAGTCATCATGATTCGAACTCTTTATATACATTATATGAATTCAAAATATTTCAATCGTTCGTTTAAAACTCAACTAATAAAAAATAAACATATAGAACTTTCAAAATAAATAAATAAACAAAGTCGTACATGAAGTATATTGATGTATATAGAGTTTTTAAAAAAAAAATTATGCATATAAATATTTTTTTTGAAAATTATATATATATGTATAATGACGGTGGATAGTTTTTTTTTTATAATTTATGTTTTTATTTAGTTGAGTTTTAAATGAACGGTTTGATTATTTTGACTTTATATAATGAACGGTTTTGCTAGCTCTTTGGATCACGAGTCATAAGATTTTTCGATTATGGAGGCTCGTGATATTGCTACTATTTGGCAAATCTTATTTTGTGTACACGCGTACAATTGTTGGTCGTTGGTTATTTCATTATTTGATTGTAATGGGACGTGATAACATTGTTTATTTTATTTTTTATAATTAATAACACTGTTTATTTTATGAATTATGAGTGTGTATTATTGAGACTTGAGTGTGTCAATTGACAATAACCCTCTATAAAATATATGATTTGCTTAATAAATCCGCTTATATTTTAACTTTAAAACCAGCATGAATTTACATTTTATGGTCTGTTTTGGATTTTTATTTTTATTTTTTATTATTTCTTATTACATTTATGCACCTCCCGAAGAATGCGGGACAATTAACACATTTTTTTGAGAGAGAAAACGCATTAATATATATATAAGCTTTTAATTTTTATTTTACTATCCATCATCTTTGCATACCTAGGTCTCAGCAAAAAATACTTATTCGAATAAAGAGTTGTTTAAAATGGTTTAAAGGGTGCAATTAAGAAGAGGATTATTTGCACAGTTAGATAATCATAGTGGTCAATTTTAAAAAGATCAAAGTGTACATTGGTTTTTTTTTGTAAAATAATAATGGCACATGGTATTAATTGCATTTTAAACTCTACTTTTGGCTCATCACGAGTAATCCATAACCACAACTATTTGGTATACCTACCAAAAAAAGTGTCATATCTTTTTGTGTCATGTCTTGGAGATTTCTATTTCTTAACAGCAGTTAATGTTAATTTAAATATTTTTAATTTCACAAATAATTAGCTTGTTTTGGTCCCATTCTATGAGAACAAAAACCAAGTCTAATTTTACTAATTGAATGAATGTATTTTCCATTTGATCGGAATTTTAAAAAGTCTGCTTGTTAATTATTGGTGAAATATATGATTATAGAGATAGATTGGACACAATATATAAAGGGGGTTATATGAAAATTAACATAAATATAAATTTTGATATTTTTTTTTGTTGTAAAAACGTTCCAAATCAATATTTGATTAATGCAAACCTCCATGGTTTCACGACGGAAACACAAATATGCGTCTTGTTTTTTTTTTCCGAGTTGTATAATGACATGTAATTTCCAAAACATGTCATTAATTATACAACTCGGAAAAAAAAAAAAAAAACGCATATTTTTGTTTCCGTCGTGAAACCGTGGAGATTTGCATTAATCAAATCTCCTAGACATCAATTTGGGCCGATTCTGGTTATTTCTATTTATAACCGGTCTCGATTTGGTATGGATAATTTGTATTCTTATATAGGTTCTACTGTATATGTACAAATGTAATAAGCTTGTAAGCGTGTGAGAGACATTAATATAATAACTGTGTGAGAGTGTGTGTGAATTAAGAAAGTATAGTTAAGCTAATCCTATAGTTTCTAACAGATGACTAAAATTATCAGTAATGCTATAGAGCCAGACTGTCTTAACCAGACTGAATACCAGACAGTCATTTATGTAATTTTTAGAATTTTTTTGACACCCAACCAAAACAAAAATAAAACCCCAAATATAATATTTATGGAACCCTAGTTGAGACTACCCTAAATTTAAATATTAATTAAAAATATTTAAAATTTTATTGATTTTAATATATTTTATTTGACTATTCAACAAAATAAAACCTCAAATATAATATTTATGAAACCCTAGTTGAAACAACCATAAACTTAAATATTAATTAAAAATATTTAAAATTTTAATGATTTTAATATATTTTATTTGACGATTTAACAAAATAAAAACCTAAATATAATATTATAGAACCTTATTTGAGACTACCCTAAACTTAAATATTAATTAAAACTATTAAATATATGGCCGAATAGCATACTCTTAAATTTCGGGATGAAAATGAAATTCTAAATTTACATTAAGGACTGGTGTGTTGAGAGTCTGGTTGAGTCTATCTGGTTCATTAGCATTATTCTAAAATTATTCCATAACTTGTCTTGTATATGACAAAATATTCCGATTTTATTGCTCAGTTATACTGACTTATATATACATATAATTTAAAATATTGTACTGACTTATATATACATATTATACTGAGTAACATTTTAAAGACGGTTTATGTTAACTTTCACCCTCCCAAACTTAATGTCACTATCGGATTGCATGCGACTTTTATCTGCAAATTGTCCTATTTAAATTGTTGGAAGTGAAAAAAAAATTTCAAAAGTTAATCATTAAGTTAAACCATGCATATAATTATGTTATTAACTTTTTACATGTTTCAATTCGGTAATTTAATTTAGATGCGACAAATTTTCCCGAGGAAATGTCGGCATCCCCTTGTCCGGGACCTTCTCACCACCAAAACAGTCTGTCCGGGCCTCTAACAGAGCTGTTGGAGTGCTGTCCCGGAACCGTATCGAGCACGCTTCTTCAACTAATGTTGCTGCTCCCTTGAGGGGCCCCTCGGCGTTTCAGCGACGTGGCCCAGTCACAAGCCATCAACTGTAAACATTGTTCAAGAATTGTACCCTTGTCAGAGTCTTAAATAGCTCTGACGCCGTTAGATCAGTATCTAACGGTACAGTGATCTAAGGGTGCAATATGTCTCGAATGATACTATAAATACCCCCACCAACACCACATTAAAGGGGACAGAAAAAAGGAGAGGAGAGATAGAACCAAAAGAACCCGGCATACACAATTGTATCTCGGAAAAACTGACTTCACCACCCGTAACCGACCCGATCCCCCTCTCTCTCTAGCTATATCTTTGTATCAAGCTTTTTGGATCCCCTCTTCCATACTGACTTGACCGTCGGAGAGGGAAATTTTGAGATCTTTCCGGACCCCCTGTTCGTTGCTTGTGCAGGTATGACAGACATCCGTTGCTGAAGCAGACGATATCATCACCGAACCTCCTAACAACCCCGGAGCCGACGTGAGTTATAGATTAAGTCGAGATTAGGAATAAAAATAGATCAATATCTAACGGTGCAATTCAAAGTTAGATTGGTATTAGACAATTGTTTAGTTGGCAATGTATAAGTAGATAAATTAGAAAAAAGAAAGCTGACCTATCTTTTTCTGGACAATAATGTCGTATGGTTATGACTTATGAATTCAAAATTAGACAAACTAACATGAATGGATCTTCATGAATCTAATTAAACAGTCATGTTTGGATCCTATTGTGATGTTACTATTTCAATAAAGTTATAAAGCTACTTAATTTGACTCAAGAAAAGTAAAAGGAAAATCTTAGTTTAAATACACGTTGCCCTAAATACTATTACTAGTCATCTATGAACAGTTTGAAAACTAACAATTCAATATTGTTTACCAAAACAAAAGAAGAACGAATAACACGTTCTTTAAATTTTAAATACTGAAACCATTTTTTATTTTTAAATCAAGCACGAGAAGAGATAAAATGATAAACGTTATTTAGTATGTTTTTGTTAATTGCCCCTGTATATAATTAGTACACCAAATCATAGGGCAACTTTTGTGACGGACGAAATTGTGCTATTCTCCGGGGAAAGTGGTAGAAAAATATTATTCCAGGTGTAAATATATACAACTAAAATTCCAAACTCAAAATGAACGACTAATATGAGTTTTCATTTTATTAAAAAAAATAAAGCTGAATTGACACTTATTTTGTTCAATATTAGTATTATATTACAACTGTTTTGCACTAACACAGTAACCAAATAAGCACAATACCCATGGGGAATAATATAATTAGTGTGGTGGGCTATTTATGTACAAATAATTATTGAGAAATTGACCAATTGAACTTTATTTTTTCATGTCACTTTCGTTGATTGGTATGCCTTGGAGAATTAGTAAGTGCAAAGAAATAACGTAGAACATTGTATTTTCTTTTTCCTGTGTTTTTTAGTGGTTTGCAACAGAAGATTCTATTTAACAAATAGCATATCATTTCAGATACTGTTTTCATTTATAATTTACTAATGAAAATAAACGGATAGTATAATTTCCTAGATTTAATTGTTAAAACGTGACAAAGTTTCTTGTTCTACAAATAATTTTTTTTTTATAGAAAAAATACTTTAAAGCACAATTTACTTAAACTTGAAGATACTTTATTACTATTAAAAATCGACTTTCCGATCACTGCATGCGCTTGTCCTTATAGTAGTTTATTAAAAATATCTCATTAGTGAGATTACACTCTATTAAAATAGTTTTGCGTCTCTAAACGCACTTATAATTAGAAGTTTGCATTTATCAAACAAGTTGGTTTACATTATAATTGATAATTTGAAATAGATATAAAGTTCGGGTTCATATAGAACGTAAAGTAAATAAAAACATTTGTCAAACAAAAAACCAAAAATAGAAAAAGCAAACACTTATAATTAATCAGGTAGCTTGCACGTAAGTGACTAGGGAAACAAAATGGTGAAAAACAAATTTTATTATAAAAAAAATCTCATTAACCAATATTTAAAAAATTATATTGAATATCGTTTGCTCTCATTTAGAATTCTTCATTCAAATCTTTCAAACAAAAAAGTGAAATAAAATAAGTAAATGATTAATCTTCCAATTTGATTAATTAAGCTTACCAAAAGAATGATAAATCTTGCAAATAGAAAGACTAATAAAAAATGACTTATAAATTTAGGACCAATTATCCTCAAAAAAGGGTTTATGCTTTAGAGTCATATTGTATATGTATAATTATTTAAGTATTTTATGAAAACCCATATATCTAGAAAAATATCTAGCAAAACGAAAACCAAAAATAGAAAAAACAAACAATTAAAATCACCTAAATGACGTGTAAGTGACCAGGTAAACAATTAAATTAATCACCTAAGTGACGTGTAAGTGACTAGGTGGATATGGTCGGATGCATCCGTTTAGAATCCAAATATTCTACCGCTATTCTCTCTATATAATTTGGTATCTTTTGTCTTATTTTATCAAAAAAAAAATTCTAAAAAGTTTGAAAAAAATTATACAATTATTATAATACATGTATCAATACATTTCAATAATTATTTTTAAAATAAAATCCACACGCAATTTATTTGGGAATAAATATATAAATTAGTGTAAATTAAATATTAAATTTTAGAAAAATTGTCTAAAATAATATTATGTCCAAATGTTTTAAAATTTAAATACAATATAATATAAAAGCTTAAATTTGCAGAACAAGTTATGAAAATTTAAAATTTGAGTGAAAATAAGTAAGGGGGCACGAAATGGGTAGGAAACAGGCGTGCAATATTTTTTTTTTTTTTTTTTTTTTTTTAAATCCCTCGTTCGGAGGTAAAACCTGCGAAATTTCGCATACGACAGAGTTGAAACTCTGACGATGATGGTTGTATATCGGATAACAAGGAGATGACTACCGACCACTTCTCATATTTGGAATCCTCTATTTAGGTAATAAATGGTGAAAGATAAAATTTATCACCTAAATTTAGAATACCTTATAAAATATGATAAATCTTTGCAAACATAAAGCCAAATAATGAGTTATAAATTTAGGACCAAATTAGCCTGAAGAAGGGTTTATGACAGTAATTGTATAATTTGTATTATAAATATAAATATAAATATAAATAGTATATAAATTCATTTGAGGAAACCCATCTTTGTATCATCTTATCTTTCCTCATTTTCTCTCTCAAATTCCCAAAGCTAAGGTAGAGAGAGAGAGAGAGAGAAATACATAAAAAAAAATGCAAACTTTATTACAAACAAAAGGGGTTCTCTCTCTACCTTCAAAACCCAAATTCAAAGCTTGTTTTTCAACTTCTTCATATACCCTTAGACAAAGGCCTAATCTTTTTAATCCCAACTTTTTAAAACCAAAAACCCTTGATGGGTTTTGTTTATCTTCAAATGGGCCATACAAATTTAATCCTTTTGAAAAAAAACAAATCGGGGTTTTCGATAAAAAACCTCAAGTTTGTAAGGCTGCTGAAGCTGATGGGCAACAACTTTTCCCCGATTCCGAAGCGCCTAAGTTCATGGGTGTCGAAATCGTTACGCTGAAAAAAATTATACCTTTAGGACTAATGTTCTTTTGTATTTTGTTTAATTATACTATTTTAAGGGATACAAAAGATGTTTTGGTTGTTACAGCTAAAGGGTCAAGTGCTGAGATTATTCCCTTTTTGAAAACTTGGGTTAATTTGCCTATGGCTATCGGGTTCATGTTATTGTACACAAAGTTGTCGAATGTTTTGTCGAAACAAGCCCTTTTCTATACTGTTATTCTGCCTTTTATCGCCTTTTTTGGGGCGTTCGGGTTCGTTTTGTACCCTATGAGCCATTATTTTCACCCAGTGGCTTTTTGTGATAAGCTGTTGGCTTCTTTGGGGCCGAGGTTTTTAGGGCCACTTGCTATTATTAGGATTTGGAGTTTCTGTTTGTTTTATGTCATGGCTGAGCTTTGGGGAAGTGTTGTCGTCTCGGTGCTCTTTTGGGGATTAGCCAATCAGGTACAGTATACCTTTATATCATAAATATTATTAGTGTTGTGAAATTTTCAGGTTAATTGTGTTTTTTTTAACCCTGTACAGTATATTGTAACTATTGTTGTGTTTTTCTTGTGCCTTGTATTTGTACTTTGACCGGCTTATAACTTATATCAACATTATCGAAATGATTTTTTTTAAAATCTAATCATAAAATTTAACATTTGAACTATAGGATCAACTTTTGAAATTTTTCATTCCGACAATTTTGATACAAGTTATTGGCCGGTCAAAATTGTACGTAGTTTCGTAGTGGACAATTAAATAGGAACGGAGGGAGTAAATATTAGTGTTGTGAACTTTTCTGTTTGCTTTATTGTGCTTGTTTGGCTGCAGCTTTTAAGCTTTAACTTGTGTGCTTTTTCATTAACTAGCTGAAGTGTGTGGTTGGTCAGCTTAAAATTTGAGTTTTTTAAGATTTCTTACCTGAAAAAGCTAGATGGTTTGGAGTCCAGTGTTTTTAAAATCGAAATCTTAAATAAGCGTTTTTGCTAAAAGTGTAAAAAACTTAAGCTTTTAGTGGCTCACAAAGCAAAAAAGCGAGCTTTTAAAGTATTTTTTAAGCTTTGAATCGAACTTTTTTACAACAAAGAACTCTTTTGAAAAGTGGTTTGGACTGTATGAACCCAGTGTTTTCTCAACTTCAAATAAGCCGGTTTATTTGCCTAAAGGTTGCAGGAAACAATCTTAACTTATTAATAAGATAAACTGATTTGGGTATATTCTTCTGTTTACGCAAAGCATAATTAAGTTTGTTCAGCTGTGTTATTATCAGTTATGGAAGTTTGATATAGTAGGAGTAGGACTTGTCATAGCATATTCTTCATCTTCTTTGGTTGACTTTGTGTGGATGTGGTTTAGGATTTGGCAACTTAGCTTATAGGCAGCCTAGAAATGGAGAAATGTGGTAGTTTGTGTTACTTGCCTGAACTGTGTGTCAACTTGGTTGGCCATTTAAAACTTGCTAGTGGCATTTATTTTTTGTGAAACTATTGCTTCGCTCATGGAGAAATGTGGTAGTTTGTGTTACTTGCCTGAACTGTGTGTCAACTTGGTTGGCCATTTAAAACTTGCTAGTGGCATTTATTTTTTGTGAAACTATTGCTTCGCTCGAAATTGGTTAATAATATAGTTAATGATTTACCATTGATTTCAGGTTCTTGTTGGAAAACATGCGTTTGATGTGTTTATATATTTTACTTTAGATCATCTTCGGTTCCAGCTTTCAAGCTCACATTTTTTAAATTTTGTTTATAAGTTGTATTTCTACTGTATGTGGTTGGTCAGCTTGAAAACTTTGTTTTTTGAGGCCTTTTTTCCTGAAATAAGACAGTTAAGTGCTGCAACAAAATATGCCTGTAGTCAATGAGTTAACTAAATTTTATGGTGTTTTGTTCTTTTTTGCAGATAACGACTGTTGATGAAGCCAAAAAGTTTTACCCTCTTTTTGGGCTAGGGGCGAATGTGGCTCTTATTTTCTCGGGTAGGACAGTGAAATACTTCTCTAACTTGAGAACACAATTGGGTCCTGGTGTTGATGGGTGGGCTGTCTCCTTGAAAGGAATGATGAGCATTGTAGTGATGATGGGTTTCGCAATTTGTGGTCTTTATTGGTGGGTTAACACTTATGTTCCTCAACCTATTCGAAGCAAGAAGAAGAAGGTACTTTCTCAAATTATTGTTTAGTAATCTTAATTTGTTTCATTGGGTTGGCTTGGCACCCCCATTAATGATAATTAAGGGTATTTGAAATTTTGAATCTACTCAACATTACCAAGCCACCAGTTTGTTTGGTTGGGTTGTGTTGAAAATCAACGAGTCTGTAAATATTATCTCAGCGCACCTGTCCATATATGTGTATGTGTGGAAAGATGTGGTATATTTATTTTTCGGGAAAAAAAACTTCTGTAAATTCATCTGTGAACTACCACATTTGTTTCATCGTGTTGTTTTGTTGATCACATATTAAACTTAATGGTGCTTGAAAGTTAAAATCTACTCTATCTTAACGAGTCATCAGTTCATTTGGTTAAATTTCCAATCTTTGTTTTATATTTTGGCCAGAAAGAAGTATAAGGTGTAAGACATTAATTTTCAGTCTGAAAACCAGGATTTTTTTTTACCACAAACTAAATGATGTGGAGAACTCAACTTGAAAAGTACTTTCCGAGCATCTTCATTTCAGAACTTATTTATACTTGAGTTTTAAAACCCCTTAGATTATACAGAGTATAGTTTCTGATAACAAAATATTCTGTTTTTCAGGAGAAGGCGAAAATGGGAACAATGGAGAGCTTAAAGTTCTTGGTATCTTCGAGATACATTAGAGATCTTGCCACACTCGTGGTTGCTTATGGTATCAGTATCAATCTTGTCGAGGTTACATGGAAATCAAAGCTCAAAGCCCAGGTACTTTACATTCCGATTATACTTTTGCAAAATGTGCCATTATACATTGACTCTGTATTACCTACCTGAATCAGAAATCAGTACAAAATGACATCGCATTTCTCTACAATTTAGCTGCTCTTACTGTCCCAAAAGAATCATTAGCTGGGATACTAATTAGTCACTTTACCCAATATGAAGTAGAAATCCTAATGAGCCAGATAGACTCAACCAGACTCTCAACACACCAGTCCTTAATGTAAATTTAGAATTTCATTTTCACCCCGAAATTTAAGAGTATGGTATTCGGCCATATATTTAATATTTTTGATTAATATTTAAGTTTAGAGCAGTCTCAAATAGGGTTCTATAATATTATATTTGAGTTTTTATTTTGTTGAATCGTCAAATAAAATATATTAAAATCATTAAAATTTTAAATATTTTTAATTAATATTTAAGTTTATGGTAATCTCAACTAGGGTTACATAAATATTATATTTGGGGTTTTATTTTGTTGAATAGTCAAATAAAATATATTAAAATCATTAAATTTTAAATATTTTTAATTAATATTTAAGTTTAGGGTAGTCTTAACTAGGGTTACATAAATATTATATTTGGGGTTTTATTTATTTTTTGGTTGGTTGTCAAAAGAATTCTAAAAATTACATAAATGACTGTCTGGTAATCAGTCTGGTTGAGCCAGTCTGGCTCTATAGTGTTACTGGTACAGAACTGTAACAAATACTTTTCTTTGCTTAACTTTCTTTTTTTATCTGACTTAAAGTGACAACTACGTGTCTTTTTTTAGTTACTTTTTCCTAAAATATCTACGATTATGAAAAGAATTTTAACAAAGTAGTTATTTTGAAGGAATTTCAGTTGTGACAAACTCACAAGAATTATTAGCAAAAGTTCAAGAGGCTAGTATTTATTTCTATTTAGTCACATTTGTTACTGCAAAATCACTATAGTGCAAAAAAAGTGAATTTGGGGCGAGGGGCTCTCTGACTATGATCTCCCTCTTGCTCTCCGGTGTCAGATAGTGTTGATTAATATCGTACTCATCAATTACATAGTGTCTGACTAGTTGTGCTTTTTCTAATTTCTCTAAATCTTTATATGTTATATTTTCAGTTCCCAAGCCCAAATGAGTACTCATCATTCATGGGCGATTTTTCAACCGCAACTGGCATAGTTACCTTTATAATGATGCTTTTAAGCCAATGGATATTCAACAAATACGGCTGGGGAGTTGCTGCTAAGATCACCCCGACCGTTTTGTTACTCACCGGTATCGGTTTCTTTTCTCTAATTTTGTTCGGTGGTCCAATTGCGCCCGCACTTGCTTCATTCGGTCTGACCCCACTTTTAGCGGCCGTTTATATCGGTGCTATGCAGAATATATTTAGCAAGAGTGCTAAATACAGCTTGTTTGACCCATGTAAGGAGATGGCTTATATTCCTTTGGATGAGGAGACAAAGGTTAGATAATTAAAGTCTAGATTTAATTGATTTTCTTTACAAAAATACAGCAATATATTTGGAATTGAAACTATAATGCTAGATAGTCAGATGTGTTAGTTTTACAATGAGAACCAAACAGTGATGAGTTAGTTTTAGAACTTCAGAAATTTAGGGGAAATGTCATAACTATTGTGGACGCAATAATGCCACACATTATTGTCTGTTGTTATTTTGGTTTCTATGTCTGTTTATTGTGCATTATTGAAGTTTAAAAAAGGAGTATATTTTTATTGTTCAAAAGAGCCTTTGGATTGTCAGCAGAGAATGGCATTTTCAAACTCAAACTCTCTCCATGTTGCACCACTAAATTCTTATTATTCAGTGAGAGCATCCTAAAAGGCTTGACCGCATGTGGTTGATCAGCATTTAAGCTGCCCTTTTGTGGTTTTCTAATTGAAAAAAGCTTAGAAGCTTTAAGCTGGACCAACCAAGTATGTTTTTTTCTAAACCTCAATAAGTCAGCTTGAAACTGTATAAAAGCTTGCAACCCTTGTCAAAAAGTTTATGCTGCTCAAGCTCAAAATGTAAGTCTTACTTTATTTTTCCAAATTTTATGAACTGACGGCCTTTTTATTTAATTTTTTGGATTTAGGTCAAGGGAAAGGCTGCGATCGATGTGGTATGCAACCCACTGGGAAAATCGGGTGGTGCACTAATCCAACAATTCATGATCCTAACTTTTGGCTCACTTGCAAACTCGACCCCTTATCTAGGTGGTGTGCTCTTGGTGATCGTACTCGCTTGGTTATCGGCTGCTAAATCTCTTGATTCCCAATTCACCTCTCTCCGTTCAGAAGAAGAGCTCGAAAAAGAAATGGAAAGAGCCTCCGTGAAAATACCAATCGTTTCCGATAATGAGGGCGGAAACGGATCGTTACTGAGTCGACCAGATCTCAACCCAACTGGAGGTAGTGACTCGCCTAAGACCTCGTCTCCTCGTAGTGTATGATGGAAAATCATGATTTGCGCGTATGCAAGTATCTGATGACATGAGGGGGATATTCGGTTAATTTGTTGCTTTTAGGTTGTTTTAATTCGGAAGGTTATAGTAATAATTAGACAAAACCAGGGCTTATTAGAAAATAATCGACACAGGCATGGGTGGGTCGTTTGGATCGTTTTTGGTTAAGTTGAACATCACTTTGATTCTGTACTATTTATGTTATTGTAGAATGCAAATTCTTTCCCACTTTTCAGTTAATTTGATTTTATTGTGTTTCTTGGCTTCTTAATTAGGTTGTTTGGCAGCAGATCTTAAGAGAATGACCGACTTAAAAACCAAGTAAATCTTACGACTTTCTAGCTTAAAACTTTAAGGTTTAGAGTCAAAAAACCAAAAAATCTATTTCTTAGGTGTAAACACAAATACAATTAAGGGGAAGATGCTGTGAAACATGCACTTGTGATTATGTTTCAACTTAAAAGCAAACTCGTTTATTGATTCTTAAATGGAGAAAACTCATTTTGCTGCAGTTTCTAAACAAAGAAGCTTAATTGAAGGTTATGAAGAAAGTTTCATCCAACAATAAAATTTGAAAAGATTTTCCACCCAAAAAAGCAGACAAAATTTGCTACTAGAACTGATCTGTGGGTCTAATAAACTGGAACTTATTATGTATCTTCGTTGATCAATCAATCAGATATTGTCCAAAACAATCTGTTACAGTATCTCATGAATTTTCCATCTCTGGTACAATTAAACACAACTCTTTTACACAAAAATCCATCATCAGACTGGACTGAATTTATTTGATGTTTTTACCAGCTTAAAATTTTCCAAACCAGGAAAAGACTAATTTAAGCTATAATATGAGCAATCAAGTATAAAACACGCAACAAGCTGTCATTTAATTCTGGCGCAATCGAATACACTGTTATACACAAATGAATTAACTGAATAAGCAAACAATGGTAACACGAAATTAAGCTGAAATAGCAGAAAATTCAACTCTTATAAGACGAAAAATCTATGTTGAGAACTAAAACACTCTCACTCACATAACCACCAAATTAACCATATATGCCTCATATCTTTACTGCTTTTTTAAATGTCTTGAAAAAACTTTTATTATTCTTATCATCATCTTTATGAACGTCTCCGATCACAGAAGGTTTTCTCCGGATACAATAATTGACACCTTTCTTCATACCCAAAATCAGCGATGGAGAAGATGGCATTCTTCGTAATAGCCTAAAACTCTCGGATCTAACGAGCCCCTTATCTTTTTCGTTTTTCTCCTTTAGTTTTCCACCTTCAAAACTGTTTCTCCTCCCTACTCCCTTGGTTGCGATTCGACCCAACTCTGTTCCTTTCGTTTCCCCAACTACAATATAAGAAGGGCTCAATGTTTGCAATTTTCCCTTTGCATTTCCCTCCGATTTTAAATTTTCTACTTCCTCCTTTCGGTATACGTTATCAAGTTCTTCGACAATTTCATTTGAATCCTCACCTGATTCTTTTCTTTTCCCTTTTTCTGCTCTAGTGTAAGGAGACTTTGGCATCATCATTATCCTTTCAGGTTTCGAATCCTCTGTTTCCTGCGTATTTTTTACGACTTCATCCGTTTTATTCTCCTCGTAATCATCGATATTCTCTGGTGAATCTTCCAGAAGCATATGAAGCCATTTCTCGACATTCCCTTTTCCTCGACTTTTTCTACTTTCTTCATTTTCCTCTTCAATTTCCGCACCATCAAAAACTGGTAATCGAACATTATAAATCTTATCGTACACTCCAGTTTTTATCAACAATCCAATCTTTTCAGCCTCTTCTTCAACTCGAGATAGCTTTTCTTCATATGCCCTTTGTTCCTCTTCGAAATAAACCCTCAACTCCTTGTGCAAATTAGCATTTGAGCTTGATCCCCTTTCGGTATAAGTATGTGCTTGTGTCAGCGGTAGAGCAATAATTTCGTTCTCTTCTATCTCCTCAGGTGCAGGGTCGTCTTTTCTTGATCTCTTTCTCATATGGTGATACCTCTCTGGCATTATTTGTCTCTCGAGTTCGTCCCTTTGTTTGAATTTGCGATAAAGATCTTTCTCAGATGAGTCGCAAATTGCTCTTTGAGCTTCAAGTCTAGCCTTTAGAGCATTAGCTGCAGCTTGGTTTAATCTCACTTGTTCCTTGTATATCACACTCCTACAGTAAAATCAGAGAATCTCAAAGTCAGAAATTGGACGAAACCATTTTAAAAGTAAAAATAAGTAACTAAGCTTATTTGAGGACGGACCGTAAGTGTTTGCAAGTACATGTTAATAGATCCAGATAAGCGTAGCTTGTTTGCTTGCTGACTACGATACTCAGGAAATATACTACTAATTTGATCAAATAAACTACTTACTTGAGGCTATAAGAAAGAAGGATGAGTTCATCTAGCTTCAACTGCTACCCTTCTCAGGAAATATACATTTTGAGGTTAAAAAATAACTTAGTTGAGGCTAAAAAAGGTTTGAGTTCATCTCTAGCTTAGAAGTTGCAACCTTCTTTCTCAGAAATTCTAAATTTTGAACTTTTAAAAATGGTATGATTACTTTATCTATCAAGGAGAATGAAATGGGTTCCTAAATAGCCTTCAAGAAGCAATAGCTACAAGTTATAACTTACATAAAAGTAGCTTTTAAAAGTATGAGTTTGGAACTTCAATAATGTGCCACAATTATTATCTGTAACCTATGATTTCCATCATTGTTAAAATTACCAGAAAGAGCTGGTTCTTGGTTGCATGTTTAAGCAAGCTAATCTGAATTATTTTAAAAAGGCTGTTGTTCAACCATCTCAGCGTTTCTAGCTTTTCTAAGTCAAGTCCAGGGGCGGACCTAGGGAGAGGACACCCGGATTTTTTAAAAGAATTATTAGGTGAAAATCTCGAAAACCAAAACAAAAAAACCATGCCTTAAAAGCTGTAACGAAACAAGGCCGAAGCAGACAACCAAAAAAGAGACTTACTGGTGCATAGCATCTCGAATCATCTTCTCTAACATAGCTCTATACGAAGATTGCTCCTCTGCAAGTCTTCTGCATTTTTCGACTCGTCTTTTTCTTTTCGTTAACACCAATTCGAGCTCCTTAATCGCCACTTTCTCATCTTCGGTTTTTCGCTGAAGATCGTCCATTTCTTCGTCTATTTTATGTATTTCCGCTTGCATTCGTGTGTTCTCCTCTTTGTTTCTTAGTGAATCTCTAGCTTTAAGAAGGGCCTGATATGGGTTTGTAATCATATTGGGATTTTCGTTCTCTTTCGAAATGATTGTTCTCAATGTTCTAGCAGCTGTGAAATCAAAATGAAATATAAATTGACTAGTATTAAATATTTTCTACAAATAGCCTAAACTCTACAGTTTTGCCTTTACTATTCTTCATTTCTAGTAGCTCTTACAGAAAAATGAAAAGCTTTTCATGGTGTAAGGCAAAGTTTCGCCTAAGACATTGTTTAGTTGCAGCTTTTAAGATCTAGCATTTTGCTTTTGTCGCTTGAAAACTTTTACGTTTGGTTGACCATTCATTTTAGCATCTCCGATTTTGACCTACAGACTAGAAAGTTTTAAGCTAAATGAACGTATTAAATTATGATTTATGAACTGAAGTTAATCCAGCTTATTTGCTAATTTTGCCACTACAAGATAACAATATGTTGGACAATTTCACCTAAGATGCAAGTTTTTCTCTAAGTTTCCAACTGCAGTTTTTTAATTTAGTTCAAACTAGTACTTTTAGCAACAACACCAAGTTTCCTTCTTTATTGAGCTGCCAGTTGGAAAATTTCTAGCAAAGTCGGTCAATTTAACCACAGTTACATTCTCGTCAAAATTTCGAACTGCCTTTTCTTAATATTCTAACAGCTGTCACAATTAAATGAAAAATCAATGTTAATATTAGTTTTTTCCTTAGAATATTAAAATTAGTGTAATTTTTCCAGCAAAGTTAGGAATAGCACTAAAGTTCAGTGTGTTTTCAAGTTCTCGTAACCTCTTTTTCTGTCCGCTGCAACAACATTATGAGACATAAATGCTTAACTCTTTTGGTATAGTACCACAGTTTAGTTTAAACAATCCAATCAAAGTTCAATACACTCACCTAGTACTGGGGAATTTGGTCTTGGTCTTCTGTTCATATCGAGGGACTTGAGAGTTGATGAAGAGTCGTACGATTCTCTTCTGGATAAAACTATAGCAGCAGGAGCAAGCCCTATTTTTTCTTTTGCCTCGATGAAATGGTTCGGAAAGTTATGCGAAACAACAGCTTGGGAATCATTGAGCTCTTCACTTTCTCCTTGGGCAAATAACAGAGAAAAGCCCCTATTCCTGCAAATTGTGCAAAAGACTAAACATCACATAAATATTTTTTGACCTGTTAAGAAGAAATAAGCTGATTTATATGAAGCTGAGCGCTTGTAATTTTTTGGAGCCTGAATCCAGCAAGCCTCATCTTTTAAGTGAAAAATATGAAATAGAAGTCTGCAAATAAACAAGGCTGTAAGTGTCGAAAATATTAAAATGAAAGTTCTGGAGTTGAGGACCTTTAGTTTTTACGAGTAACAAAACCAATTCACCTTTAAGAAAAAGAAATGGAAAGCTCATACAGGGCTGTAGTTTCCAGAATGAATAAAAAAAAATTAAGTCGATGCTTATAAAGGCTTTCAGCTTGTAAGTTAATAACTACTAAGCTGCAAATTGGAGGCTGAGAAAATGTTGAGTTTGAAGAAGTCAGGAAAACAAAAAACCTCATCTTTAAAGCAAAGCAAAAAACTGAAATTGAAAACTGCAAGCAACAAAGGCTGTAGATTTTAAATATTATAAAACTAAAAAGAACAAAACAAAGTACACACCTAAAATCAGAGTTTGAAGAAGTAAAGATCGATAAGAACTGGTTAATGGAGATGCCGAGTTGAAGATCCCACCATGGAACAAGAAATTCCAGATTGTTATTTTTCTTCTTGTAAACTTGCCATTGTAGTATCCTTAAGTTGCTTGGCACTGTCAATCCTCCCCCTGAAAACATATAATTTCATAAAATTCAAACACAAATCAGGTGCATACACAAAGGTGAAGGTTATAATTCATGTATTTATCTTAAATATTCCAGAACCTGTTTAAATTACAAAAGTTGTCACGCGTATATTTTGTAAGTAAGAAAGGATAAAAAATGACTTACAGTGGTGATCACTTGCAACTTCTTGTCATATCAAAATGATGGTAACATCAACAATGATTGAAAAGTTTCCACTAGGCAAGAATATAAGTGAAACAAGAAGAACTAAACTCTAAACTCCTATAAGGTATTAATTACCGAGCACACTTATCCAATTGATGATCTAAATTAACTTATTGTGATTTCATGATACTACCCTTAATTTGACAAAGCAAATAAAATACAATAGAAGTAAATATGATTGAACTTAAAAGTCATATTTGTACACTTATTTTTATTGTGATTTCATGATACTACTATCCTTAATTTGACAAAGCAAGTAAAATACAATAGAAGTAAATATGATTGAACTTAAAAAGTCATATTTGTACACTTTTTTTTATTGTTCATGATGGAAGGGAACAACAGTAAAGTGTGAGATATTTACTTGAGCAAGGAAACCAGTGATCTATTTCCCAAGCAAGAGGAGAAGCAGAATCAGCATGGTAATACAGGACATTCCCGTAAGGATCAACTCGAAATATCGCAGGGTCAAAGCCAGCATTTCTGAAAATATCAATAAGATACTATATTCAGATATTGACATTTCCAAAAAGTGAAATCAAGTAAAATTAAAAATATTAAGTAGTACTGAGTTTGCTTGTTTGTGTACCCAAGGTGGTTCAGTTGCTTCCATAGGAGACTGACAAAAATCTTGGGCTTAGCTGTAGGCTTTAATTTTGGATCAATAATTGGGAACATCTCTTCAAACTCTTTGGCTCTGTAAACCTACATATAAATAAAAAGCAGCAGGATTATTAGCATTGGAATTATTGTCCCTTCCCGATTTTGATTAACTTATGGTTCATAACACCTACTCCCTCCGTTCCCAATTAATTGTCCACTACGAAACTACGTGCAATTTTGACTGGCCAATAACTTGTATCAAAATTGTCGGAATGAAAATTTTCAAAAGTTAATCGTATAGTTCAAACATTAAATTATATGATTCAGTTTTGAAATTTTTCATTTCGACAATTTTGATACATGTTATAATAAGCCGGTCAAAATTGCACGTAATTTCGTAGAGTACAATTAATTGGGAACGGAGGGATTAATAAATTCAAGCAGATACCATCAATTTGGGCTCATTAAACAGGTGAAGAAGTGCATAAAACCGTGTAGATTGACAAGTCTGATAGAAAGAGTATTAAGTTTTATAAAATTATACAATCATTTTTCCATTTATCAATAAATACGAGAAAAAGGCTTTGAAATCTCAATTCAGTACTATAAAAAATAGGTTTCATCTCAAGTTAATAAGATTTGAAAAGGCATTTAACTTTCATATAGGCAGCCTAGCATTAATAGTATCTTAAGTACAACTTTAACTAAATAATTCATCTGATCTCAACCACATTTATCCATCAAATTCTATTATAGTCAAGTTACCCTTTTAATATATGGATTTGCTCCTATTTTGAACTAAGAGATGCACTAGATAAGAAATTACAACAAATTAGAACTATCAAGTGCAGTCTAATCTTGATTTTCAACCTATTGTATAATGTAATACTAACAGATTTACAGTTTACTAGAATTAGTCCAATTCCCGAGCACAACACAACCAAACACATTAAGGGTGTGTTTGGAACCCGGAAAATTCATGGGAAAATGAAAATAATTTTTCCGGAAAACATTTTTTTGTGTTTGGTTGCATAGGAAAACCAATGGAAAAGAAAACAAAAGAAAGTGTGAGAAAAGTTTGTACGTCAAATAAAAGAAACCATTTTCCTTTCAAAATTGGGAGGAAAAGGAAAACAAATGAGAAAAGCGGGACTAACTACCTCTCTCTTATCTTTTTTTCTTTTCTTTTCTCTTGATTTCTCAACCTTTCAAACACATGACCGGAAAATGATTTCAAGTTAATTTTCCTTGGTTTTACTTTCTTTTCCTTTTCTTTTCTTTTCCGTGACATTTTTCGGATACCAAACACACCCTAATTCATAAAAAATTTCGCTCAAATAACCACTTTGTGCAATTGTGCCTCAAATCTATTGATTATCAAGCAAGAAATTCAACTGATTAATTGGTAAAGAAAAACAATTTTTCAATTGAAAAAAAAACATCAACCAAATTCGGATGTAAGCAACTTGATAATCACTTCAAAAAATTAAACATCTAAATTTCGCGCCTGTACCTAAAAAACACGGTTAGTATATGAAATTATGAACAAAAAAAAAATCTCAAAATATCTGTGTAAATTTCAATTCTGCCTCAGTTTTTACAAATTATCAAGCAAGTTTTGACCGATTGACAATAATAAAAAAACAAATCCTTCAATCGAAACAAAAACATCAATCAAATTATGTTGTAAATTGTAATCAATTCAAAACACCCAAATTTCACGTCTAAACCAAAAAAAAAACAAAAAAAAAACAGTTAATATAAGAAATCGTAAAAATCAAAATAAATTTCTAGAAATTCCGTGTAAATTGTAATTCCGCCTCAAATTCAAATTTTATCAAACAAGTTTCAACCGATTAACCATCAAGAATCAGAATGCCTAAACATCAATTAAATCCAGTTATAAAAAACACACCACAAATATGAAGAAAACAAAAAAAGTTGTAAAACACATAACAGGAGTATTCATGTTAAAAAAAACCTCGGATTGTGGCAAAGCGTAAGGAGTGAAAGTGAAAGGCGGTCCGTTAATAAACGAAGATATATTTCGATCTCGACAAAGCTTAGCATAAGCTCTCGGATACCCTAATCCTTCATTTATCACCATCTCCTCTTTTGTAATTAACAATTCTTCCCCACACATATTTCTATTATTTATATTTATATTTATTTATTTATAGAAAGAGAAATATAGTAACAGTTTATATATATATATATATATATATAAATGTATGTATGTATATATGTATATAAGCAGAACAAGTAAAGAAGAAGGGTTTTTGATGAGAGAGAAGCAACGGTCGACTAGTTTAATTAGTCAAATACTTTGTTGTTTTTAAGTATTTAACTGATTTGGTTTGGTTGTATCCGGTTCGGTTTTTGGCAAAATCGAAATCGAAACCGAGCATATTTTTCGGTTTAATTTTTTTCGGTTTCGGTCTTTTTATTTTTTGGACTGAATCGGACCAGGTTTTTTCGGTCCAGTTTCGGTTTTTCGGTTTTATTTTTGGTTTTTGGGTCTTTTTCGATCCGGTTTCGGTCTTTTTATTTTTTGGACTGAATCGGACCAGGTTTTTTCGGTCCGGTTTCGGTTTTATTTTTGGTTTTTGGGTCTTTTTCGGTCCGGTTTCGGTCTTTTTATTTTTTGGATTGAATCGGACCAGGTTTTTTCGGTCCGGTTTCGGTTTTTCGGTTTTATTTTTGGTTTTTGGATCTTTTTCGGTTCGTTTTTATTGTAAACCGAATCCGACCATAAAAAATTTTGGTTTTTTTTTTCCGGTCTTTTTCGGTTCGGTTCGGTTTTTTCGGGTTTTCGCCCAACCCTAGTAAATATGGACTCCGATACTAATTAATTTTTCATTATAAAATTAAATTAACGGAATCAAAGTTTTCAATAGTTTAAAAATTAAATTATATTTCATTTTGATAATTTTGATACAACTACTATCAAATCAAATCGAGATACTGTTGATAATTGTATGTATGGACTCAATAAAATACAGATTTGGTTTCTTTAGTTTCTAAGTTAGACAGATTTGGTCTACCAAGGTTTGAGAAAGTGCAATTTGATCGTACTACTTGTTATGAAAAACAAAGTTTTGAACATGGTGAAATATATACTCATCATCCAGTTCGTGTAAAAGTACTTAATTGTATTTTTATTCATCCAATATTATCTCCAATTGCTAATTTCATGTATAATTTTAACTAGCTAACCTGTTATGGATCTATAATAACAAAAGACTTTGTTATTATAGATCCATAACAGGTTAACTATTTAATGACATAATAAACGGAGTAAAAGAAGTCATATGTAATTGCAATTTGATGATATTAATATAGTTTTGGGATAGTTCTAAAATTTCTACAACTTCATATTCATAATTACATAATTTTCTTACAACAAACAATCAATTTCATTATAATCATATATAGTTAAATACAAGTAATTGTCAATATTCTTTCTAATGTTTGTTTAATTAAAAACACGCTTTTCTATTCTAGTGCGTGTGTTACTTCAACTTTTGATCTGTACTTAGTTTGACGATAAGTACGAGCTAATGATTTGTTTGTACTGTTGTGTAATAACGATCTATAATTAAGTCATGTTCATAACTTCTCTATGCATTGGAGAAAGTATCGGTATGAAAAAGGCGAACCCTATCACTTCTCAGAATAAGTTGGGGAGTAAACCTGCAAATTTTAAACTGTAGGGTAACTGTAATTAAATTTAAACATTGGGGACCAAATATAACTCACAAATTAGATATTACAGTATTCTTCTTTTTTTATATTAAAAAAGAAATGCCACGCTGGCAGTGGGTGAGTTGTAACGGCTAGCTTCAATGTCCCCACAAGCAATAAATGTCTCATTTTCCAGTTAATAATATAGAAAAGGAGAGAGGGGGAGCCAGACTATACAGTGGGTATAGTCTGGAAAACTCTCATCTGTATCACCATTGGATCAACAGTGGGGTCCACAGACTGTAAGGATCCAACGGTGATACTAGGATAGTTTTCCAGACTATACCCACTGTATAGTCTGGCACCCCTTATCCTAGAAAAGGAGGGTAAAATAAAATAATTTATGATAAGTTGAAGATAAATTATGTGACAGTGTGAGAAAATTGAATGGAGGGTAAAATAATCAAAAAATGTGATACGCCGGAGAAACGAGTCCAAATCTTCTGTTTCATTTCTCTATTTTCTTTCGTGCCTCTTGCTTATTTTATCTAAAAAGAAATTCTAAAAAACTTGAAAAAAATTGTATAATTACTATAATATATGTATCAATACATTCTAATAATTATTTTTAAAAGAAAATCCACACAAAATTTATTTTGGAATAAATATATAAATTAGTGTAAATTAAACATTGAATATTAAAAAAATTGTCTAAAACAATATTATGTTCAAATATTTTAAAATTTGAATACAATATAATATAAAAGTTTATAAAGTTGCGGTATAAGTTGTGAAAATTTAAAATTTGAGTAAAAATAAGTAAGAGAGCACGAAAAGAGATAAAAAATATGGGACAGAAGATTTGGACTATGAAGAAACCTATCCCAACGTTACATAATTAAGGCAGCACATTTCTAATTTCAACTTTGTCAATCATAAAAGTATCTTTTAGCATTGACTTACCAACAAATAGATGAGATTAATTTCAATACTTTTCAAAACTTTGGATTAACACTTGTAAGTTGTGGTTTTCTGTTTTTTTTTTAGACCATCCAGATGTAAGGATTTGAAAAGAGTCGTGTT
Organism: Primula vulgaris; assembly: GCA_963920805.1. Lineage (NCBI taxonomy): Eukaryota > Viridiplantae > Streptophyta > Magnoliopsida > Ericales > Primulaceae > Primula > Primula vulgaris. Next base: position 50,156,608 of record OY987212.1, read on the forward strand.
TTGTATTTTCGTTTTTCTTAGCCTTTAATTTGGAGTTTGTTCCATAGACACTAATCCGTGTATAAACTTGTTATTTTAATTAATGATAAACACGTTATTTTGCTGATTAAAAAAAAAGCCAAATTCAGGCAATAACAAATCATAATTTGGTTCACAACACATGATAGGTGGCGACGCCAAGATTAACATATATCCATCACGGACTTGACACAACCACGTCATTGCCGTCGCACTGTAAAACTGGAGTTTATATAATTTTAAGAATTCACAATGTACGGAGTTATCTTTGTATGGACAAATTTTTATATAACAAAGATAGTTTGCAAGAAATCATCCATCTTGTTTCACCAGTTTACCGTTGAAGGTAGGTTTTGGTGGGACAATAATGATAGCATTTTTATTCATAAGCTCACACTCATCGTTATAAAAGACCCTTAACGCCTAATACCGATCAATCCTATCTAATTCTACTTAACGATCACCTAATTTGCTCAATACCGCCTAACCATCAAGGCTATTAGACTCCGTCTACCATGTGTCTCTGGCTTTGCTCGCTTTTTAGAACACTAGCTACTAGCTCCGTTATAACCCCAACTGGGAATGTGAATCGAAAAAGTCCATGGTTATAAGAAAAACTAAAGGGATCAAAACATCAAAAATACACAAAAGCTAGGGTAGGTGAGTGTAATTCCACGTTTGTATTTACAACTTTGGCCAATTGGTGAAGAGACGCATTTTTTTTTATAATACGTATCAATGACTCCTCACATAACTAAAGAGGCAATTATTTATTAATTGCGTACTTAATTAAAAATATCCAACTGACTTGGTTTTGATTCCTCTATCATTTTCTTTTCAAGATGACTCTCTCCTATATTTTGTGTAGGTACGTTGAAATGATTCGGATTTTAACAGATTATCGTCAATGCTAAATCAAACCATTAACAACGGATTGTAAAATTATCTCAATACTGCATATGATAAAGCATTAACTTTGATCGGGTGAATTAAGCTAAATAAAGCGTTAACTCTGGTCGGTTAAGTTAAACTTCTCAACAATAATGATATAAATTGACGATAAGAAATATTAGACGAGATAGTATTCTTTCTTTATTGATCGGTGAATCTTCTTGATCGGTATTACAGTTTTTATTATGCTTATGCTGGTCTGTTAATTTAATCTTAATATTGATCTTTTACTTAGGCTTAATGCTCGGTCTTTGACTTGACTTCTATCAGATTACTTTTTAGTAATATAAGCTCTGAAAAGTCTCTGTATTGTATTCTTTTTTGCTCAGATCCCAGGTCACTTTTTCAGTACCGATACTTGACTATTTATAGCCATTCGTGCACCATAGGATGTTGACAAGTGTCTCTCATCTGTTAACTTATGGACTTTTTAACTGTTGGGCCTTTACTAATTGAGTTTGGATGTTAATGGATAATACCCTTATCTTTTAAGTAGGGAGAAAACCATTATACCACGGGTCCTATTATAATTGCGTTGGGTGTCCGTTAATAATGCATGGGTCGGTTCGTATCCGATTAGTTATATTCGGGTCTGATTTTTATGTTCTATCACCATAATTATCTAGGCTCTTAGACTCCGCCTACCTCTTAGAACATTGGTAACTCTAATATACCCCCCCAACTCGGAAGGTGAACCTAAAAGGGTGATCCATGGTTATAGTTACAAACTAAATGAATCAAAACGTCAAAAATACACAAAAGCAAGGGTAAGTGAGTGTAACTTTATGTTTGTTTTTATGTACAATTTTGCCCAATTAGCATAGAGCCGCATACATTTATTTCACTCAACTCCTCACATAACTAAAGAGGCAATTATTAATTGCGTTACTTATCCTAAGAATATTCAACTAACTCCGTTTTAATTCCTCTCATTTTTTATTTTTTTCAAAATGACTCTCTCATCTTTTATGTATGGACATTATCGACTAGCTAGTCTATTTATTAGCATTTCATATACATAAAAGAGGAAAAGAGGACTCATCTAACTTTTTTTTTTTGAAATAATGAAATTCAATAGAGTGGAATGATTCTATAATTAAGTTACAATTAATATTACTCACAAAAACATAAAAAACTATCACATCAAAACATTTGTCGAACCTCGTTAATTATCTAGGGCTCAAAACAATATTTATATGTCGACACATCAAAATTCTTTGGTACTACTTCAGTGAACATATATAACTGGCATACCGTCCCGGGAAGGCATGAACTTCCTCGCCGTTCGATTGGTCATTGGTCCAACTCTTTTGAATAAAAATTACTCCCTTCGTTCATATTTAATTGTCCATTACGAAACTACGTGCAATTTTGATCGGCCAAGAACTTGTATCAAAATTGTCATGAATGAAAATTTTCGAAAGTTGATAATATAGTTCAAATGTTAAATTTTATTATTATATTTTAAAAAAATTCATTTGGACAATTTTGATACAAGTTATAAACCGGTCAAAATTGCACGTAGTTTCGTAATGGACAATTATATGGAAACGGGGTGAGTATGTTACTTGAAACATAAAACAAAACATGTACGTCTTATGGTTCTTAAAATGAGAAGAAACAATAGAAGGGACAATCAATCATATTTCTTAACTACGTAAATCATAGTTGACGGGAAACTCGTTTTTCTGTTTAAAAAACCGTGCTTATAGCTCTGATACCATATTAGAATCCATATTCTTTTACCATTAAAAGGCCTCGTAATGGTAATGATGAAAACTTTTTATATAAACCACAGGTTTGATCGATATTACATCGATATGAGATAATATAACTCTAACATAGCTCACTTTTATAAGGTCCCGATTCCCATAACATTATTTTTCATATAACTATAGACTATTACTAAACTTTTCAGAAGTATCATTATGATATATTACTGAAGAACGTATTCATTTAAAAAACGTTTCAAAACTATGCCACTATCATTGTAAAGCATCCCTTACAAAAACCTGGAATCTTGGTAAAATTTAACAACCACTGTTACATACAATCTAAATATTTTCTAGAAAAAAATTTAAATTTCTCAAGAAATCAATCATGGAGCCTGACCAATCAGAACCCCTCCTCCTCCGCCACCGTATAACCGCAAACCTGCGTCTAAAAACACCGCTATCGTCTGAACTAAGCGGAGCGGTAGGAGATTTAGGAACATACATACCGATAGTCCTAGCACTAACACTAGTTTCCCACATAGACCTCTCAACAACTCTTATATTCACGGCCTTGTACAACTGCGTAACCGGAACGTTATTCGGCGTTCCCATGCCTGTGCAGCCCATGAAGTCTATAGCAGCTGTGGCTATATCGGAGAATCCGCATTTGTCTGTTTCGCAGATAGCGGCAGCTGGGATGTGTACCGGTGCTGTCTTGCTTGTGTTAGGGGTTACGGGCTTGATGGAGGTGCTTTATAGGTTTATACCGTTACCGGTTGTGCGTGGGGTCCAGCTCTCTCAAGGACTTTCTTTCGGTAATATTTTAGTTACTGTTTAAAAAAAAATCAATCAGCCCCGCCCCAATCCGCTATATATTTTGCGGGTTAGGTTAGGGTTGAGGTTCACAAACCGCGGGTTAATCCGTTCCAATCCGTTTCAACCCGTAATATATATATATATATATGTACATTGTGTGTATTTTAAGATATCAACCTTTAATTATTGTTATATTTTAGTTTTATTACTTGTTCGTGAATGTTCTAAGCGTACTTTGATTGGGTTTAATTAATATTTCTGTTTGAAATATTCAATTTATTTTAAAATTTGGGTTGATTATGCAAACTATGAAAAATAAAGGACCAAAATAAAAATTTAAGAATCAATCTAAACCCAACCCGCAATTTATTTTACGGGTTGGATTGAGTTGGGTTGGGTCGGGGTTTTAATTGTAACGGGTTGGATTTGGTTGAGTTGAGATTCAAATTTTATCAATCCGTCTCAATCCTCCCCACCATTTATTTTATGGGTTGGGTTAGGATTGAAACCAATCCGCCCCGTGCCCACCCCCAGCTACTATAACAAATCCAAAAATCCAAAATCTGAATTTCACTGGATTTTTGAACCCGATATTTAGTATCAATGTGAATCCGGGTCCAGGTGAGTCGGTGCTGATGCATTAAAATGCAATTAGTATTTGAGCAGGGAATTGCAGCAGTTTGATGTGCTAGCATACTGCTATGACTTTAATGGAGGCCTGGAGGGATGCAACATCCTCGTATTAAGAAAACATCGTTTTTTTAACTATAATTCTGACAAAATATTACCAATTTTGGCTTTTTAGTCCCTCATGTGTTCAAAGTAAAGGTTTAGACTGAATTTATCAGCTTTTCAGCCACCGGGTGGATAAGACATGATTGGTGTTTAGAGAAGTGAAAAGAGGTTATGTTGGAGTAAATCTGGGGGAAAAAAATAGCATCGGTTGCAGCTTACTGGATATAGTATACACTATACACACATCTAACATCTTGGTTATGACTTAAGAGAACTGAGATTTACCTTTAACTTTTGCTTATAAGTATTATTAGGGTGTAAGTTTTGGAAAAAAACTTGTGATTTTTCTGAGGAAAGACTATGGATATCTGTACTTTCAAAAGTACGAATATACAGAATGAAAGAGTTTCTAGGTTCAGTTTTGTAATCCTGAATCATAACTTTTGTACTCAGAAAATAAGGTAAACTTGCATTAGTAAAACCACATGTTTTATGGTTTATGAAATTGATTTAGTGGACTGACATGTTCTAACTGAAGCATGCTATTGAGTACTGAGTAGTACACCTTGTTAATAATTACAGTCTCAATGTTACGATGTAAGGATAACTCGATTAGCTGTTATCTGAACTGTGACACTGTACGATCTTTTTCTTTTGGAAATTGTAAAAGTTGCAGGTTTCTATATTTTCTTGTATTTTCCTTTATATTTTGCCTTTAAGTTTTGGTCTCCATCAGAGTAGTGAAAAGAGCTGGTGTTGGAGTATATTTGAAAAAAACATAGCATATTAGCATTGGTTGCAGCTTACTGGATATTATAGTATATACACATCTAACATCTTGGTTATGACTTAAGAGAACTGAGATTTACCTTCAACTTTTGCTTATAAGTTAGTATTATTAGGGTGTTAAGTAGTAAGTTAAAAATAATAATTTGTTGGGAGAGTAATAAAGCTGGTCTTAGTGTAAGTTTTGGAAAAGAACTTGTGATCTTTCTGAATATTCTGTACTTCCAAAATTATGAATTTTACAGAATGAAAGATTTTCTAGATTCGGTTTTGTAATCCTGAATCATATTTTTTTTACTAATAAATAACTTATACTTGCATAAGTAAAACGACATGTTTTATGGTCTATGAAATCGAATTAGTTGATTGACATTTTTATTATTGAAGCATGCTACTGAGTAGTATACTTTGTTAATAATTACAGCCTCAATGTTACGAAGTAGCGATAAGTTGTTATTTGAACTGTGACACGCATAAAAACAGTTCACAAGGTAACGATGCTCTTCGATCAATGCACGAGTACCGAGTACGAGTTCACATGTAGACACTTGATAATCCTCAAACACAAATTAATACACTGTCCAGTCTTTTTCTTTTGGAAATGGTAAAAATCGCAGGTTTCTATATTTCCTTATAGAACAGTATGGATGATGAAAATGCACCTATTTTTTGTGATAAAGATGTATTCTTGGTCAGATTAATCAGTGAACTCACCTTTCATGTTCTTTCACCGGAGAAACTATACGAATAGATGGTATAAACATCCTAAACAGTCCCTAACCAAGTAATTAGGAACTAAGAAAAGTTACAAAATAATTTGAGGAACATAGAGACAAATTGGCTTTCTGAGCCTGGTAATATTTCGATATAAAACTTATACTCCATAAGTCACTACACACGAAAGATCATGTTTGCATTCCTTCCCATCAATTTTTGAAAATTAACATTATTTTATTTTATTTTAATAAACAGCCTTCACCGCAATTAAGTACATCCGGTTCAATCAAGACTTCACCACCAGCAAATCGGGCGCACCTCGTTCATGGACAGGCCTCGACGGACTCATCGTCGCGACGTTCTCTCTCCTCTTCCTCCTCCTATGCACCGGTTCAGGCGATGATCGTGTACCAAACCCCCAACACACTCGTACCAATCGCCGTATCCGAACACTATCCTCAATCCCATCCGCTCTTCTAGTCTTCATTTTCGGCCTAATCCTTTGTTTCCTCATAGACCCCTCGATTTTCCATAATCTCCACTTTGGCCCCTCGAAAATGAAAATCTTGACGATTACATGGCAAGACTGGAAAACTGGCTTCCTTCGTGCCGCTGTACCGCAAATTCCATTATCGATTCTGAATTCCGTTATTGCAGTTTGTAAACTATCCAATGATCTTTTTCCAGATCGTGAACTTTCTGCCACGAGGGTGTCTATCAGTGTCGGTTTAATGAACTTAACGGGTTGCTGGTTTGGTGCAATGCCTGTTTGCCATGGGGCTGGAGGGTTAGCGGGTCAGTACCGGTTTGGTGGTCGAACCGGTTTGTCTGTGATTTTTTTAGGTGTAGGGAAGTTGGTTTTGGGGCTTGTGTTTGGGAACTCGTTTGTGAGGATTTTAAGCTCTTTTCCGATAGGGATTTTGGGAGTTTTGCTGCTTTTTGCGGGTGTTGAGCTGGCGATGGCTTCGAGGGATATGAAGAGCAAAGAAGAGTCGTTTGTTATGCTGGTTTGTGCTGCGGTTTCGTTGACTGGCTCGAGTGCAGCTTTGGGGTTTGGATGCGGGATTTTATTGTTTCTGGTTTTGAAACTACGGGAAATGGATTTTCGGAATTGTTTCTGGTTTTCTAAGACAGGAAATGGTGAAGGCGAGGACGACAATGAGAGCGCCTCGGCAGCTGAAGTTTAGATTATCAACATAAGATTCGATGTATTTATACATGCTGTAAATTCATGTTTACTACTATGATACATTTATACCATTATGCATGCATGATTAATAATTAAAAATGTAATGTTGGTGATATCTTTGGAATGTTGTTGCAGACTTGTAATCCAGAATCCAAAGTAGTGTCATGTTTTACAGGATTATAATACTTTATCAGGATATATAACAATAATATACCAAGTCGGTAACAGAACATTAGTACAGTATTTTTAATTGCTGATGGAACCTTTTTACCTTTGTTTAAATTCCAGTTGATGTCTTAATCCCGTTTATATCTAGGGGCATGTTTGGATGGAACTTTTAACCAAATGAGTTGAGTGAGTGTAATTTTTTAGTTTTCGAGCCTATAATAAATCGATCACCTAATAGATAAGTTATCATGAACGGCCAAATGCTGCAAAACAAACCTTAAACTACCCGAATAACTAAGTTCTAAGTTCTAATGTGTAATTGACTTAAAAAAATAAGTAACTTCTAACAATGTACAAAACTATCATATTCATAGCAGGTTTACCCAACTTAAATTGTTTACTATGTCAACATGTACCAGTGAGTGTAGTGACGATTGGGTTTGATACTCCCAATTACACTTTTCAAATGACTATATTTCATAACATGAATTACTAACTTCTGATCAAACGGTACTCTTATTTTTAATCATAATTTTTATTTTACTTTTATTGGTCCAACCAAGCATGATTAACTTTTATTCATTTTCTCTAACTACTCAGAAATGTAACAATGATGATAAAAGTCGTATAACATTTAAAACTTATAAGAAATGTGCACAACATAGAGATAATCCATATTGCTGCTAGCTAGCCAACTTCACAGTACTCTGATTATTCACATCAGCGAACAATCCGTTCTATATCCGTACATACGAAAGCGCCTTGTTAAAATGCTTCGCTTTGGTCTCAAGGTATTCGGCCCAAGTTATGGGCCGATACAGAGGTGGTTGTGTCGGGCCCAATAGCTTTGGGAGCGGTGCGATCTCAACATGGGCCGGCGGTCCATATAGCCAGGCCACTGAGAGCCTGTGCTGGATCCGGTTCACCACGACCCGGTGAAGCACACTCGGATACTCCCCGTTCGATAAAATATGCAAGAGGTCCCCCACGTTGACTACCAGGGCGCCAGATACGGGCCAGACTGGGACCCAGCCTGACCTGTCCTTGAACACTTGTAAGCCACATGTGTCGTTTTGGAGGAGGATAGTGAGTAGGGTCGAGTCAGTGTGGGCCGCTAGGCCCATGGCCCGGTCCGGGTCAGGGCAAGGTGGGTACCAATTGAGCTGTATAGCGGCGTTTGTCCCTTTGAAGTCACCTTTTGGGCCGGCCCATTTAACATCTTCTTGTGTTATGCCAAGTGACTGAAGAATTAGCCACATAAGCTTTCTTGCCAAGTCATGCATCTCTTTTTTATAATCTTCAATTACATCACTGGAAAGTGAAACGTGTCATTGATATTGTATTAGAAACCCTATTAGAAATTAAAATAACTTTACATGATATTTTTTTTACCCAGAGCAGAGATACTTGTTCTTTTGGTAAAAGTTCAAATCATAAGACAATTACATGTGCATTCAGTATTCATAATTTCTTAATAAAATAAAAAGACAAATAATAAGATTTCCAATGGTGGTTTTAGGTTCTTCGAAAAAACATTATAGCTTAACTATATATTGTTTGTGCCTTGTGATCCATGATTTTCATTGCCATACTTTTGTTTTAGCATCAAGAAATGACCAATTAATTAAGTATTTCAAAATTCATCGATGTAAACCCGTTTTGTCGTGCTGTATCGACTAATCTTTCATAACCCGCTCAAGTTTGAAAGGTAAACATTGTTATAAAAAAAGAACATGAAGAAGAAATGGACCATATGCTTCTCCAATGTTACGCGCATACATGCAGATTGTATCGAATAAATAAAAACGATGTGACAATATATAGCAGTTCCAATTAGTACCAGAAGTGTTGATAATCATGTGGCCAAAGCTTGCGAGCGTGCTCAACAGGGGATCCGAAGATAGTGAACCCTTCAGACCACATATGCTTAGGGAAAAACGACGAAATCCGAGCGACACCATAGCCAGATACACCTTCAGGCGGTCGTGCCGCCTTGCGTTTTTGGTAGAGAGGGAGGGAGAAAAGAGTCATCCCTGCAGCCTCAATGTCATCAAGGAGGCTCTTTTTAATCCCATGGTTGGTCACTTGAAACACTCCCCATTTCTTGCATGCCTGGCCTAATAATTCTAGGGCTTTGGGCCCATTTAAGTCTATTATTGGCACTGAATCATTTGTATTTGTAGGGTAGTTGTTATTATCTATTGTTGGTGACCATGCATGAGACTCTGGTAACTCATTTATGGTGTTGAGGTCTAGGTCTTTTTGTTGCAATGTATCAGAAACTCTTGCTGGCATGATTATGTATTTATTTGTATATAGAGAGATCGATATAAAATGGTATATATTTTAGAAATTTGGGTTGGAGTGTATTTGATGAGTGTACATGTTTTATGTTTATATAAGGGTTGAGTGAGGAAATGATCACAATTGGTGGGACAATATATTGGAAAGAAACTATTGTCCTTGTTTCATTTTTTATTTTTTTCATTTTTATTATGACTTATAAGGCCAAAAAAGATTATCATTTGTATACAGATATATGTCAGATTCCCGACATGTATATTATCTTTTGAAATATAAATATCCATACGTTCATCTAATGCTAATTAAACTTCACGATATTTACTCATTCTGTGTTTGACTAGGCACAAAAATGATTAAACACAAATCTCAAGACATATTGTGTAAAAGAACATGCATGTATATATATCACACACAAAATCTATGGTCTCAATCATGTATCAAACATGCAAATGGTCACTAATATAATTAATATCACGAGAAATGACATGAAGAAATCAGTTATGAGTTATATCAAATACGTGTATCATATATTTGAAAAAGGAAAAAGTAGCAGTTTTGTTGTGATTTGGATCGATCGAGGACATACACGAACAGTTTCAAAATCACCGTGCTTGTATATATAGTCTGAGGGGAACGTAAAATCATGTTTACTTTTGTTACTTGTTGGGATATACTAATAAGAAATTGAATAAAAACGGAAGCCGAAATACAAATATGCATATGATGGATTTAAGACAATATGAAAGATGATTTTTTCTTTGAGAAGACAAGTTATAGGGCAGGGAAGAAAGTAAGATTTTGTTTTGTTTTAAGTTATTGAAAATATATTTTGTAGTCAAATTAGCTTAGGGAACTTCTTCTATGTTTTATATATTCATCTGTTAGTTATTGTTTAACACCCTGCATAGTATTAAGTTTCATAAGATTTTGATTATATGTAAATAGTAAAGAAAGGATTACCTTTCTGGCTTTTATGTCCTTTATTTAAGATGGGTAATTAACTAATTATAGTGTTTGTGGTGGTGGCTATTCCTATAGTGTTGGAAATATATGGTGAAACAAGGGGACAAAGAAATGATATAAATTAGAAAGGGAGCTCGAATTTGACAAAACATTGTGATCAATAAAAAAAAGATAGAAGATTCTTTCAAACAACTTTAGATTAAGAATTTCTTAATTGACTTTTATGTTTTTTTTTCTTTTTATTTAACGAGAAAATGCACGCAATAACACTTTTCTTTCCTTAATTTTTCTAATTAAATTTGGTTTTGTAGAATATTAATTATCAAGACAAAATCAGCTCAAAGACTATATTCAAACTAAAATTAATCCCATGTTAAGAGAGGCTTTATCTCTAATTAAGTGCACCTTGTCATGTCTTTAAATAGAATAAAAAAATACCTTTTTGTTTCCACCCATTTTATTCCCCATTTAATCCTGATCATGATACACAGAAATCGATGATAAATGGCCAATTGTCAAATTTCCATTATCTCGAGACAAACATTCAAAATCAACATGAAATATATGTGATGGTCGATTGAACTGTAATTAAGGATAAGGTCATTCGTAAAAACATAGTTAAGTGTCCACCCTAGTAAGTATTTATTAATTAAGATCACAACAAAATAATTTTTGATTTAGTAAGAGTCAAAAACTGTTACAAGACTGTCACTAATTTAAAAAACTGTCACAAATATATCATAAATTGATTAAACTGTCACAAAACCGTCGCAAAAACCGTCGCTAATAAGTTCGTAACAAAAAATATCGTCACTAATCTCGTCGCTATTTTTTTTTTTTTTTTTAAGTGGGTGTGAGTAAATAAATAGTCTCCCGTACTAAATATAGCTCATACTATTCATTGAGTTAAACAAAAAAAAATAGTTTAATTTGAGGATAAAGGGAGTATTAGTGTACTATTTACATAATAATATTTTAAATGCATGTAAAGAGAAATAATCTGGATGAATGCATGGTGTTACATATGAGGTTAATCCTGACACTAAGCCATTCCCTGGAAAAAATAAACGTTCATTTTGGTCTTTTTTTGTGAGGTTATATTTGGGTTTGTTTTTCCATATTGTATATAATCACTACAAGAAAAAGTTTATTTAGCATCATAATTTTTTTCGGTTATGTTGTTAAAATTTAGTTACAACCACTTTAGCAACATAACTCAAAAAGTTTTATGATGCTAAATAAACTTTTTCTTATAGTGAATGAGATACTGACCATCAACTTTAATACAACTATTATATATACGTCCTTAAAATTAATTAAAGTTTTTGAAGTTTTCGTATGATCTTATCGTCCGGTTTTACGTACTCATATTATTTTTACCTTCATTTAACCCTAAAAATGACTCCGTCAAGTTTCAAAGAGCCATCCAATAAATATCACAAGCTTACAAATCGTTTAGTCGTGACTCGGAAACATATCATGAATTGGGATTTCCATTCAAATCCGGCATTTACAATGCATCCAAAACTTAAAAAATCAAGAATCCTGTTTTCTATAATTTTTTTGAAGAACGTTACTAAAACTAGCAGAAGATGGAAACGTTCAAAGTTGCCAGTAGGCGGTCATTATTCTTATTAGGCTCAAAATGTACGTTTATATATATATATATATATGCTAATAATCGTGCTCCACGCGTTGCGTGTGTGACGCATAATGCAATTAAAATATTAAAAAAAAGTGTAGTTATGATACAAATACGTGGATAATACAAAAAAAATAGTATAAGACTTAAAAGAATGTTTGGTTGTTAAAAAGGGACACATAATGTTATTAGTTGTTATTTTTTATTTTATTTTTTTATGTGAACATGGTATTATTGTAATTAATAAAAAAAGTATAAGGTATTTTTGGAAAAAAATGGCTAAATAGAATGATGAAAAAAATGGCTAAATAGAATGATATAAATAATGGCTAAAAAATATAAGACGCATATTTGTGTTCCCGTCGTGAAACCGTGGAGATTTGAATTAGCCAAATCTTGATTTGGAATGTTTTTACAAAAAAATGTCCAAGTTGATGTTCATATAACATCTTCATATATATATATATATATATATATATAGTATGTGTTTACATATTCCAATTTTTCCCACATTATTGGTACAATAGTATTATATAAAGTGCTAACAGTTGTGCTTATTTTGATCGGAAACATATATATAGTTGCCTAGTAGGACGTGCATTAATTTATCCCACATAAACTATACATATTTTATCCAATGATTTTTCGGACTTTATTAATACATAAATATTATTTACATTATATTATATACCGTTATCGCTACAACAAATTTAAAAATTAGAGATAATATTTTTAGAGATAATCAAATTTTGTTTCCAAATGACAACTTTTCGGGACAAAAATAATATTTTAGACAAAAAAATAAATTTTTTAGACACAAAAATAATTATTTTTTTTCAAATTATGTGACTAAAAGTTAGATTTAGAGACAAAAAATTTATTTTTGTGTCTGAAATATTGTTTTTGTTCCGAAAAATTATCATTTAGAGATAAAATTTGATTGTCTCTAACCAAATTGTCTTTAATTATTAAGTTTGTTGTAGTGTATATAGATTAACTAAATGATACAAAAAATTGAGCACAAACTTGAATATGGTCTTGGGTCCTAATGATGCAAAAAATTGAGCACAAACTTGAATATTGCAAAGTCACCAAGCGTGCATCACTTGTAGTCTGATCGGTACGTATTAATAGTCGGGTTGCACTTTATGCAACCAACCACATCATTTAGGGGTCGGGTAAAACTTCTAGTCCAATTCCAATCAAGTCCTAAATATCAGAATTTACAATTTCTAATTTTGTAAAGCAGATTTAACTGGTGCAACGCAACTGCTAATGCACATGCTTCTGCACAAAAGAAGATAAATAAAGTAGAACAAACTTATATATCCCAATTATTAGTATTTCTCATGCTAACCTGAAAGTTTTCATGTCATGCCATGCATACCTCAATAATGCAATGTGCTAACCAACACAAATATATAAATAAGAAATTATTAGTGATTTAAATATATATATCCTAGGCCCAATGTATAACAAGACAAATTATTCAAATTCATGTATTGTCAGTCTATCTCATTCTGTAACATGATATCAGTATGCATGCACATATATATCCTTAAATGTAATTTCATGCATAAATTATTCCAATTATTTGATACTATATATTTTGATTGTACAACATAAGGTACACGTATTTCGGGTTAATAAAGTGCGTGCATAGTATCTGTATGATATGACTGTCTAATACTATTTTGACTGTCTATGAATCTGTAATTAGAAAATTGAAAGTAAAAAATTAACTATTAGATCCAAATTTAGAAAATAGAAAACAAAACGACGAGACAAACTTAGATTTACATTTTATTACTGTATTTTCTAATTTTAGTAAATTTACAGCAAGGTCTAGTTAAACTTTTAAATTAAAAACTTTCTTACCTCATGCAAATAAAATCAGTGGTGTATAATTAACCAACCTTTGATTAACTAAATATCTCTTCCTTCCTATATATCTCACGTACACCAAATTTACACAACTTAAACCCAAAAGTTTAAAGAAAAACCATAGTTAACGAAAGTCGCAGATTTTGATTGAACCAGCGAACGGGGCATCATGGTCTATGTTTTCATTAATTTTTGTTTACTCCTCTTTTTCTCGGCTAATTTTGCCAACGGAATAGGCGTCAATTGGGGTAGCACCACCTCCCATAATCTCAAACCAGAAACCGCCAAACAATTGCTTTTGGACAATGGCATTGATAGCGTTAAGCTATACGAAGCCCATGATATAATGATTACGGCATTTGCTAAAACGGATATTAGTGTTATGGTTGGCATACCTAATGAGGAGCTCCAAAAGTTTAGCGACAATAAAAAAGATGAAGCCAAAGATTGGGTGAAAGATAAGATCGAAAAGCATTATAATAACGATGTCAACATAAAGTACTAACCCTATCGGTGAACTTATTCCTTTCTCATTGTAAAGCATGTAGTATATTTTCTTAATTTTGTTGTGAGATTATACTATGCATAATGTATTTTCTTTTTCATTGTGACACCTTGTGATGGAATTATGTTACCATGTCGTGTAGGTATGTAGCGGTCGGGAATGATCCATTCTCTCAAAGGTACAACGGAATGTACCTAAACTCTACTTTTCAAGCGATTAAAAACATCCAAAAAGCGCTAGACGACGCACACCTGGGGAAAAAAATTAAGGCAACCACGCCTCTTAATGAGGATGTATACTACTCACCAACAAAACCTCCATCACAGAGTGATTTTCGCAAAGACATAAAAGACATTGTTGTCGAAATGGTTCAATGGTTCGACAAAAATAAGTCCCCTTTTGTACTCAACATAAACCCTTTCCGTGATTACCTAGATCTTACATACTCCCCAGATTTTGTTTTGAATTATACTCGTGATGCAAAAAAAGTAATAGCCGACAAAAGCACATCTTACAGCAATGTTTTCGATCTAAGCATAGACAAACTTGCCTGGTCATTAAAATCCGCAGGGGTACCGGATTTAAAAATTGTGGTCGGGGAAATTGGTTGGCCCACAGATGGAAACATAAACGCAAATAATACTCTAGCGGAAAAATTCTATGCAGGTTTTTTAAAGAAATTGGGTAACAATAATGGAACCTACCTTCGTCCGGGACCAATGGAGGTTTACTTATCTAGTTTACTCGACGAGGATATGAGGAACATTGATCAAGGGAACCACGAAAGACATTGGGGGATTTTTAATTTCGCTGGTGAACCAAAGTACCCAATTGATTTTTCCTGCCAAGGGAGGCAAAATATTATGCCTGTAAAAGCAAAAAATGTTGAAAAGCTGCCTTTATTTTATTGCATTTACAACGAATTGACACAAACACCAAAGAAAATGATCGAACCGACCATAGACTATGTATGCAAAGCCGCGGACTGCACTGCACTTACATATGGATCGTCGTGTAATCACTTGTCAGTTTCGGGGAATCTTTCATATATGTTCAACATGTATTTTCAAATGTATGATCAAGCGGAACATTCGTGTAATTTCAATGGGTTGGGAACTTTTTCCTACGTAGTACAAGATAACGGTACGTGCAAATTTCCAATACAGATGAAGAGTGCTGCTCTTTTAAGAGTAGCTTTTGGGACATGTGAGTTAATTGTTGGGGTTTTGGCTATGGTTTTGTTGGTTTTGTTATCAAAAGGTGTTTAAGTGTCAACTTGGGAAATCACGTGGGGCTTTATGTAATAATAGGAAACTTGGCTGTTTGTTTCACGTTTGTGTTATATCATGTATTTTTGGTTTTGGTTTTACTGAGAAACTAGGTTTAAGTTTATGATTCGATAACTTATTCTAGTCAATAGCTATTATTTTTCTTGTCCATTTTAATTATTCTCATGATAAAAAATAATATTTGTTTGCTTTTGTTATCAAACGTGTTAGTAAATTTATTTTCGTTCTGTGATATTGCATGTGTTGGTTCAAGTTCATATTTTTTCCTTTCTTTTTAATTAAAACCTGAGATCTAGATTCAATATCTTAAAACATATATATCGTAGAGATCTTACAAATTGTTTGCAACTTATTAAGCATATAAAAGTAGACCAGAATAGCGTAAAAGTCGAGAAAGGTTAAACATTGGCAACAGATTATCAGCAATTTATGTTGGTGTTTTTGTTGGATAATTTCGCAACAACCGGTATAGCGCAAGAAACAAAACGTGTGGCATTGTTCATTCGGACTACATTTGATCATATTTGTAAGATCATGTTTTCGTCATGTTATTCTTTTTTTTCATATGTATTTGTAAAAAAAAAATCGTTTTTTTCTTAAATCAACGTTTTATTTTATTTCTAAAATGCTTGTTCAAAAAAATCTGTAAATTTTGACTTTTTATATATTTTTTTGGTATTTATTATTTGTTTTGACAATTTATAAGATAGTAATATTAAAAAATACCAAAAAAATATTTTAAAAAAATCAAATTTTACAGATTTTTTTAAACAAACAGTTTAGAAATAAAATAAAATGTTGATTTAAGAAAAAAAATCAAAAAAAAATTATGAACACATGAAAAAAAGTGATAACATGACCTTACAAATATGCACCCTTAATTCATACATGTTCTTGTAATTTCCAGCTCCTCTACATCCATGTGAGGAAAATTGATGGTAATAAAATGATAAATGCTTGAACTTTCCATAAACAATTTGCCCCATTTTTTGACCCTGTCACTGGAAAAAGAAAATGATAACACTAATTAAAACATCTTACATGCATGCAATTAATGTTTATTTTGCTATTAATTATAGTGCTTTTCTTAAGTTTTTTCTATCACAATTATCAAAAGTTTAGTAAATCCTATTCAGCTTATGACATTTAAATTAAGTACAACTCTTGTAAGTTATCTTATTCCCAATTAAGAATCATTTTTATTCAAATAGTCCGATCAATTAAATTACCCGTGTTGTTTAGTCCCGAATCACTTGCAGTAGAACGAGACTGATCAGGTACTTTTCCTGTCATCAGTACCATAAAAATTCTGATTAAAATTTACTCTTTCGTCCAAATTTTGAATAATGAGGATTAATTTAATAGTATATAGTAAATAGACAAATTTTGATGGGCCAAAATAAGACTACCACTTTTAAGTGGCACCGAGTTGGTGGGAGATGGCGAAGGCGGCTCAACTTTTTTGCAATTTGCTCCCAGACCTAGTACGCCTGAGAAAAAAAAAATTATATAATTTACATATATGCTCTTACTGTTAAAGAATGAATTCAAAAATGATTTAACTGTTAAAAATTGTAGTTACAATGGATTAGTTATGATAATCCACTATTGTAATCAATTTTTACCGTTTTTGTTAAAGAATCTCAGCTATTTTCGAAGGTTCGAGTGTTGAACTTGTATTTTTTATTAAAGTGTACTCCGTTGAGACATAAAATTTGTTGTTGTAAATTAAATTAGAGCTTTCATGAAATTTAGTTTTGATTGGCAATGAAGATGCGACGAACTAGAAAATATGCATTGTGTGGTGTTTGGTCTTTGCTAGAACCGCTAATCACTACGAGTCTTATTCAAATTGTTTACACCTTCCGGTATTCAGAAGTTCAGATAGTAGGATTATGAAAGTGGAAAGTAATTGTAATAGTAATTATTAGTACTTATTAGAAAGAAATTACATTGTGAAATGCAAGGAAAAGCTGGATTATGAGACAAATTTTCACTCCCAGCATTGCATAGGCAAAAGTGTCCAGTTCCGTTGGCTACACAAACTCCCTCGTTACACCAAACCAAACTGCAAGCTTTGATCACAGAAACTAAAATCATGGTTTCGTTTAAAAATTATAACACTGAAATTACTTACAAATTTTAGTAAATGAAAATTATAATTTCGTAAATTTAATGCTTACGACTTGTGAAGTTTAAGGGCGGTAAAGGAGTTGTGCTGCCACACTGCAAACCAAACGAGCCTGCAAATTATTTTTCCCAGGATTGTAATTAGTTGTATTTGCTACGAAGAATATTTTAAAATTTTGATGAATACTTTTGTAGAGGACCCCGTGCTAATTAACTCCCAAATCCATATAAACATCTGGTGGCTTTCTTTAAGATGCGAACTGTATATGTTCCCGAATAATAGGTAACCATGGCTTTTATTTCTGCTTATTGTTATCTGATCTATTTATCTAAAAAAAAGGTGTTACAATTGATATAAGCTAGTAAATTTACTCACAGTTTGGGATAAGACAGGGAAAGGACGGACCATCCGGAAACTTTTTCCATCCATCATTACACTTGCAGGCGAATCCCAAGATTGAAGAAGATGAAGGCTCACAAGTCCCTTGTCCGCAAATTGCGTTCTTACATATAGGATCCACTGCAATTTGTTAAAAAAGTAGTTTATAGATAACACAGAGCAAATTTAACAATCACAACTATTATAGGCTTGGGGACAAAAAAGAAAATATTACTTGAAATTTTTCATGTTTTGTGTTTCTGATTGCACCTATTCAAGCCTTCGTTTGTTTTGGGGGAAATTATCACTTAGTAGTTAGTACATATCTAGCTACTTTTTTTCTTTAGTCTTGTAAGTTTGCGTTTATTCAGTTGGTTTCGCTATAGCTTCTAAGAAAAAAAAGGTTGGGTTATTCTAGTATGAGAAAATTTCTAGCTTTTTTATTCTTCTTTTAAAAAGTTTTTGGTTAAAAAATTAGCCAACTTTTGGTTCATAAAAAGTTTACTCTAGTATGAGTAAAAAGCTATTGCTTAATTTTTTGTTACAACGTAATTCTATCTTTTTTATGAACCAAAAGTTGGCAACTTTTTTAAGAGAAAAGGTTGGCTATAGCTTAATTTTTGCTTTTTATGAACCATTTTTTTTGGCTTTTTTGAATAAACCAAAATTTCTAAACTGTCTGCTATGTATGCATATTATGAAATTCGAAAATCCTCGGGTTTTAAGCGATTCAACCGAATCCATTAAAGATAACTATAAGCACAAAAATCAGTCAGGTACTTAAACAGGGCAACCAAACAAGCATATATGATCAGTTACCTGTCGTATTGGAAGGTAAGTTCTCTAAACTGGATGCAATGTTGTTAGAGAAATAGAAGAAAATGCCAAGAAAAAAGGACACTTCGAAAATGGAGTTCATGGAATTGCGAAATACCATAATTAAAATAAACGAATGAAAAAGAGAATAAGAAGTGGTTAAATTTTGCGAGAGCTTATATAGAAACACTTTCTCTAGAGTTTGTTAAGCTCACCTCGAAGAAACCCTATATATTCATTTAATCGTTAAATTTTCCCTTGAAACAAACGATGGTTTTGTTTATTACTTTTCCCATGGGCCTTCTTATATTATATATTAGTAGGTTTTTCTCTTCATTTCATGTCTTTCTTGTATACAGTGTAATCTAGAAGTACATTTGTTCACAGGAACAGATCTTTTACGTCATTTCCAATAGCCTACAGGTAAATGACTAAACTAAAAGTTAACAATATTTTGTTTGTTCTACTGGGAACAAACAACAAGAACGCGATGTAAAAAGGCTTGAAACATCGTGAAGTCGAATCAGCTCTAGGAAAAACACAAGATTTCTGCTTCACCAGAAATGTAATACAACATCATGTAATATTTATGAATTGGCCAAGTATAATAGTATAACTGAAGGCTTCTAGGACAAAACAAAGAATTATTTACTCCTCTACTGTCTTTTGTTTCGGGTATCTGGAAGAGGAAAATGACAATAGGAAAGACGAGGGCGGCTGAGTTGGAGAGGTAGTGGCGGGTGAAGCAATGGTTTGAACTTTGAAGTGAAAAGGACATTAAACACTCTTTGTAATCTCTGTCCAAACTTTGCCACCATTCTAAATTTTGTAACTTCTTTGAAATTAAAAATGTACAGGGCAGGTTACCAAGTACCAGCAGGTCTGGTTGAGTTGGTATGGATTCTATAAAATGTATTTTACGTAGGCTTGATTTCTAGTGTTAAAGCAATATCTATGTGCTCACATTTTGAATGATAATTAAACTGTGGTGGGTTTTCTGTTTATATTCAAGCTCTAAACACGGTAAGCTTATGCTTTCAGACAAACAATCATCGTATATAAACAGTAATATGTCCAATGGAGTAAAATTTGGAGGCCAAACCATCTCTGTTAGTTCAGTGTAAATAACTTGGAAAAAACAAAATAACATAACTTTATTAAACAGCTCATTTTTATGCAGATCCAATTTTCCAATATCTGTTTTAAACACTAGGCTGAACATTAGAATTGCCTAGCCTGAAAAGGCTAAAAAAATTAAGCTTTCAGCTTCTATTTCAACACCAAGAAATTTGCAGTCAAACAAATCCTATAGGCTATATGTGATCATACAGTTGGCCATACTCAACAAAGAACAGCTCACCTTAAATCTTATTAAAACTGAAAAAGGATAAACACTTCACTTTAAGAAAATGACAACTTGTATAAAATAATTTATTTCCCTTGCCACAGTTTTCACTTCAAGGGAATGAACATTCAATTACAACATTGATCGGTGTTTATTAATATTATACCTTATTTCTTTTCATCTTCTTCTTTTAAATGAAAAGAAGACACACAGCTTACTGCTTGTCAAATAACCATCTCATCCCCAACCAATTCCTCTAATCCCTTTCGAAGCCTCCCCGCTGCCACCCGACAATCATCTTCCTTCAACCCGCCAAACGAGACCCGGACATAGCCTGGACATCCACAAGCTCCACCTGGAATTACGACAATCCCATGCTTATTTACCAGCCACCTAACCACTTCAAAATCATCTACATATCTATCGGGAAGCTTTGCCCATAGGTATATTGCGCCTTCTCCTCCCTTAACCGAGTCTTTTCCCAGCGGGGACAATGCTTCTAGGAGAATTTCTCTGTTCTTTACGAGACCCTTTATTTGTCCGGTGACCCAATCAGGGCCCACTTCGAGGGAATAAAGGGCGAGGCGTTGTGAGATAACAGTGGCACATATTGGGATGTTGTCTTGGACTTTTAGTAGCTGGGCTCCAAAACCGCCCACTTCCATAGGGTATGCAATCTATATAAATAGTAACTTGGTTGAGCACTTAAAATTTGAGGTATTTCTAGATTTATTTTTTCCTGATAAAGCTAAAAGCTCTAAGCTTAATAAACCCTTTTTTCCTCCACCTCAGAAAACCAGCTTATTTGCTTAAAAGTTGCAACCAAACAAGACATCACTACAGTTCGTCTACACTCGTCCAATTATGACGATGCGATTATAATGAAGGATAAATATGAAATCGCGTAAGGGTATTGTTACTTACATATCCGACACGCCAGCCCATCATCCCATGTGCTTTCGAAAACGAGAAAATGTTAACTATGTGAGCGTCTTCTATACATGAGTGTTTGAGACCATCATACATGAAGTACCTGTCCATGTTAAGTTTTGTTAGACACTCATCTAATATAAAAACGGTGAAAAAGGATACGATAAGTAATAATTTCAAAAGGTTAGGAAATGAAAAAAATCTGCCAGGTTAGATATTTTTATTAAATAAGAGTACAAATTTAGACAAAAGAAATGTAAGTAAGAAGATTCTTACTCGTATGTATTATCTACAACAAGCCAACTTCCTGCATTCTTGCATATTTCCGAAATTCTCTGTTCAAAAGAGTTAAAAAGAGCATAAGAATAGATATGCATGCTGATGCAAACAAAAGTGAGGAGAGGGAAAGAGAGACCTTGAGAAGAGGCTCCGGAATATAAGTTCCAGACGGATTGCCAGGATTAACAACAGTAACAAGCTTCGGTGTTGGTTTGGTTTCTCGTAGTGTCCTCTCTAGCCACTCTGGAAGACCAATTGGAAAAAAAAACATATAAAAGTAAAAAGAGAAACTTCTTTATAAATGAAGTAAATATGGTGACCATATTGTGCCAACTGAAATTATAAAAAAGCAAAAATGTTACAACTTTTTATAAAAAAAAACAAATACATTACAACTTACACCATATGTATCAAAGGATAAATTCTTAAAAGTATTGGGACCTCACATCTAATTCTCCATAATTTCAGAAGAAAGTATTGTAATGGCGGTACACAATTTCGATTCGTACTAGTTATCTTCAATTCTAGGATCAGCTTCGTATAACCATAATACTACTACTACCACCATTTATGCACTAACTAAACGGAAAAAATTATGAAGTTATTAACCTGCATCTGGATGAAGCGTCTTTGGATCACCGGGACCCACCAAAATGTTAGTAACACCAGTCATTTGAAACGACATATACGCATTGAAGTAGTACGGTGCAAACATGACTACAGAATCCCCAGCATCGCACAATGTAAGAACTATATTGACAAATGCCTGAGTGTTACACAAAAGATAAGATCAAGAGTTAATAGGATGTAAAATTTAGGAAAAGGGGTTTATTAAGGTTTCAACCCTCTACTACTGGCTGAATTTAATTGTGCCTATACTACACTTGATTGTCTATCTTTTATACAAATTATTCGATGGCAATGTACTAAATTTGACCAATAAGTATAGACAAATAGTATAGGGATCTAATCTTAAAGGTAACAGGGCACTTTTTTTTTGTGGTCTCGTGACAACAAGTGCACAATTTTCCATCAAATTTTTAGTATTCAATGGTTCCTACTAAATTGACAAATAAGAAATCAAGCTGCAGAATTTAAGTTTTTGTATTCCAGGGTACTAAACTGACTGTCACTTATACTAGAAGGTGCAGGATAAAAGAAAACGTTGATTTTGAGAAGAGGCATCACCTGATTTGCTCCTGCTGTAACCATCACCGCAGATTTATGCAGGTTGTTTTCCAGTGCAAGCTGCCAAAAGTAAATAACAAAAAACTAAAAAGAAAATCATATCAAAGTAATGTGAAATGAGTTGAAAGATCATTACTCCGAAATGTCGGTAATTAGAGAATTAAAAAACAATGAAACTACCTTTTTAAGAAGTGCTTCCCTGAGCTCAGGAAGGCCTTCATCAGCACCGTAACAACTAACTGAAGGGTCCCATACAAGTTCTTTAACCTTATCTAGGGCCTCTTTTGGTGGTTGCCAATATACCACTCCCTTTCAGTAAGGAAATAGATTAGAACACCAATATAAGCCACTAAATCGATGAACAATGGAAATACCCCAGTCTACCGTATCGTTATAGTTTCAACATATTTAAAAGGATCTGCTATTGGAATCGTCTATATTTAATTAGAAGAACTTCTCCTTCGAATGATTTCTACTAAAACTAAATGATATTAACCAAGCAATTAACAAGTAAAGACTTGCGTTGGTTTGGCTGCAACTTTTGAGTTAAACTTTCATGATTCCAAAAAGGTAGGATATAACAGATCAACAAACTTGGTTGAAACCTTCAAAAATTGTTTTTAAGTAGACCAACAATCAAACTTAATCTGCCTTGAAGAAAGCATGGTGTCCATGTTCTAAATGTCGTGAACCATTACAACCCTTTTCTTCAGACAATGCTCAAAGAGTCTGCAGCAAGATTAGAATTTTCTAACCCAGGTAATGAATGAATAGTTCTAACATCTTTTCTGAGCATTACCCTTGCCCCATTCACTATGACACTTAAGGCTTGTTTGGATGCATATATTAAGCAAATAAGCTGGGTTCCTTTTAATTTGAGAAAAAAAATCCACGTATTATGCTTACATGCTTCTAGCTTCCTCATACCAAAAAACTAGATAAATCATTTGAATCCAATCAACCAAATGCAGTCCAGTTTGTAAGTAGGAATACAGAGCTTAAAAGTTGTAACCAGGGAAGGCCATAGAATGTGGAACAATGCAATAAACTAATTGATGTAATAGAAAGAAAGAAAAAAACTACTTAATACAGTAGCTTGTTATTTTAAAGAAGACAAGGTATCTAGTTCATCTTTTATAATTAAAACTCAACATGTAACTTTCAATCCTGATAATATCCAGATATCCAGATAACACAAGATCACAAATACATATCCATGTTTCCTGGAAAAAATAATACTATATTACTTATATATAAATATATTCTATATGTATAAGAAGTACCTAGAAACAGAAAGAAAATGCTACACGTATTTCAATATCTTGAACTTCCTGAAAGATAAACATTTTCACAAACTTGAACACTTATAATAATAAACAAACCTGAGCTAGAGAAATTGCATCTTTGGCACCCCCGACCAATTCCTGTATCTGCAAGGATAAACCCCGACGCTTACCATAACATATTCACATACATAAGTAAGTTCGGTTGCAAATTTAAGCTCCGCATCATTTATAATTTGCCTTAAAGCTGTTCTGGATCAGATGTCCAGCTATAATCTTAAATTATTTTTCCCTATCCGAAAGAAACTAAAGGGTTTAAGCTGAGCTAACCAACTTTTTTTTATCAGTTTGAAAAAAACAACTAGCTTTTCCGCTTAAATGATGCAACCAAACATGGACTAGTGAAGAGTATATAGAAAGCAAGAAACAACCCAATTTAAGGAATGACAAATTTTGTATTCAAACACTAAACAAAGACAAACACACATAATATAATCACATACATACGTATAAAGAGTATATATCAAGCGAAATACTACGGAGTATAGTTTCCAGTGAACTTTATCTCACTGGAGTAACTAGTAACAGGCTAAAAGGTACTCTAGCACCTTAATATCAATAAAAACTGTTATTTTACCATGTATCGTGATTCTTACTTTATATCAATTTTAGCATTTACGAGAAGAAAAAAAAAGTTCTAGTTCCGCCACCGTTTATCTTGAAACAAAAACAACCCCACTTAATATATCCACACACATATATGATATATTTACATAATGAAAAGATTATATCAATCAAAACACAACTTAATTGAGTCTAACCTGAACCATAACTGATGTTTCAGTAAAAATAGCCCTTTTTGCTAACATCTCAAAAGAACCCATTTTTATATAATCCCCAATTATACAACTAAAAAACACTTAAATTCAGCTTATCAGGATTGCTCAAAAGGATTTATATTACCAACCCATATGAGAAACAGAGAAAGTGAATTTTTTTTTATAAAACTCAGATTGTAAGTGAAGCTGAAATAGCAAAAGATTGAAAATTTTATTTTAAATAATTGTAATGAATTGTGCCAAATTTTGTCACATATAAGAGACACTAATAAGAGACACTAACAGGGATAAAGCATAAGCCAAAAAGTGGGAAACTCTTTTTTTTTTTTTTTTTGTACTTTTGCAATCCACTGGAAAGTAGTCTTTTACTTGTGTTTATTATTGGTTTTGGTCCCACTTTCAAAAACATACTATATCCAAATTACAATCCAAATTATAGCATTACATAAACAAATTGTTTTATTTTATAAAAATATAATCATTTATATGAATACGTACGTTTGTAAGTGTGGTTTACTGACCCAATTATTATACGTTAACAAAATAGGAATCAAACTAATAAGATTAACAATTGATACATCGAACTATATTTTTTTTACTAAATTGGGACCTCCGTCAATTTAATTTGACGAAAGTTAAGTTTAAATTACATTTCAGTCCCAAATTTTATAAAATATATGAATTAAATCCGAAAATTTTATAATTTTACATTTTTAACCCAAAAAAATATATTTTTTTAAAAAAAATTAACTTTTTTGAAAAAACTAACTTTTTTTTTGAAAAAAATTACCTTTTTTTAAAAATATTTAAATTTTTTTATAAAAATATTTTTTTTTTAAAAGTTAAATTTTTCAAAAAAAAACTAGCTTTTTCAAAAAAGTCATTTTTTTTAAAAGTTGATTTTTTCAAAAAATAAGTTAATTTAAAAAAAAAAATCGGGTTAAAAATATAAAATTATAAATTTTTCGGGTTAAATTCATTTGTTTTATAGAACTTGGGACTGAAATGTAATTTAAACTTAACTTCCATCAAATTAAATTGACGGAAGTCCCCAGTTTAGAAAAAAAATATGTAGTTCAGTGTCTAAATTGTTAATGTCGGTAGTTTGGTCCTCATTTTGTTAATGTATGGTAGTTGAGGTAATTAAACCAATTTTTTACCTTTGTAAGTGTGTTAAGTTTTAATAACCAAAACCTTATGTATATTTAAGCTAGTAATTATAATCTTCAACATTGTATTATATTGTTTTTATTTTGGTTTGTTGTAATAAATTGATACATTTTATCATCGACACTTAACATGTTTCAATGTTTTTTTTTTATTGAAAAGTCATTTTTGAATATTGCCCAAACACAAGAGCAAAAAAGTATGCATTTTTTTTCGAGAATTCTTTTACGAGAAGACGGTTTTTAATACACTTCTACATATGCATTTTTCCGAAAGTAATATGTTCTCCAACACGGTCAAAGTTACTTACTCGCTATTTTTTTCATACGAATTTCTTTATATAAAAAATACTACTCTATTACTCCACACTTTTTGACGTCATCCATCATAAAATAAAAGTCAGTCACATTCTCGTTGGAGACAAGGCGAGCCATGTCTTGCCAGAGGAGCACCGCCTATATAGTATATACGATGGTGACAGAAATTAGATGTGACAAAGTAGCACTATCTAACGAGGCACGTCATCAACGGAGTAATCTCGCCTGATGTGGGGCGTCATTGACGAGGTAGCATGGTAGTCGGATCGTTGTCCGATCATCGTGGGGCTTCAACAAGAATTAGCTTCGGCAACGCCTTTGTGTTAAAGTTGTAGGTGGCGAATTGCAGAAATGATCAATTATATGTTTCATGGAGTAAGTGGAGACAAGACGTGACGCATAACGTAAACTAATAGAGTAATAAATTTCAAAACTATAATATCACAACTACAATTATTAAAGTTGACACCAAATATTTAACAAAAAATCTATAATTCTACGTTATTTATTCACTATCCAATTCGAATAACATAATTACGATAACCATTTCGAGATGTTCAAATCATATTATTAGTTAAAAACGTTACATTTTTATGCATGCGACATATGGTGCCGAAACTTACTTCATGCGGCACCAAAATGGCTCTTGTCTCCAAGTAATAGTTTTTTATATTATTAAATGAGATTTCATTAATTGCAAAATAAAATCCATTAGTTTTCCATTGTAATACTCACACCTAAAATTAAACCATCTAAGTATTAAAAATGTTATTTAAGTCCAGTTATGAACTTCAAATGCCATAAAATCCGACTTGTATATTCCAATGATGTGAGTGTTTTGTTTGTAAGCCGCGTGGTCTCTATCTAGCCAAGTTTACAAATCGGATCTGGACATCGTTTGTGTTGAAGAATACTAAGAGTCAGGGGCGGGCGAGTGTTTTTGGTTGTTCAAGGTCCAATGCTTTTGATTGCCCAGTACTTAAACCATTGCACAATTTTTTTTATTTTATTTTTTTACTCCAGCCCAGCCTAGTTTTTTTTTTTTGACTTAGTCCAGTCTCTGTCCCAGATCCAAATCTTACTAGACTTGGGCCTATACCACCCCTACTAATAAGTCATGGCTTGTCCCGAAACAAGTGTCTTTTAGCGTCTGTTTATGAAACCGGACTCAAATATCCGCCCCGTATGTTTTCTTACTCTTCAAATATCAAGTATTTTTTTAGCTCTAATAAGTTGTTCAAACTACAAAACTGGATCTATCGTTCATTGTTTGGTATTAGATGTAAATTAGTATCTTTATCAAAATGATTGTTTATTTCCCAACCCTCTTTTTCTACCCCGGCAAAGGCTCCGCGGGCTCCTCGATGTACCTTTTTTTATTATTATTTTATATTCAAAAACATTTAAACTTTGTCTATGTTTTTAATCTAAGTAGTTTGTCTGTTTTAATAATTCAACGAATAACATAAGTGTATGACTAAATTTTGAGTATATTTAGTGGGCATCAACGTCACGTGCTAATTTATCCAAAAGAAAATATATTTTCGTTGCCTTTTGTATTTCAATAATATTTCATGAATTTCGTTTGTTTCTTGAAAATATTATTTACCAGAATTACCCTCTCATCATTTTCCATTTCAAAAACAGATCTGAAATTGCAAATTTTGGTCCCCTCAGATACATTGTTTTTCCCAATGTCTTATTATGATCAATCAATTCTGTAATAGTTTACTATCACCTAACTAATTTTCCTTTTGCAGGCACTATTTAATACATTTATTATAATTACTTTTATTTAAGATTATTTCGTTGTGAAAATTTAATTTTCCAATAATAAATAAGATCAAATCTTGCTGTGTAGGATTTGGTTGTAAAGTGACTTTTATAACATGTCAATTTGACTCGACAATTTCATGAAATAATATATTGTTAAATTAATTAAGAGATACTCAAAATACCATTGAGTATAGAATGTCATGCATATATGTGATAATGTGATAAATACTAGTTATATATAAATAAATATATAATGTCCCAATATTCTTACTCCCATTTTCGTATATTTTTTCATTCACATTATTTCCTTCTAACATATTATTAATAAAGTCAAATTGTTTTATGCATGCTAACTAATTATTTTAGGGCAAGCTAGCTAGTAATTAAAGAGAATAAAAAGAGTCATGAATTCTACTTAATTACTTATCAATATATTTTTTTACTAGGAGAATTGTTATACCTATGGCAAGTCATTTAATTAACTATGCAATTAGTAATATATAAGTTTATACAACACACACACATTAATTGAGATGATTTTGGAACATGAACATACATTTTAATTAATGTACGTGTTGGTCTGTATACTTTGATATATTCCTTTGGTAATCACTAATCAATCGTTGTTAATGTGTTGAACTTAATTGAGGAAAGAGCAATTAACATACATTTTAAAAAGAAAAAAGAAAAAAAGAAACCTAAAAAGTAATTAAATACCCTTACTATTGTGACGAAATTGGTTTTTGGAAAGGAAAAATGAGTAAATGGATCTCCCGTTCATCGATGAAAATTATACGTAATTTCGTAATGGACAATTAAATAGGAACGGATGGAGTACTGAATAAAAGTAAGAATGCTACAAATTATAGAAAAAGTATTACACGCAATTTTATTTCACCTAATCAAAAAACTAAAATTATATTCTCCTAATATCTTCGAGGCCTGAAAGTAAAATTATAATAAAGGTGAGGTAAGGCTAACCTTTACTAAAGGAGTTAAAAAGTATATAAGTCAAAAATATATTTACGGTAATATACTCGAACAAAATTAGTACTACTTTATTTGCATTAAATCACTACATAAACGTGGAAATTATAAACAGGTTAACGTTAAGTCTTTAACAACATGCCATTAAATGCGTAGTTTCAACTTGGATTTACAATTACAATTGTATATTTCAATATATATTATATTAAGTCTACAAACTTTCATTTACTATATTAGGAGTCACGAAATTTGAAAAAATGTACTTGATCCCTAATAAGGACGGAAACTTAACCAAAGCGGCACTCTCGTATAACAAGACTCATGATTGGAACCAAACCTGACTCGTGTGAATTTTGAAACTGAAGCTCGACCGATTAGTATTTAAAATGTGGACCGCCAATTTGTTAGTCCAATTCTATCGTTATCATTTTTTAATATGACATTTGAAAACATCTCAAATAATGTGGTCACCTTCACAACTAAACTATATAAAGATATCGTTTTTTGTTTTGTTTTTTAGAGTAAGCTCGACCATGAGTTAAAAGCAATGTCATGTCCGAGACGTAACACATACATGGCAAGGGGTTTACAAATAGAAGGATTTGAACATGGTTTAATGACGAGTCTAGTCACGTGAATAGTTGATTTTGACAATTTTTTGAAATCCCGAATCATTATAAAAAAATTCAAAATCAAATCAGATTATTGAATTACATTCATACTTGAATTTGATCATTTTGACAGATACATCCAAATTTACTAATTTAAATATTTGTGCCAACTGTTCATGAGTCTAGTCACGTGAATAGAAAAAAAAATTCAAATCAGATTATTGAATTACATTCATACTTAAATTTGACCAATTTGATGGACGTCCAAATTTACCAATTTAAATATTTATGCCAATTGTAAACAATTTAATCACGAGTCTAGTCACGTGGATAATTAATTCAAACAATTTTTTGAAAACCCGAATCATTACAAAAAATTCAAAACATTTCAAACTCGAGTGATATTATTGAATTACATTCATACTTGAATTTGACCAATTTGTAGTAAACAATTTGAATTTATTGAAAGTGAATAATTATACATGAACGATCATAATAACTAATTTATAAGATTACATGAATAGAAACAAATACTCATAAAATATATCACATTCAAAGTATTTTTTTGGTAAGCGCGGTTCAGTGACTTCAACTTAGTATATCCGCCTCTTGAATAGGGTACGATCTCTGATACCTATAGTGTTAATTAATCATACTTTTAAATAATAATTTTTCTTAATACTCAAAAGTTTTTAAAAAAATTCAAAATCAATTCAGATTATTGAATTACAAATTTGATCGATTTGTCGAATAGGTCCAAATTTCCTAGTTTAAATATTTATTCCAATTCTAAATAGTTTGATCACGAGTATAGTCACATGAATATTTAATTCGAATAATTTTTTGAAAACCCGAGTCCTTACAAAAGATTCAAACTCGTGTCACATTATTAAATTACATACATACTTGAATTTGATCAAATTGTCGAATATGTCCAAATTTACTATTTTTAAAATTTGTTTCAACTGTACACACTTTAATCACGAGTCACGTGAATAGTTAATTTAAACAATTTTTTGAAAACTCGAACCATTTCAAAAAAATTAAAACATTTCAAACTCGAGTTAGATTATTGAATTACATTCATACTTGAATTTGACCAATTTGTAGGATATGTCCAAATTTACTTGTTTAAATATTTGTTCTAACTATAAACAATTTGAATTTATTCAAAGTGAATAATTATACATGTATTTTTTCATACGATCATAATAATTGATTTATAAGATTACATATATAGAAATAAATACTCGAAAAATCTATCACATTCAAAGTATTTTTTTAGTAAGCGTGGTTGAGTGACTTCGACTCAGTATATCCGCCTCTTGAACATGTATTATCTCTGATACCTATAATGTTAATTAATCATGCTCCTTAAATAATTTTTCCTAATACTCAAACAATTTAAAAAAATTCAAACTCAAATCAGATTATTGAATTACATTTATACTTGAATTTGACAAATTTGTCAAATAGGTTCAAATTTCATAGTTTAAATATTTTTTTCTACTTTAAATAGTTTGATCACGAGTCTAGTCACATGAATAGTTAATTCAAACAATTTTTTAAAAACCCGAATCATTACAAAAAATTCAAACCCGATTCACATTATTAAATTACATTCATACTTTAGTTTGACCAGATTGTCGAATATGTCCAAATTTACTAATTTAAAATTTGTTCCAATTGTAAACAGTTTAATTACAAGTCTAGTCACGTGAATAGTTAATTCAAATAATTTTTTAAAAACCCGAATCATTACAAAAAATTCAAAACATTTCAAACTCGAGTTAGATTATTGAATTACATTCATACTTGAATTTGACCAATTTGTAGTATACAATTTGAATTTATTCAAAGTAAATAATTATACATATACTTCTTCATACGATCATAATAACTGATTTATAAGATTACGTAAATAAAAACAAATACTCGGAAAATATATCACAATCAAAGTGTTTTTTTGGTAAGCGCGTTTCAGTGACTTTGACTTAGTATATCCACCTCTTAAAGAGGGTACGATCTCTGATACCTATAGTGTTAATTAATCATACTTTTAAAAAATAATTTTTCTTAATACTAAAAAGTTTTTAAAAAATCAAACTCAAATCAGATTATTGAATTACATTTATACTTGAACTTGACCAATTTGTCGAATGAGTCCAAATTTCCTAGTTTAAATATTTGTTCCAATTCTAAACCGTTTGATTAGGAGTATAGTCACATGAATAATTAATTCGAACAATTTTTTAAAAACCCGAATTCTTACAAAAAATTCAAACACGTGCCACGTTATTAAATTACATACATACTTGAATTTGACCAAATTGTCAAATATGTTAAAATTTACTACTTTTAAAATTTGTTCCAACTGTACACACTTTAATCACGTGAATAGTTAATTTAAATAATTTTTTGAAAACTCGAATCATTACAAAAAATTTAAAACATTTCAAACTTGACTTAAATTATTGAATTACATTCATATTTGAATTTGATCAATTCATAGGATATGTCCAAATTTACTAGTTTAAATATTTGTTCCAACTATAAATAATTTGAATTTATTCAAAGTGAATAATTATGCATGTATTTTTTCATACGATCATAATAATTGATTTATAAGATTACATATATAGAAATAAATACTCGAAAAATCTATCACATTCAAAGTATTTTTTTAGTAAGCGTGGTTGAGTGACTTCGACTCAGTATATCCGCCTCTTGAACATGTAGTATCTCTGATACCTATAATGTTAATTAATCATACTCCTTAAATATTTTTTTCTAATACTCAAACGTTTAAAAAAATTCAAACTCAAATCAGATTATTGAATTACATTTATACTTGAATTTGACCAATTTGTCGAATAGGTTCAAATTTAATAGTTTAAATATTTGTTTCTATTCTAAATAGTTTGATCACGAGTCCAGTCACATGAATAGTTAATTCAAATAATTTTTTGAAAACCCGAATCATTAAAAAAAATTCAAATTATTAAATTACATTCATACTTGAGTTTGACCAGATTATTGAATATGTCCAAATTTACTACTTTTTAAATTTGTTCCAACTGTAAACAATTTAATTACGAGTCTAGTCATGTAAATAGTTAATTCAAACAATTTTTTGAAAACCCGAATCATTACCAAAAATTCAAAAAAATTCAAATTCGAGACATGACCAAATTTACTAGTTTAAAAATTTATTCCAGCCGTAAACATTTTGAATTTATTCAAAGTGAATAATCACACATGTACTTTTTTATACGATCATAACAAGTGACTTATAAGATTACATAAATATAAACAAATAGTCGAAAAATCTATCGCATTAATTTTTTTGGTCAAGCTTGATCCAATGACTTCAATTCAATATATCCGCCTCTTGAACAGGTTGCGATCCATTATACAAATAACATCAATTAATCATATTAAAGAATAATTTTAAAAACTCTACACTTTTTTTTGAACAAATAGACACCTTAAATAATTTGCTCCCCCTGCTTTGGAAATTATTACAACTTATTCCCTTAAACAACACGGTGTCACTATCTATTATCACCTCAACATGGAATTTATTAAATATCAAAAAAAGTAAAATTCAAATGAAATAATTAGACAATTCATTAAACATAGGTAGACCATAGATACATGTTATAATAATTTAAAGAAAAAAGTCTCCAAACTATGAATACCAAATAAATACAATAATTCCAACCTAGCTAGTTTTTGTAACAATAATAGTAATATGTTTCAAGTTTTCAACAATAATATCAGTCAAACCCGAGTCAAAGGGAAGGACATAAAAGTAAAATAATAAAAGCAAAATACTTTTTAAATGTTTTTATTTAATATTTGAATCCGTTTCATTGTCCCGCTCATACATCTTCACTCTTGGATCTACTCTTTCTCTCTCTATATCTATATATCTATATCTATATATCTATATCTATATCTATATATATATATATATCAGCTAATTTTTATCTATAAAAGCATGATCGAACCTATTGGGTTTTATTAAAGGTCTTTCAGCTCTGAAGAGAGAGAAAGGTCGCTTTTTATTTTTATTTTTATTTTTATTTTATTTTTTATTTTTTGTAGATCGGCTAGGGTTTTCAGATTTTGTCAAAATTGAAGTTTTTTTTTAATTTTTTTTTTATTATTTTGGCTTCGAGATAGCTCTTGATTACAGTGATGTTAAGGAAAAGTTTAAATGGTAAATTTAAATTTTTTTTAAATGGGGTTAATTATGGGTTGTAATTTGATAATTGATAATTGAGAATTGAAAACTGAAAAATTATTTTATTTAAAAAAAATATTGGGAGACATATAAATATCATTTATGCTGTTGGTGAGTTATTTATTTATTTATTTACATCTCATTTATTTCATTTTGATGATAGATCTTATATATATATATAATGTATATATGTGTGTATATTAATAGTATATATAGATATATGTATGTATGCATGTATATAGATATATGTATGTATGCATTTATATAGTATATTTAAGCAAAGGAAAAATTCATTTCAAATTTGAGTGAAAACACCTCACTTGTGGTTTGAAATAATTTGATTTATCTTCATATGAATTTGTTGATTTGGTCTTTTGCTTTATTCAAATCTGCAGATCTTAGATTTATCGATTCACTACGGGTTTTTTTTTTATAATAAAATCTTCAGATTTATCGTAAGTGGTCCGAAAATTGACTTTAATTGTATATTGGTTGCGTCTTTAACCAGCTTTTGAAAACATTCTACTGTTGTTATTTAAGCCAAAATGGCAATGTAGGTTACCAACATTGATGCATATATATTTGGTTGATGCTCATTATGTAATGGGAGATTTAGCTTTTTGATTCGTTATAATTTGCGGATGTCCGATTTATCGATTTACTACATTTTTTTCAAATTTTTGTTTGGTCAAAATGACAATGTAGGTTATCAAATAATCCGATTTGTTATAACTCTGTTTGTAACATTCAAAGTAAGAGAATGAATGATAGGCTTAGGTGAGTCAGAAGTGTTTGGTATAGATTGAATTTCGTAGGTGAGACCGTAAAGTAATGATTGACTTAAAATAATCCGATTCGCTAATATTTATAGATGCTTTTTCATTTGGTATGCGAGTGATAATCAAATCCATATCGGACGCATCAGCTTAAATATGCACTCCATGTAGTGCTTGTTTGGCTGCAGATTTTAGTCAAAAACATTGATTTATTCGAGTCTGGGAAAAGAATTGGTATGCCCAACATCAACTTTTTAGACTATTCAAATCAGAAAATCCAGAAACCTCACTTTTTAACCTGGTTGACCAAATGCACTACATCAATAACCAAATAAGTTGAGCTTAATACCTGCACATGAATAACCAGAATACTAATTAGTAACAGAGTTATGTACATTGGCAATTGTTGTGGTGCATTACTCGATGAAATTCACTTTTGTCCTTTCTCGCTCATTTGGTTTAGACTTTATGTAGTCAAATCCACAGTAAGTCCCCAAATTTAGAAGCCGGAGTTAAAGCACTTGTTTCACATTATGTCCCCTCCCGATTTTAGATGACTTTTCGTTAAATTGAAATTCTTTTTCAATTGAATAAATGTAGGTTGGATGAGCTGTATTTGAACTCACTAATCTCCGCCTTGCTCTTAGTCAAGACACCAGAAACATGAAGAAAGAAAATTTGCCTATTGTTAATGGTGGACAGACCTTTGCTCGAGTGACCCGAGCTCAAGCACTAAAGCAACAGGAGCAACAAAGGCTTATCGGGACAAGATCAAAACGAAATGCCTTCGAAGAAATTAACAGCAATTCGTGTGTAACAGCACCTGTGCCAAATAAAAGGAGGGCAGTGCTTAGGGATGTGACAAATAATGTGCTATGTGTAAATTCCTACAAGAACTGCCTTAATGCTTCTAAAATTCCGGTTTGTACTTTTACCAATGTGCTGCATATGTTGCTTGATTGTTAGAAACTGATGTATTTGATATGATGTTAAATGGATTATGATTCTTTGTTAGAAACTGATGCTTGATTGTTAGAAACTGATGTATTTGATATGATGTTAAATGGATTATGATTCTTTGTTAGAAACTGATGCTTGATTGTTAGAAACTGATGTATTTGATATGATGTTAAATGGATTATGATTCTTTGTTAGAAACTGATGCTTGATTGTTAGAAACTGATGTATTTGATATGATGTTAAATGGATTATGATTCTTTGTTAGAAACTGATGCTTGATTGTTAGAAACTGATGTATTTGATATGATGTTAAATGGATTATGATTCTTTGTTAGAAACTGATGCTTGATTGTTAGAAACTGATGTATTTGATATGATGTTAAATGGATTATGATTCTTTGTTAGAAACTGATGCTTGATTGTTAGAAACTGATGTATTTGATATGATGTTAAATGGATTATGATTCTTTGTTAGAAACTGATGCTTGATTGTTAGAAACTGATGTATTTGATATGATGTTAAATGGATTATGATTCTTTGTTAGAAACTGATGCTTGATTGTTAGAAACTGATGTATTTGATATGATGTTAAATGGATTATGATTCTTTGTATGGTTATTTAAAAGAAACAGTTAGAATCGTTGCTCAACTGTAAATAGTACAATTGCATATTTAGTAAGTGAAATACGACGTGAAATGAAATTGCTTAGGCTCTTGACTCAAATTCATTGTCCGAGAAAGATCACAATGAAGTTAGGCCTCTGGTCATTGGGTTCGTTTGGGTAAAGTTATCATGCAGAAGGAAAGAGCTTACTATTGTTCTGTAGACATTGATTTAGCATCATTTTTAACATTCCTAATTGTTTTAGGTTTTTGTCATTGGTTTAAGGTAATGCGTAGATTAAAATGCTTACTGGTGCCTTTAAGACAGTTTATTTGTGACATTGTTGAAATGCTTAGGAAATCATGCTTCGCAAGTGCACTCGTTCGATACACTTAAGTATTTCTTCAACATAGTGAAGAACATGGGAAAAATCTTATTCTTGAACATGAGCAAACAACCCCCTTGAAGCATTTTCGGATGGCTAATTTGTGAGATATATGCATGAATAACTACTTGGCTTGAATGAAATGAGAATTACTTTGAAAATCTTCTACTTATTCATTTGACATTTGTAGTTCTACTTACACTTATCAAGCTTATAAGTTGACCTGCTTTTGTTATTCTTATCGGCAGCGAAAAATTACTAATCAGAAGCCGATGAAAAAATGTTCATCGAATATTTCCAAGGCTGCTCCAAGGGGTGTTGAAAATGTAGGTCAGCTTCCAGCTGATTCGAAAGCAAAAGATGTTCAAGAAACTGTCATCACAAAGCTTAATTCCTCAAAAGATGAAATTTCAGGAAATGTTGAAAGCAAGAAAGATATCCAGCTAAGTACAGAGAACACTGACGGAAGTCATGGAATAGAGCTTCTGAAGCAAAGTACTGACTTATCTTCCAAAGCTCCAATCTTTACAACTCGATGTTTATAATTCTTGGTTCCCATTCATGATCATGATGAATAATACAATTATAATCTGACATCTTGGTTTTTTCTCGGTATAAGTCATTAATATAATTCACAAGCTACAAAGAAAAAAATCATAATCGTGTAATTTAATAGAAAGGTGGAAACGTTTTTTAGAGGAAGTGTTAGACGCTTGATGGAAACATACTGATCAAACTTTTAAAGTTTAGTCGCTTCAATTATTTGTTTCACCCTTTGTCCCATTTCTGGTATGTATACTTGCTGCTTTTCTTGGGTAAAACTAAGAATTTTACTTTTTCGAGTTTTGCTATCTCAGGATATTCATGTTAGTTTTACCATTGAATCCCCCGGATGTTAAAGTTAACAAAATGTGTCTTGGTTAAGATTTTTTCTCATTAGAATAGAAAAATACTTCACTGATAGGGTAATTGTAATTCGCCTGTTGTTTGTCTTAGAACTGACAGCAAGAGCTTGTACAGGTAAAAGAGTAGATCATCTTGGATTTTTTAAGAAGCTGTTGAAGCCTAGGAATCCAGAAATAACTGATGTAGATTCTGATCTCAAGGATCCGCTATTGTGCAGCTTCTATGTTCCTGAAATATATGTCAACTTACGTGTAACTGAGGTTTGTGCTGCATGATTTGTTATCCCTTAAATGGTCATAAGTTATGCATCCGTAGATTATTATTTTCATACCCCTCTAGGATTGAAATATGCTTAGATAGGCAGCACTTTCAAATGAAAGAAAGTCATGGATTCATTATGTCTCCATTGGTTTATTTGTTTATCTAAAGTATATTAAACATATTCTACCATTTGTTTCTTCAGCTTACGCGGAGACCAACTTCTGATTTTATGGAAACTACACAGCGTGATATCACCCAAAGCATGCGGGGGATATTAGTTGATTGGCTCGTTGAGGTTTGTCTACTTTTGTTCGTATCTCTAACTAAAGACACCTATTTATAGTAGTTGTATGACTGGATCGGTGTTAAAACGTGAAACTTCTGAACTATATGTACACAATTTTCTTCAGGTCCTGTACAGATGTAGTTGCCAACCAACACATATATGCATAACCTGACAATATCCTATGCGTTATATAATCTTCATTTCTCAAATACAACCTTATAGTATTTATACCTTTGATTTCAGGTATCTGAGGAATATAAATTGGTGCCAGATACACTATACCTCACAGTGCATCTTATCGATTTGTTTCTATCTCATAACTACATAGAAAGGCAAAGACTACAACTACTTGGAATTACATGCATGCTTATTGCCTCGTAAGTCTTACCCTTGAGTTTATCTTATTCGATTTTTAGTTCTGTTTATGCTAATTTAATGTATGCTATTTGTCAGAAGCTTAAATGTATAATAGTGTATAGCTTTTATCCTATGATTTGGCCCTAACATTCAATTTGGTTCTTCATGATTTAAGGAAATATGAAGAAATTGTTGCTCCGCGAGTTGAGGAACTATGTTTCATCACCGACAATACTTACACCAAAGAAGAGGTACAGTCTCGGTATTTATTTGGATTAGAATCGGCATCTAAATATTCCTTTTAAAAACAAATATCATAAACCATCAGGCTTAAAATCTTCGTTAAGATAGTTGAGCATGTAAGTTTATTAACAACAGATTATCTGTCATTCAATATTTCCGTCAATATTAGAGTAAATCGAGTTATACTTCACTGAAATGAATAAACAGAAAGCCTGATAGGCCTTTTCTCTCTTCCTTCAGTGTAATATGCTTTGATAGATTGTGCCAATACTGGATACGGTAGTCAAATTCTGTTGAATACCAAGGAGACTTTCTTGTAAAATTTGAACTTCATTTTTAGACAAATTATTTACTTATGAAAGTAAATTGACAGGTCCTGGCACTGGAGAGAATAGTCTTGAACTATTTGGGCTTCCGTCTTTCAGTTCCTACAGCAAAAACTTTCTTAAGGTACTTGCCATCATCAAGCTCTTGCATGTTCATGACTTCCGTCCCTTTTGTTCCTTTTGCTTTCTTTCATGCTCATGAAATATAGTACCCTTCTTTTAAGAATATTTCCGAGAATGCAACGTTAGTTTTGCATTAACACTAAGGCCTTCAATATGACTTTTTTTTATGTGTCGCTCTATACAGGAGATACTTGCGGGTGGCTCAAGCTAGTTACGAGGTACTACTATTTCCTTTGAGCATAGCCAGTCAAGATTAGTAAACACATACTCTGATTAAATGTTCAAAACATAAGTAAACACAACCTTATTTAATGTGTAAATCTCTAAATTCACAGGCCTCTAGTCTTGAGTTGGAGTTCTTAGCAAACTACTTAGCAGAACTGACATTAGTTGATTATGAGCTGTTGAAATTTCTTCCTTCTATGATTGCTGCATCTGTCGTATTCCTTGCTAGATGGACAATAAATCAATCCGGTCGTCCATGGGTGTGTATACGTGCATTCCCAATTTATTTTGTTTCATTTATGTTTTAAAAAAGGATCTAACTTTCTCCTTCATGATTTGCTGCAGAACGTGACATTGGAACATTATACGAGTT
The DNA here is from genome assembly GCA_963920805.1 of Primula vulgaris. Classification (NCBI taxonomy): domain Eukaryota; kingdom Viridiplantae; phylum Streptophyta; class Magnoliopsida; order Ericales; family Primulaceae; genus Primula; species Primula vulgaris. Next base: position 50,196,412 of record OY987212.1, read on the forward strand.
ACAAGGCATCAGATTTAAAATCTGCAGTTTTAAAGCTACAAAGTTTACAACTAAATACTGCTGGTTGCACTCTCAACGCCATACGTGCCAAGTACAGACAGGATAAGGTAAATAAAATGCATTTCGTTTCACCATTTTACATAATTCATGAGAGACTGGTTCATCAGATTTTGCCTTTTGTGCGAAGCTGGGAAGGAAGCGGTGTTTCAAGTAAAAAGACTAAGTAGTACCTATAAGCTAATGTTGGTAATCAGATTCCTTAAAATGTTACATTGATTTTATATTAAGCATATAAATATGAGGCTGCCAAGTTATTCCAGGGTAATGAATAGCAGTATCCCTCTATTTGGGTGATTAGAAATCTTAAAAGTAATGCTTGAGGAGGCATGCTTGATACCGGATTGCTACCTAGATGATAGTTTAACATATTAAAGTCTACAATGGCTCTAAAGCATTACTCGAAATTCAGGCAGATATTATTGTCTATTAATAATGTATACCAAACAAAATATTGCTCACGGTGCTTATGAAACTTCTAGTCTTTATCAAGTGGTTGATACGGTTTGGATAGGTACACCTAGTCTAAGATAGACTATGTTTGGATGCAGCTTCTAAACTCAGTTTTTGGCTAAACAGTTGAATGGTATTTGGTTAACTACCTTTATAGCTGAGCTTTTCTGATTTTTCTGGCCTAGAAAAGCTTAAAGAAGCAGCTTTATGAAACCAAACTTCTTTTAAATCTCATTAAGCCTAAAAACTGTAGCCAAACAAGTCATAAAATTCACACATTGATATAACATAGTTTTATTTTATTACACATTCTAATACGGTTGATCATATGGTAACAGTTTAAAGCAGTAGCAGCTTTGTCCTCCCCGGAGCTTCTCCAAACGCTGTTTTAAGGGAACTAATATCAGACAATGGTCGAAATGGGAGCACTAACGGATTGCGTATATATACCTGATGAGAGTTTCCTTACAATTATAAGCCAATTTCATCGAGGTTGTACCTAATGTCTAAACTTACCCCGTCCTCTCGATTTATTTTCCGTTTGTCCATTTTTTGATCTTTGCAACTTCTCGTTGAATTTCTTCCCCATGACTCTTAAGTTATTTTCGGGTTTGGTTCGTACAATTCTCATTTGTATGTTGTTTAGACATTTTGAGCTGATAAATGTGAATATCGGTCTCGTTCAAAATTAAGCGTGTGCTTAAAAACTTGTCACATATGAATGTTTATTGTTGTGTTACATTGGCCTAAAACAGGATGTAATTAACTGTTCGATAATTGTTGCGGAAGACAAATATTCAATATAACCGTCTTTGGATGTACCAGTATCTTAGTGTTAATTGCTTTTATACGTGTGGTGTGGTGTACTCACTACTAAAAGTAAAACTAGAACTTCGTCTGTACGTCGGAATGACGAACGTGTGAAGAAATCAACATTTCAAACATGAAAAGGGAGAGATTACTGCATTTCACAGCTGCTTCATCACTGTATATGTAAAGAAGTTTACATTTTTGGCGATGATTATGTGGATTTCAACCATAAACAGGGAAGGCATTTTTTGGACACAGGTCATAAACACAGCTTTGTTTCCTGGTAAACAATACTTTTCTATTTAACCCCTCAAATGTCAAATCTATATACTCGAAGTCTAGATGTTAATGAACTAGGACAACTTTTGTTTTGAAAAATTAGTAATTTTTCAATTTTAATCTTTAAACTAGAAATTTATTTATTTTTTGTAAATTTTATTAATTTGGTAATCTCTACGTCACAATATCCCTTCAATACTTGATCACCTCCTGTTGTCCTGGACATGCATTTTCATTGTTTTGACGTATAAATTAATTGTGTTTCAGTTATAAGTGACATTTTTACATCCATTAGGTTATAAAACTTGTCTCCATACCCATGGAATCAGAATTTCGGTTGAGCGAGACCACAATATAATGGATATATATTTTATTTTTTTAGATATGATAAGCGCTTTGCAAATGATATTTTCAATTCTCCAATATTCTCTCATGATTGTTTAAATTGAACGATAACAATAAATCAATTGCATTTTAATAAATTTAGACAATGTAGTTTATTTATATTTGGTACAACTATAAAGATGTATTAGTTGTTTTAAATTTTAATATTTATGAAGATTTTGAAAAACTGTACAATGTTTATAGACTATTTTTTTTGTAAAAATGAAAAAAAATAAAAAATTCTTATCACAACATATAATACAGAGATAATAGTACCAATGTAATATTTTTACAAAAAGCCAAAATATGATAATTTTTCCTGTGCAGATTCGAATCAACAACCAAACATTACATCAAAACTTATGATTTTAACATTGAACCATTATGCTACAATGTTACGTTAGACTTTGATTAACAAATACATATAAAATAATGGTTTTCCAAATTTCAGCAGGGACTACAACCCTGTAGTCCCCTTATTGAACGTACATTGGCTCCGCCCCTGTCCATGCCAATGTTACTACAGTGTTATCAAATGATATTCTCAAATAAGAAATGAAAAGGCAGCATCCATTTAGTAATATTAATTAAAACAAACAATAATTTCTCTATGAAACCATGCATGCAAACGTGTTGGAAAAAACAAATATGTAAATGAGGATCCATTAATGCATGTGAATAAAAACACCAACAGGCAAATCAAAAATAAAATAAAACGATACACAACAAATTTGTATGGCATGGCACCTACGATAAATTTGAGTATCATGCTAGCTAGCTAACATTGTTACATCATAGTCCATTTAATTATATATGGAAAACACAAACAAACACCATTTAAAGGTGTCATGTCCAAACCTATAATATAGTATAATTTTCCAACATTATGATAGTTTTTTTTTTTAATCCATTTTAGGCTCCTTGGATAAAGCTTTTAGTTTGGAGGTCCATACCCTTGGCTTCTGATTTCCTCATGATTCTTAGCCTCTTGCATGATTCTATAAACATCCTGTAATTAATAAATAAATAAAATCACAAAAAAATTACTCCACTTTTAAATTTATATGTTCCTTATACAAAAAAAATACTCAAATAACGACGGTTATGAGTTTATTAGCGACGGTTTTTGTGACGGCTTTGTGACAGTTTAGTCAATTCGTGACGGTTTTGTGACAGTTTAGTCAATTTGCGACAGGCTTGTGACAGCTTTTGACTCTCACTAAATCAAACATTATTTTGTAGTGTTAATTTTAATAGATATGATTGGTTTAGTATTGGTTTTAGGCAGTTTGTTGCTCTGGATTGTTCATTTGAGCTTCGTCGTATATCTGTGTTCGATCGCACTTTTTAGGTTTATAATATGCTTACTCGCACAAAATAAAAGTAAAAAATAGATTTGATTGGGTTAACATTTCAAATTTTATTTAACGACTGAATTATTACTTAAAAATGATTGATGAGGAGACTAGCTAGTAACTTACTCCCATGGAACATCACCCATAAGCATCCAATCGCCATCTTTGTCTTCATAAACTGGCACGGAATCAGAATCCTCTTTACCTTTCAATGCATCGACTGCAATTTCGAGGTGATGTAATTAGTAAAAAACCTCTCAAGGTAATTTATAATACTGCTATAATTAGTTGACCTAAATTCATAATAAGGGTATACCCATTTTAATAACTTCAAATCCTCTACATATTCTTGTAATTGAAATCTATATGTGGGGATTAGTAAGTTGAAATTGTAGCTAATATATGCATGGACAAAAATTTATGATGTAACATCATCTCGAAAAAAAGGTTACTAGCTAGTAGGTTTTAGTTTACTTAAATTCCGAGTATTAAATCTGAACGCGAAATATACATGCCCCGATGGATAATATGTACATATATCTAATCGCATTTTCCCTAATGTTACGATTTTTTTTTGTTGCAAAAAAGACCATATGGATAAGTTTATGTAAGCATTTACTATAAGGATAAGACAATATCAAAGGCATCCATTTCTTATGCTTATATATGTTCCTATCTAATCGTTTAGCAACTATATGAGAAAAGAGAACACAAACATTATGTATGATATATGAGAGACTACTAACCAATGCCATAGCAAGTATCAAAGAGCTTCTCGAGAGCTTTTGCAAGATCATCATACCCATCATGGGTACTCAGATCAATTTTCCTCAGTATAGGTGCCCCATCCATGCTAACTTTGATATACTTTTTCGTCATTTCGATAAAGTTTTTCTTCCTCCGATACGAACAGACAGGAGGCCACCCAACAACTTGACTCTTTCGATCGGTTCTCTCTTCTTCAGTTGAACTATTACGGTCACTAGATACTTCCGAAAATACCCTTTTCTTATGATTTTTAATCTTCATAAAATCACGAAAGCCACCCCCGGGGAGGCCAAGTCTTAGCTCTGTGATCTCTAGCCCATAAACTTCTTTTGCCATTATGCCTAACTCCTTCCTTTTTTTTTTCCTTCAATGTATTATTTTCTTTTTGAATACTTGATGAAAATGGATAGAAGTTTTATATATGAAGAAGAGAGGGGACATGAATAGGGCAAGGCCAGGTAAACTAGGCTTAGTGGTCGGTCACATGAGATGCAAAAGGAATTAGGGATATTTTTTGCAATGTAAACCAATTATAAATATAAATTGATATTGGGCATATTCGAGAGCTGTTAATATTTGATGATTTGGTGGGATTTAAGCCTGGCCCTGTGATATAAAGGGAGGGAACATACCATGTTACATGAGGACCAACACACACACACACATATATATATATATATATATTAAGGTTATACACCTTAATTAAGTAGCAAAAACTTAGAAAAAATTAATTAGGCATGCACATTGTGTAAATATGAATGAATGAAATACCACAACTAATTGTATATATTTATTTATTAAAATAGAGTTCACCTTTTTTGCTCGTGTGGTTGTTTTCTCCAAGTAGAGTTTTATTACCTTAGTCTTTATGTACAGAATTGTATTTAAAACATTGCAATATGATAAAGAAATAACAATATGACAGTTTTCCTTTTCCTCCTTGCAATATTTCCTCTCTACTTAATAACAATATTGACTGAGTTTCTGCTCATTATGCGTGTTACTCTATATTGTATTTTGTAGTGTTAATTAAGCATGAATATCATACTAATTAAGTACTCTAAAAGTATGTAAATGTGCATTAGAGACACCAATGAGGAAACAATAGCTAGGTCAACCAATTGTGGGGCCTCGATCGGTGTAGTTTTATATATATGATCATCCACAAAATGATATCTTTTATAGCACTTTTAGGTCCTTCCCCCTTAACCTAATTTCGTAGATAATGAGTGATAATTTCGTATCGAAATCGTAATTAATTAGATATAGACTATTATTTTTAGCTGTATTAGTTCTTGTCATCATACGTACATTTGTCCGATTGCCGTCGGACCACTAACAAATTTCTTCACATGATTTTGAATATTGTTCTTTTGCTACACATTTCTATCAAAATATTTTAGTCGATCAATAATAACTTCAGTATCGCAAGAAACTAATACGGTTGTTATCTTCCTCCCATGTTTAATTTACTTGTGTGATTATCTTCTTGCATGGTGGCCTCTTCACAAAACGACACTGTTTAATTACGAAAGTTACTTGCTCGTAAAATCTTTGCATTCGAAGCTCACCTCGTTCGTTATTGTTTGCATCAATGAATATCTATAAGTGCTTGTAAGCAATGATGAATGTAATCATAATCAAGCTAGCTAATAGAATTAATGGACTAACTTAATTATCTAGAGCAGCTTAATTAAGAATATATTCCAACGCATGTGAATCATTACATTTCATATCAATTTTTGTAGTTTAACTCAACCTGCAAATAAACCAACCCAACTGAAAAATAGAGAATCAAATCTTTTAGTTAGGGTCACAATATTTTTTTTTAGTCAGGTGAGGCCAAGTTAGTTATTGAAAATCTTATTATTAAGTTGTAACTCAATCAGATTTACACGTTTAGCTGACTAACTAAGTTCAAAAAGATTTCTATCGATCATCAAAGTATATATTCCTGTCTCCTGATAATTAATTTGTTTAAGTAATTAAGGAAAACTAACTTTCATGTGAGAATATTTAAGCATCTTAATTATTCATCCAATCAATAATAATCTCATAGAAGAATCTTAAAAGTTCACTCTCAAAATAGTTTATATAGGTAAAAATTTAGTTCATTAAACTCACCCGGCCTGGGTTCGATGAGCGCTGGCTAATAGATAGTCGGTTTTTTTATAATAAAATAAAAGGTAAAACCGCAACATATTTTGAACTCAAAAAAAAAAACCCTAGATTAGCGTCAACTGCATTAAGAATCTTAGCGAATTTCAGAATTCAAAAATGAAGGAGACCAATACGTTCGTTTTTATATATATATCAACTTGTTACATTTTATCTCTATTAATTATACTATTTCTCTTTTAGTTACTATTGCATCTCATGACAGATTCAAGAATATATTTTTTAAATTTTTTTCGTTTTATAAAAAACAATTTAAATGTAGAAAAGTTGGTACTAGTGTTTCTTCCCAACCGAACATATGTTTCCATTGATAGAAAAGTGTTTTTTAAGGCAGACAAAAGAGTAATTCCCACATATGGCCACACGTGACTGGGTTCTGGTGATTATATGCTCCCAAATATTCACTGTAAAATAATGTTTGATTTAGTGAGAGTCAAAAACTGTTATAAACCTGTCACTAATTTAAAAAGCTGTCACAAATTGACTAAACTGTCACAAAACCGTCACAAAAACCGTCGTTAATAAGCTCGTAACAAAAAATACCGTCACTAATCCCGTCACTATTTGAGTATTTTTTTTTGTAGTGATTAGATTAAAATTACTTCGCTTAGGAGAAAAAGTAGGTTAATATATAACGTTTGATTGGAAAAGTTGCAAATAGAAATGCCTAAACACCGATTAATATTTTAGCAGGCATATTTATGTTCATTCGGTGATGTTTCATTATTATGTAATTTGCAAAAAAGGTTTCATTTGACACTATATATATTATTAAGACGATTGCAAATTTTCATTATTTCTTATAATATTGATTACTCAATATCATTGGCATTTGGCAATGTTTAGACTCACGTATTTGAATCACAGTCTTACACGTACGTAATTAGCGTGTTTGCTATATATTTCCTAATTAAAGATTTTACTTCTTTTCAAAATCATGAATACCATGGTTCCGGATAGGGCTGAGTTCGGTTCGGTCCGGTTCGGTTTTTGGCAAAACCGAAACCGAAACCGAGCATATTTTTTGGTTCGGTTTTTTTCGGTTTCGGTCTTTTCATTTTTTGGACCGAACCGGACCGGTTTTTTTTGTCCAGTTTCGGTTTTTTTCGGTTTTATTTTTTATTTTCCGGTGTTTTTCGGGGTTTTTCGGTCTTTTTTGGTTCGGTTTTAGTGAAAACCGAAAAAAAATCGGTTCGGTTTTTTTCGATTCGGTTATCGGTTCGGTTCGGTTTTTCCGGTTTTTTGCCCCGCCCTAGTTTCGGGATCGATATATATATATATTCATTTTTAAGGGGAAAATATTTGAATCACAATCAAAGGTTCACTGTGTACTAGTTTAAATTGTTTTACATTATTACAAAATAATCCACAATATATAAATATTAGGGCACAGTCTTATTTTAATGAAATACTATATTATAGACACTTATAGAACTACACATAAATTATCAATGTCACGATAATAATGTGAACAAGTACTTAAATTCTTATATATTAGAATACATTAGCAACCTAAAATTTTAAGCAAGAAGACATAAATTAACTCAATTTATTATATATGCTATCTAACTAGATTTAGTTGTCTTTTATTATATGTTATTACAAAAAAAAAAAGCATTTTACTATTTTCTTCAAGGTTTTATTAAAGTTTCTATTTTCTATTACGCATTGTCATAGCTTTCTAAAAACCATTAATTAAGAGTTCACAATGTTTGACTAATTAATGTTCGGTTTGGCTAACAAGTGCCCCGGAGCATTGTTTAAGGTTTATCCATAAGTTAAATCCACTTAGTTATTAATTGCTAGTAAAAATCCGATTCATTCTTAATCCAACAATTTATAGTTTATGGTAATAGAATTATAACCCAGATAATCAAGTTTTGTGTTTTTTTTTTAAGATTTAAACCGAGCTTATATTGAGTTTTAATTGATGCGATGTTTTGAAAACAACGGTGATCACACCCCAATATACCCGGATTCTGAAAAACACTTCATCATAAGACGTAAGTTTTCAGGGAGCAATAAGAAACGCATAAAAAGCCTAAGCTTTATCAAAGTGAAAATCTGGGTAATCGATCATTTTCTGATCTTCTTAACCTCTAAATCGAGCTTATATCGAGTTTTCATGCAAACTTTTCAAAATAATGGTCATACCTCACCCTCATGAAAAAAAACTTCATTACGTAGGTGTAAAAAAGAATCATTTAAAAAAACAAAGACAAAGTTGTAATTGAAAAAAAACTTAGACGCACACCAATCTTCTTGGTTTAACAGCTTCAGATCGACTTCAAATGAAGACGAAAACATCAATAAGAAATGCATGAAAAACCTAAACTTTATCAAAGTGAAAAACTGAGTAATCGATCTTTTCCTGCTCTTCTTAAGCTCTAATTAATCAAGCTTATATCGAGTTTTCATGCAAACTTTTAAAAACAATGGTTCGTACCTCGGTCTCATGAAAAAAAATCATCATAATACGCAGGTGTAAAAGAATCATTATTAAAAAAAACAAGGACAAATTTATAATTTATAATTAAAGCTAGAACCCAAAACTCAGAGTAAAATAGCGTGAAAAGTTGAGTAATCGATCTTTTTCTGCTTTTCTTAAGTTTTAAATCGAGCTTATATCGAGTTTTGATGTAAACTTTTAAAAACAGTGATAATGCCCCGTCCTCATGAAAAACACTTGACCATAAGACGTATAGGTGTAAAAAAGAATGGTCATCATTCTTATTATAATAAGTCAAACAAAATCAAATGAGTCTGCCCAATTGAGCCATTTTTTTTCAAAAATACTCATACACTTTTATATTAATTACAATAATATCATACTCCCATAAAAATATAAAACTAAAAACTAATAAAACTATTTATCCCTCCTTAACAACCAAACATTATTTTAAATCTTAAACTACGTTTTTTTTAAATTATTCACATATTTATATCATAACTATACCTATTTTCTATATTTTTATTGCATTACGCGCCGCACACGCAACGCGTGGGGTACGATTACTAGTAATTATATAAAACAAGTACTAAGTTGTAATTAACGGAACCCAAAACGCATAGTAAAATCGTGTGAAAAGCTGAGTAATCGGTCTTTTCCTGCTCCTCTCTTAAGCTCTAAATCGAGCTTATATCGAGTTTTGATGCAAACTTGTAAAACATCGATCATTCCCTCGCGCTCATAAAAAAACACTTCATCATAATAAATAGCAATAAAATGTAGGTGTAGAAGAATGATTATAAAAAAGAAGAGGGACTAATTTGGTTTATATTAATAAAATTAAATAGAGTCAAATTATTACATATGAATTTGAGATAAACTAACAACAAACCGTGACGCAAGTACTTTTTGATTAGCAAATCCTAACCAAATATTCAGCTGAACTTACAGTTAACACATTTATGTTCATAAGTGTCTGCATTCTCCTAATAATCTCAACAGACTCAGTAGCTAAAAATAGGGCTGTGCAAAACACCGAAAAAACCGAACCGAAGCGATAACCGAATCGAAAAAAACCGAAACCGAAAAAACGAAAAAATTTCGGGTCGGTTTCGGTTTTCAGTAAAACCGAAAAAAACCGAAAAACAAAGACCGAAACCGAAAAATACCGAAAAAACCCGAAAAAATAAAAAAAGACCGAAAAATAAAAAATAAAACCGAAAAATAACCGAAAAAACCCGAAACTGGACCGAAAAAACCGGTCCGGTTCGGTCCAAAAAATAAAAAGACCAAAACCGAAAAAAACCTAACCGAAAAATATGCTCGATTTCGGTTTCGTTTTTGTCAAAAACCGAACCGGATCGAACCGAATCCAGCCCAGCTAAAAATTTAAATCCTATAAAAAGCAAAAAGTATGAAAATATATGGATTTTAATTTAATAAAACTTAAAAAGTAACATTAAAATCGTGTGGTGACGTGTCATTTTTATTGTCTATCCCGCTCGTCTCTAATTTCGAAGTGCTGCTCACTCTCTTTCTCTCTCTCTCTCTATATATCTATATCTATATCTATATCAATATATATTTTTTGTATATATATATATATATATATATAAATATTAATAAATCGGATAAAATAAAGGTGATGGAAGATCCATTAGAAGAGTTATCGGGTCTCTCGCTATTCTCTCATAATTTAGCCATGAAACCCGCTCGCTACACCGATCCCGATTCTACTCACCTTTTCATCAAATCATTGGTTATTTCTCTTCTTCTTTTTTTAATTACTATTATCCTTAATTGTTCAATTCTGTTAATACTATTTGATTTGATAGTGCTAGGGTTAGTTAGTTAGTTAGTTCTTTTGGTTTTACTTTTACGCCTTTTTATTTATTTATTTATTAATACTGTGTAGACTCGATTATTTAACTATTCATGGTTATTCATCTTCTTATTCATTGTTTATTACTCTTATATATTCCCTGATTGTTTAATCTTGTTGATATTTATTTGATTAGATTCGCTCAATAGTGTTAGGGTTAGTTAGTTCTTTTGGTTTTACAGTTACGCCTTTTTTTTTAGGGTTTTAGTGAATTAATTTATACTGTCTATGCTCAATTATTTGATTGTTCAGTTTTGTTGATAGTATTTGCTTAGATTCGATCAATAGTGCTAGGGTTAGTTAGTTCTTTTGGTTTTACAGTTACGCCTTTTTTTTTAGGGTTTTAGTGAATTAGTAAGCACTGTGTAGGCTCAGTTATTTGATTGTATAATTATTAGTTTTCTTTCTAGGGTTTTGCAGGAATAAATAAGCGTTTTGTGCTTTTGTTTGCTTGGTCTGTTTTTCTTTTATTGCTTTTAATTAATCGAGAAATTATTATTTTTAAGTGTTATGTGCATATGATGTGCAGAATCAATTATATTATACTATTTTGGTTTAGTTGTGGACCACAGTAGCAAAATAATCTGAGAGCGATTAAAGCTAAAACACAAATAGGTGATTCCGATAATACATCAACTATATGGCCTAAAATTGTATAAAGAAGGAGAAAAAAGCTATCAAAAGTTTTCAAAAACTTACTTTACGATAATCCGACCATTGTCTGTTTGACATGTCGGGCTTGTGTTGTTACGTTATCTAATTGGTGTTGGCTGTTACGATGTTTCAAAAGTCGAGAGGCTAATTTGTATGTGCAGAGTTTAAGGAAACACTGAATTATTTAAGCGGCTTATCTGTTAGATGAGACAGTGGTTTAAATTCTTTGAAGTGTTTGCAGATGATAGCTGTGAAATTTAGTGCAGAACTCGAGAGAATGATGTTTATGTGCTGTTTTTTTAATCTTTTATCAAGTCTTAAGTGTTGAATTACCTTATTTAGTATTAGTTTTCTGTATATTTTCAAGTTTATGCCCATACATGAACCAATGTTTTCGATTGTCTTTTATTTAAGCGTAACAAGAAGCTGAGGCAAGAATACCTGTTTCATTCACTTACTCCACGTGTTAGCGGTGAAATTAAAGAAAAGCGTAGCTATTGATCTTTAGTAAGTTATGTAGGCGTAGGTTGATACTCTTTTATTTTTTTATCATAATGTCCGTTTTTTGAAGAGCTTAATCTTTTCAACTACCGCATGAGACGTTGGCTCAAGATATAACAATTTCCGTCATTTTGAATTAGTCTTATTATTGTAAGTTTATGGGACCTATTTAGCTCTCGAGCCCAGACTCAAAATGAAACCATTGGGCTTTAGTAAGTTCTTGCAAGTTTATGATACTAAATATTGTGATAATCTTCTTTTTAACAGACTTAGCTTGTTAAAAGACACAAATTCAATGAAGATTTATCATTTCATATTGTTAAATGACCAGTTTTTACTACTTTCAGGAGTTAGGAAATTCGAGTAAGTATCTTGAGCAGGTAAAGAGCAATGTAGATATCTTGAGCAGTAAAGAACTTCTAAACCAAGAGATTGCTGATAATCCGATCGCAAAGAAAGAAGATGAAGCTGTTGCTGGAAACGAAAGAGAAGCTTCACGAGTCAGAAGACCGGGGTTGGGCCGTAAAAAGGCTAAGTTTAGTATGGTCCCAAAATCAAGGTAGTAACCGTGTATTAATATCTTATTTATCTGGATGTCTTAAGAATTTGGTAGCTTTACATTTTTTTCATCTGATCATGTCGCAGCCAGCCTTCTCTCAGTTCAGAATTCATTCCTGATGCAGAGCTGAGTAAAGATCCAAGAGAGTTTTTCGCATATTTCGATAGGCGTGAAGGTAAGTTTCACTATTGAAAACTTGCTTATATTTTCCAATTATTTTTCTTCTACGACAATCTCATCTGTTTAAGTTTTGATTTGAGTGTAGTGGCTGAGAAAGAATTAAAGAGGCTCAGGGGCGAAAGTGTGATCGATGATGAAATTGACTTCAGTCTCCCAATACCTCAAAGGCAGCGACGGCCAGGAATTTTAGGGTATGGACTTTCTTTCTCTGTCTCTCTAATCAACCTCTTTTTTTGCAAATTTAGTATGCTTTATTGGTTAATTTCTCTTTTCTCTTTTCCTTTTGTTTTTTGTTATTGGATGTTACAGGAAAACAGCTACTTATAAGCATCTTTATCCATCTTCGACTCTTCCTGAAACCAATGACACGTCAATGTCTTCCCAAAAGGCATTAGAGGATGTTATTATTAGTCTGGTTAAACCCGTTTTAGAACCAGAATCAGTTGATCCACCTATTGGATCAGAGAAGAATCAAACAGGTGAGAGAAAATTTGTCATGTAATGGTCAACAAAATTTCTTATAATGGGGTGTGTTAGATGAATAATAACAATATTCATGTTCCATGGCTCAAGTGTTCAAATCTGCTGCAGATTGATTTTACAGACAGTTTTATCCAAAATTCATCCAGTAACTGTTTCCAGACAAACAGAATGTTTTCTTTGCTTTTTTTATTAGCAATTTGGAAGTTACAACAGTTCTTAGCAAAAATTTCACTGTTCGAAAACTTAATGTGAAGTTACCGTGAAAGTTTTTTCTTTTCCAACTAAAAAAAGATTATACCATACAAGTTTCTGTCTTTCTCTCTACATGAGATCAGTTGAGAGAGATAGAAAGTGGCTATAGCTAAGAATTTTGACATTTTTCTAGGGATCTCTAGATATGTGAACAGTACTTCATCCGGAATGACATGCTTTCTCTCATTTTTGATATATAATGCTACCTACCTCATTTCAGTGTGCAAGTTTTTACTATCCCATTTTCTTTGTTTTTTTACTAAGAAGACCCAACTGATCATAAAACTGACAGAATCAATTGCTGTGTCGGAAGATAAAATCGGCAAGCTATTTGAAGAGTTATTTAGCAGTAAGAATTTAGATAAGGACGGGATATCATCGACGATGATGGATAGATTGCAAATCAAATCTTCTATTATGGATGAAATACCTGTTCCTTCTTTTCAAGTTACAAGAAATGATACAAAAACGCGTCGTGCACTCTCAAGCATACAGAATATACCGCAAACAGTCGGTGGTAAAACACCTGCAAAAGATAAGCAGATTGGGAAAACTCTTTCTCAAGCTTTAGCTTCCTCTCGCCCTTCTTCAAGTCCACTTGCTCCAATTTCTGCGTTTCAGAAACATATTCGGCAATCAAATTTGTGGAATGATCATTTCTCATCATTTGAACTATCACCTCCCAAAAATTCTTCTCCGGTGGATGTTGATGAACGATCAGATCGTTTAGATATTGAGTTGAATGACAGCACATTCGGCAACCTAGCATCACCAGAAATAATTACTGACATATCCGTAAAGGATCAGTTTAGCAAACCCGAAATGAGTACTGATGCTGATTTCGGGATAGAAGATGGTAACGAAGTTGTGACAAATGTAAGTATTTAATAGCGCTGGAGTTTTTAACACAAATTTATTCCATATGAGAAGTTGATGCATTTTTTATAACTATCACAACATACAGGTTGATGATGTTGCCAGAGAAGCAATATCTCCCCAAGTCAAGGAAAACGTGGAGACCTCGTCCAGGGTTCATACCGATTTTCAAACTGCTGGAACAGATGAAAGCAATGAGAATGTAATTCTCTTAAGATTGTGTATTCACTAATATAATGAGAAGTCATCTTTTGTACAAATATTTTTTATAACTATCACAACATACAGGTTGATGATGTTGCTAGAGAAGCAATATCTCCCCAAGTCAAGGAAAATGTGGAGACCTCGTCCAGGGTTCATTCCGATTTTCAAACTGCTGGAACAGATGAAAGCAATGAGAATGTAATTCTCTTAAGATTGTGTATTCACTAATATAATGAGAAGTCATCTTTTGTAAAAACATTTTTTTTTGAAAAATTATACTATATTATGATTTTTTGCTGTTTCTAAAGTCTTTTCGTTGTCCAAGTTGCAGGTTGAGGGCATGTTTCAAAATGCTGATTTTTTTAACAGTGATGTCTCGACTGCAGAAAAGGTGAAGAGTAATGGTCACAGGGCAGGTATTAAGTTGTTGATGCTTCTTGAATGTTATATTTTTATTATCAGGCTTTTTTTCTTCTGTCTAGACACTACTGTTGTATATGGATATAAAATTTAATTCAGCCGGCAAGTATTTACGGTATTTTTCCTATTTCTTCTTGCAGATATTATAAATGATGCTGCAACAGAAACATGTAACAACGCTGAAAGTATTCCAATGGATTACAACCAGGTATCTCGTTTTCATGATTATTTATTTTGGTCATTTTCAGGTAAAGGGTGTCGTCCTCTTTTTATCCATACAAGAATTGAAATACATGTTAGGTCTACAGTAGTGGTGTTGTGCATGTAGTTCAAAGGTTCGTAACTCGCATCAAATGCTATAAGATTATTAAGACTGACTTATGTAAATACATCTCTTTTTGGGATCCAAACATATTCAAGCACAGCTAGGGATGGCAATTTCGCGGGTTTGATCAACCCGACCCGAGGACAAACCCATACTTTTACCCATTTGACCCGACCCGACCTATTTGACCCGTTTTTTAAAAATACTTTTTTCCCTTTTATGTAAAAATGTAATATAAATGTATATAATTGATATGATAATTTGGTTTCCCGTAAATCCTTCTATAAATAAAGACGATAATATATTAGTCATTAATTAACATGAATAAATTTCATTCACATTTACCATAAATATCGTTTCATTAATTAATAAATTAATTGTATATAAGATTTTTTTTAAGAAACCCACCAAAATGTATGTTATGTATTACTATAAAAGAGAGTTTAATCTATATGAGAGAGAGAGGAGAGAAAGTGTTAAGTTGCACTTTATAAGTTGCAATGTTACTCATTTAAACTATAGAAGAGAAAGTTTAATTTATATGAGAGAGAGAAGAGAGAGAGTGTTAAGTTGCACTTTTACCTATTTAAATGTATGTTCTCTATTATTACAGGAGAGAGAGTTTAATTTATATGAGAGAGAGATATAAGGCCATAAGGGGGAGAGTGTTAACTTGCATTTTTTTAGTTGCATTTTTACCCATTTAAACCCGACCCGAATAGAATGGCACTTTTACCCGACCCGTGTCGGGTCGGGTTGAAACCTGCGAAATTGCCATCCTAAGCACAGCTCATCTATGTGTAGGAGTATCCTGCTTTTCCTGATATTTTTTGAAAATCAAATGCACAGTATTTTCAATTGTTACTACCTTCGTTCAGCTTACTGGTTTCTTACTTTTGCATGTTTTTTTGCTGAATTTAGTGATTAGTATTGTTATTTGCTGATCCTGGTAGTTAAGTTCTACCAGAAACTGAATTGGAGGACATATTCTTGTGAATGTTGAGGTTGAAAGAGGCTTGAAAACTGTTCTTATGGTAGATACTTGTGGATATATGTTCTTTCGATTTTAATCGAAGCTTCGTTGCGTTTCTCGTAGTATTTTTTAAAAAGAGATTTTGCAGGAAAGGTTTTAGTTTAGGAGATCGTAAGACCAAAATTTTCTTCCATACAATAATGTTATGATACTGCTAGGATGTACCTAAAGCCTCTGAAAATGATTAAAAGTATATGGAATCTTTCTAGGCTTTCTACTCATTTTTTTCTTCTTATCCACCTATGTTTGATTCAAGTGTGAATTTTGTTCTGCCATTCCTCTTTTCCAATCTTTTTAAACTTTTCTTGAATTTTGGTTTCCCCTTCAAATTTACTGTGCTACAGGTGGATGAACCTTCAGAAATTCCCCTGAACGAAACTACTGTAGAAATTTCTAAGAGAAGTGTCCGTAAAACGAAAGAAGTTTTATCCAGTCAAACCCTTGCAGGTGCTTATTTATGCCTTATATTTCTCATTTATTTGGAAGTGTTGTTTGATCTAAACTGAAATGTTTTGTATACTTGACGACACAGAGAAACAGTCAGATAATCCAAGGGATGATCAAAGTAATGTAGAAGCACTTCCAAAGAATGGAAGGAAAAAAGTAACTAAGAAACCTTTAGGTGTACCGCTTAATGATCAAACTAATGGAGTAGCTCCACCAAAAAGTCGCAAAAGGAAGGATTTTTCTCGACGGAGTAGCCTTGCAGGTTTATTTCAGACATCTTAATGTGGGTATTTTGACCTTTAGTTTTATTACTTGAGTAATTATATATTTGCGTATTTGAACAGCTGCTGGTTCACATTGGGAAGAAGGGGGGTTGAGGAGGAGTAGTAGAATCACAACAAAGCCTTTGAAATATTGGAAAGGCGAAAGGTTTGTGTATGGGCGCGTACATGAGAGTAAGCACTCTTTCTATCTTACTATTACTTGTATGAGAGTAAGCATTGTGTTCAAAATTTGAACTCTTTAGCCTCCGCTCGCTTTGTGCCATTTATTTGTGTTCAAAATTTGAACTCTTTAGCCTCCGCTCGCTTTGTGCAATTTATTTGTGTTAAAAAGTTTGAACTAATCACACTGTTGTACCTGCTTCACTGTATTGCAAATATTTCGCATATAGTTTAGTCCTCGTGGCTCAGTAAGTATATTTATCATTTGCCTTGTTTTTGCAGGTCTGGCAACAGTAATTGGGTTAAAGTATGACTCCCCCGGACAGGGTGATGAAAATAGCTTTGAAGATAAAAGGAATTTGAAAGTGAAGTCATTCGTGTCTGAGGAGTTAAAGGAGCTCGTTATGCGTAGATCTTTATATTGAGATCCTCGCTTTTCCCGTTTGAGCAAAATGAGAAAATGTTATCTGCCTATCACCTGTTTGTATTTTTGTGCAAGTATATTTTGTGAACCATAAAGCAGACTTTTTTCTAATCTAAGATGCTTGATACAAAAATGAGTATAAAATATCTACAACCCACTTGTGCTTTACTTGTATTTTCCTTCATCTATTTTGTGATCATGTGTTGTGGAGTTTAAAGGCAGTATCAGAAGAAGAATAAACACAAAATTAAAAATAACTTACATTAATTTTTTTGGGGTTAATAAAGTTAGTTTTTTGCCCATAACAATCACTCAGTATATCACTCATGTGATGTGAAGGTTTGCTAAAACCATAAAATTTTCATACCCTTACTTAGAACCAGTTTGTTATAGCCATACTTGTATATTTCCCCGTCATCATATATATATGAAATCGTGATTAAAAACAGAATCGGTAATTTTAGTAGTCTCCTTCGATTCTATACTGTTGAGCATGCATGATATTGCGAATTGTCCCGACCCTTGCAAAGTGATGGGATTCCGTCTGATATATCTGGCACAAGCAACATATATTTGATAAAGACTTGTTTTCAAGTTTAACACCGAGTTCAATAAGTCGTGGTACGTACGAGTCACATCAATTGATAAAAAGTCATGCGAACCGACACCTCCTGAATGGGAAAAAATTGTATTTCACTTCTCTTCTTCTGTTTTTATCAAGTTTGGTAAAAAAATCGTAGTGACAAAAAAGCTTATGTAATGCAAGTATCTTCCTAGTTGTGTCAAGTTGTCCAACATAAAAAATCTCAGCACAAAAACAACAGTATATATATATATATATATATATATATATATTTGTATATTCATCTTTTGACATCAAATTCGCTTGCTATTTTTTCCGAACAAAAAATGCGTGCAAGACGAGTTCAATTCCCAATACAACATGAAAGACATGTCAAAATTCCATAGTCAATTATTTAATGTGACTAAAAAAAATTAGCTTTGATAAAAAAGACCAAGGTAGAAGATTGGACTTATTAAACTTTGAATTCTTAATTGATCACATCAGTGAGATATTATATCTGAAACCGTACGTAAAATAATTATATTGATTGTTACACACTATCATTCTATTCAAAGCTTTAATTACTACAGTATTCTATAAGTTCTTCTAGAGTATTATTTATCTGTTCTGATTACTACAAAATAATGTTTGATTTACTGAGAGTCAAAACCTGTTATAAGCCTGTCACTAACTTAAAAAGTTATCACAAATCTGTCATAAATTGACTAAACTGTCATAAAACCGTCGCTAATAAGCTCGTAACAAACCGTCACATTTGTTACGGTAATGATATTAAATTTTGAATACCATGCATGGTAATGTATCATTATACCGATCATACCGAACATATATAATTAATTAATTATATTATATTATTTTTTTTAAGCTATTCACGGAGCCTTAACAATTTAAATTTTATTTTATTATGGTTTTGTTTAAGGATGTTTAATTGACATAATGTTTTATCAAATATTATTTGTTTTCAAATATTATTTTCACATTTTCAATGATTTTATTTTAGCGTTGAGACTTGTAAATGTTTAAATGTAAAGCTTAGGAAATATATGCTTTATTCTCAAATATATTTTTCTTTACCGTGATGACGTATTATATAAATGCATACCATTTAATGTCATTATATATGAGATGAGTAAACAAATTATAATGCGTTCTTATTTAGAGAACAATTGATTAGTATAACATGTTTGATTTTTCATAATTAATTTTTGTTTGTGGTAATATGTTATTAATTATATATGGTTTTATTCTACATTTTTTACGTGCTATTTTATGTTGATAATGTATCGTATCATATCATCACCGTACCGAATGTATGGTATACCGAACGTACGGTAAGGTAATGGTATGAAAAAAAACTCATGTCATATGTATATGGTACGATAATCATATAATCAAAATATATTTATGCTGGATATCAAATCGATCAGGTATCTCATACTATATAGAACATATATAATTTAGCCTCAATTAATATCGTGTCTTCTTTAAATATATATATATATATATTTGAAGAAGACACGTAACCTCCAAAAACAAAATATCAAAGTTTTCATGTACCTAACTAACTAGTATAATATTTAAAAAGTGCATGTATATATAACTTGCAATTAGGGCTGTCGAATTTATATAAAAAATAACAATATTATATACTAGTAGTCAATATAAAAAATATGTAGGTATAAATGGAATCAATATTTTACCAACAAAATATAGCAAAAGAAGTATATGATTAAAATTGGAAAGAAGATAATCAAAACGGTAACCACTTGGTTTATCCACATGCACAATATTACAATAAAATGCCAATTTGTCAAGTTGCACTCTAAGCTTAATTTAGATTCATGTTTACAGTTGAAATCTGGGCGGTGACTTTAACATATATTTTTTTTTATAAACATTGACTTAATTAAATTAAATAAGACGACAATATCACTACAAAATAATGTTTGATTTAGTAAGAGTCAAAAACTGTCATAAATCTGTCTTCAATTTAAAAAGTTGTCACAAATTGACCAAACTGGCGTCACAAAAACCGTCGCTAATTCCGCCGCTATTTGGGTTTTTTTTTTTTTTTAATGTATCAAAGTTGAAAAAACGTTGTCAAATATTTCAAAATTTTATTTAATTCATGTAGGCAAAGGCCAAGTGAAAGAAGACTTTCTTAAAAGTTAAAAACTCTTTAACTTACACGCAACTGAACTAATCTTCAGTTTTTAAATAATTACACGTCATGTAAAAGACATTTTGTTTTTGGTACATATGTAAAAGAGAAATTTACCATAATTGTAATTACACATTAATTTGCTATACGTTCTACTCAAACTAACATACTTTTACATTTTTTAGGGTCACAAATATAACTTTTTACCATTTTTAATTTCTCTATTTTAACAATCGCCTATCGTGACTAACCATATATTTTATTATTTTCTATTAACATTTTCCCCCTCCATACTTATAATGAAAATCAACTATTATATTAAAAAATGGATTTTGCTCACGACATAGCTACAACAAGTTACCATCAATTTTCAAAAAAAAAAACCTGTTTTAGTATGTCGCTGAAAATTCAATTATTTATCACTTTCATATTTTAAGTTTTAAAAATTTGTAAACAACGCTCTGCATTGAACCTAAAATTTATCATCGTTTTGGACAAATCTGTATATTTTTTCATAAATTGATAAATTACTGACACTACAAAATAATGTTTGATTTAGTGAGAGTCAAAAGCTGTCACAAGCCTGTCACTAATTTAAAAATTTGTCACAAATCTGTCGCAAATTGACTAAACTGTCGCAAAGTCGTCACAAAAACCGTCGCTAATAAGCTCGTAACAAAAAATACCGTCACTAATGCCGTCGCGATTTGGTTATTTTTTGTAGTGTGACTTTGACAACTTATACATGATTATTAAATAAAAAATTGAGATATATTTGCTATTTTTCTTTGTAAACTCTTAAAGAAAACAACTAAAACTACTCAATAAAACACAAGCTTACAAATTATGTGTATGTATTTATCTTTCTTTAGTGATTCTGCTGTGTGTATAGTAGGCTTTAAACAACTAAAATTAAAGCTTTGAAGACAAATTAAACACATAGAAAAAAAGTTCAAAAATGGTTTATACCAGCAACACTAGTTTGAAAGTAGAGGAAGCTAGTTTGGGGACGAAGATATAATTAAGGTAAACAAGATGAAAAGGTTTTATTGTATATATAATCGAATATTTAAGAATCAAATACAAATTTTAATGAATATTTCGGGAAAGGTAACTTTTAAACAATTTCATTTAATTAACTCTATTGGTTCGCATTGGTTGAGTGTAGATCGAGTTACCAAGATACAACGTCTATTATCACGTATGGTTCCTGGTCAACTTTTGACGGTCACGTGCTCAAAATTAATGTGAATAGAGAAAGGGTTGTGGGTTTTTTTAGGGAGTAAAAGTGAATGGGATAAATGAACAAATATATTTAGACCATTCTTAAATACTCATTAAAAAAGAAAGACTAAACCAATGTAAGTGTGAGGAGAAGACTACTTTTTTATTTCAGTTTCTAAATTCTAAAGTCGACAAAAGTAATTTATTTATTTTAGGTTCGGGGCTAATTTTTCCTTTAACTTAATTATAAATTATCGGCCTACCTATGATAAACAAATAAATCAATTTATTGCACGATATAGAGACTTCAAAGCTCCGGCCCTATTATAAATTAGTGAGAATTAACATAAACATACTCTACGCCTATTATATTAACAAAAACATACGCTAAAAAAATTAAATTATCATAAACATGTCTTTCATTAATAATTAATAAAAAAAACAAAAAAAGCTCATTTATCACTCCTGATCTCTTTACTCTCTCTCACAAATCTATATCTCATCATCTTTCTCGCTCTTTCCGACCTCTCCTTCTTCCTCTCTCTTTCCGATCTCTCTCCCCTAATTGTTCTTTATTTCCGATCTTTCTCTCCTCTTCCTTCTCTTTCTCTCCGATCTCTCTATTCGGTGGAAATTAAAACGAACACATCCGTCATAGTGGGCGGCGAGCGTGTAGAGCGAGGTCGAAAACTCAAAATTGATGCCGAGAGAGATGCGATCGTCAAATGAGAGGCCCACGACGACGACGTGGTAGTTTGAGATCGGAGGACGGACAAATGTTGAATTTGTTAACTAGTGTATAAGATTGAAAAATAAGTGTATAAATTCCGTGAATTAAGGGTATGAAGTTGAAAATTATGGATATGAATTATGTAAATAAGTATATGAATATTATGTAAATTGGGGTATGAAATTTGAAAACAATGGTTAACTCTACGAATTAGGGTATGAACTTTTAAAATAAGGGTATGAACTTTTGAAATAAGGGTATGAAAATATACAAATCAGGGTACAAACTTTTGGAATAAGGGTATAAAAATATACAAATCAGGGTATGAAATATTGAAATAAATGTATGAAAATATACAAATCAGGTTATGAACTTTTGGAATGAGTGTATGCAAAAATATACAAATTAGGGTATGAATTTTTAAAATAAGGGTATAAATTTTTTGAATAAGGATATAAAATATACAAATTAAGGTATGCACTTTTTAAATAAGAGTATGAAATACAAAAATTATGGTATAAACTTTTAGTTATATTTTTGTTAATTAGAAATTTTTTAATATATTTTTGTTAATTTAGTTTCAAATTAGTATGTTTTATCAGTTTATCCTATAAGGTATAATTGATAAGTATGAACCGCAATGTGATAAATATTATGGAACCATTCTGTTTAATCAAATTTTATTGAACATCTTTTTAAAAGAAATAGATAGAGATGCCAAATAACGAGAAACAACTACGCCAAAATGCAATAAACGTGTACATTAAAGGTCAAATTAAACATGTACTTTGTTATTATACTACTCCTTCCGTTCCCAATTAATTGTACTTTACGCAATTTTGACCGGCTTGTAATATGTATCAAAATTGTCGAAATAAAATTTTTTAAACCTAAATCATATAATTTAATATTTGAACTATATGATTAACTTTTAAAAAAATTCATTCCGACAATTTTAATATAAATTATTGGCCGGTTAAAATTGCACGTAGTTTCGTAATGGACAATTAATTGGGAACGGATCGAGTATATTTTTAAGTTCAGTTGCTCTAGGTAAAGTTTTCCGTTTGGGTTTTTTAGTATATTGCTCTTGTTTAATTTTCTACACAATACCAATTATAAGGGTGGATAAGGATTATTTTGTGTACCAATCATATACATTTTACATAATAGTACTATAACATAAAATATGACACATGACTAGAATCATTTGTTTTCGGTATTGAAACTAACAATGATTACATCAAGTAGTAGTTAATCTTTAGTCTATAAATTATTAATAACATATACATATTATTTTTATTTTGGTAAATATATATAAGAGGAGCCGCCCCACTTGTATTAACATATGGTTCTATTCTGTAAGCTTCGTGTGGTTGATAGTAATCTGTTTGTTATCCGAATATACCATGGTCACCGTCAGGGTTCGAACCCTGTCTGTCGTCTGCGAATTTTTACAGATTTTAGCTCCAAATGAGAGATAAGCAAAAAAAAAAACCTAGAAGAGGACATGTATATTATACACTTTAGCACACTTTCGAAAACTTTGTCCAAATAATCAATCAAACAGTGACAAAACAAAATATATGTAAAAAAAACTTTTTTTTAAATAGCATATTATAACCCACCAGACAGGGAAAAAAAAATAAACAACTCAAGGAGAGTTTTTTTATTTTTGTATATCATACTATTAATTTTTTGCGATTTTTTACCCCATATTACCAGATTATTTAATCAGTACATCATACTATCATTTTTCGGTGATTTTATACAATTCCGTATAATAATTTTCGTCCACTCGACTTTCACATATTACACTCACATTTTTTCTTCCGTAATATCAGTTGCATACCTTGATCCATGTAGCCTACTGACATCAAAATTATCATGTTCAATCCATACCACAAAGTAATTATGTAAAAACCTGCTTAAATTTTCAAGTTTATCTTGAACTTTAGGGCTAATGATGAATTATTTTTTTACCACATATTCTTTTTGAACGGAATTTTTAATTTTATTGGACGAATGTGTATAAAATCATCGAAAATTAATAGTATGATGTATTAATTAAATAATATGATAGTATAGTGTACAAAATCGTAAAACGCAATAGTATTATGTTCAAAACTTCAAAACACTTACTAGGAATAATCTTCGTCAGAATTAAAACCCTTCCTTATTTGCCATCAATGTATTATGTTCAAAACTTCAAAACACTTATTAACAATGACTTCATCAAAACTAGCAACATTGCATATATATGTTAATGACTTCTAAAATAAATTGTTAATTAATGTGTTCATTATAGTCTTATTTATTTAACCCAAAAAAAAAAACAGTCTTATGTAGTAATGACAAATTAATTAAAGCCCTACGAAAGTGACATAAATATTAGGAAAGTTAATTCATTAGGGCATACTCACATACTGAAAAATACAACAAGCATTACTAATTCTTTTTCTTTAGTAGTTATTATAACATTATTAATTAGCTTTAAGTATATATATATTATATACTCTCTATTGTATATACCGTAACTATTTGTTTTCAACAACAAGTAAAACTAAAAACCAAAGTTACACGCTATATAAATAATACTCACCATGACAATAACATGTGGTGCACTAAAAAAATATTACAAATCTGTATTTCTTCAACTGCCTAAATATATAGCCTGTAATCTTGTGTGCCTTACATATATTTGCAAACATTAAATAAAACTTTAAACCAAATTACAAAATTAAGCTGATAGGACCAAGGCTACACCTTGTGCAAGTTGAAGAATTGAAGTTTAAATATTGCTACTTTTATAATTTCAAATTTTAACATAACTATATGTTCTGGAAATGAGAAAAAACAAATTAAGTCAGCGGAGGGAAATTATTATTAAAATATTATTACTTGAAGTTTAAACTTTAGGAAATATATTCTCTTATATATTTAATCGCTTACATGTTCATGTAGGACCTTAATTAAACACTATCGGGGACCACTAAAATGATGTTACAAATTATAATGTTTTTTTTTTTAAAAGTACAAAATTATAATATGTTTAATTTAGAAATATTATAGTCCATCTATTAAACCCCACTTGATAATATAAAAAGGGGTAAATGTCGTATCCCAATAGTTGTGTCGCTTAAATTATACATCTTTTCATTCTCTATATATATATATACCACCATAACTTAAAAACTATTCACAAATCATCAAATTAAAATCCCTTACATTTTATATTCTTCTTATAATTATTTCTTGATCAGTTTAAATGAAAACATCAAACGATCTTCTTCCAGGGCTTCCAAACGACGTAGCTTTGGAATGCCTAACCCGCATGTCTATCGATACCCTACCGAGATCATGCAAGGTCTGCACAGGATGGAGGGCCGAGATTGAATCGCCTCAGTTTCTAAAACGCCGTAAAAACTCAAAGTTAACCCGGTCAATAGTTGTTGTTTCCCAGGCCTGGACCCAGAACACTTCCATGGGAAACCATTTTTACCGTCTCGTTGTATGCGATCCGGAGAAAGGCAAATGGTCAGAATTATCCCCCATACCGGATTTACCAATGGGTTTGCCCATCCTCTGCCACCTGGCTGGTGTCCGGTCGGAACTCGTGGTTATAGGCGGGTGTGACCCGATCACGTGGCAGGTAACTTTTTTTTATTTCTTTAGCATGCAATATGCTTAAATTTATTATCAAATAGAGTTTAATTTTCATTGCAACTTTGTTACCTTTAACTACAAAAACAAAAGTTCCAATAAGGTACCACCAAATTTGTTATTAATCTATCGCTAAATGACAATATTTGTAAAATTGAAAATTTTCGTCATCCCATATCCGATTAAGGAAACAAAAAATTGTAACTATTTATGTTTGTGATATGACATATTTTTGTAGTTTTTTCTTTCTTCACACTTGTAGAACTGCCTTTATCAGTTTTGCGAAATTTTCATTACAAAACAGTTCAATAATTTTGAGAATCTCATGTGGCATGCAGGTACTTGATTCCGTATTCATCTACAGTTTTGCTACCGGGAAGTGGAGAAGTGGGGCCCGCATGCCAGGTGGACAGAGACTGCTCTTCGGATCCGCATCGGATTCTGAACGGACGGTATACATTGCAGGCGGCCATAACGAAGACAAAAACTCTCTGAAATCAGCCCTAGCATATGACGTGGCGCTAGATAAGTGGACGGTACTCCCTGACATGAAAACCGCACGCGACGAGTGTATTGCTATTTTCCACAATAAGAAATTCCACGTCATCAGCGGGTACGGTACGGAGACCCAGGGTGTGTTCGGCAGGGACTCGGAGGCTTTTGATGTTTCCATGTGGCGGTGGGGGCCGGTGGATGAGCACTTCCTGAAAGATGCCACGTCAGCGACCAAGTGTGCTGGAGGCCAGGACGGAAATACATGTTTGTACGTATGTGAGAACGGGAACGTCATGGAGCGTAAGGGCACCACATGGCGGGTCGTGGCTGGATTGCCCAACGAGGTGCGCCATGTGGATTTCGTAACAGCATGGCGAGGGAAGTTGTTAGTCGTCGGATACGCTACTTTCGAGGATGGTCGTACTGGGTATTTGATGGATTTAGAGACTCGGTTATGGATTAAAATTGAAGCATCACAAGAGTACTTAGGCCATGTTCAATCAGGTTGTTACTTGGAGATTTAGGTCCCATATATATACACATTACATTCTTTTTGTGTTTTTGTTTTTCGTGGAAAATCCTTTTTGGTGAAACAGTGATTATTATGTACATATTATGTTAATTAAAATACACATTAGAAAGTGTTAATTAGTTAAATGCAAAAGTTTTACTGGATATGTGAACCGTGAGGCAATATAATTAGTGTTCTAAATAGAATTGTTCATTGATTTGCGCAAGCATTTTAGACCAATGGTTGCCATAATTAAACATTGTTAATTAGGGCCTTGAGGATTTTATTGCAACAGTAATTAATAGTTTCTAAACTCAAAATGAAATGAGACGTCAAATTTCTAATATATATTTCCTTTGTAGAGTGGCATTCTTAAGACTTTTTGTTGCTTTTTCAATTTTTTTCTCACATTAAAATCATAAACTAGGCGAACTATGAGATATCGTACCACTAATTGCTTACTCCTAATTAGTAGGTACATAAGTTTTTTTTTTTTAAATGAGGTAAAGTACTAACCACTTTTTAATAAATTTCATCTGTTAAAATGACTTCTTTCTTATTGAAATAGATTCTGCATCCTTGTTTGTCACCTATTCAATATAAATAACTGCTATTGTTTTCCTTGATAAATTTTGGACAAGAAAAAATTTAGGTCAAAACTATTGAGCCGTTACTGTAGTTGTCACTTTCCTCCCACAAAGTCAAAGAGTATAAATTGATTGATTTCACACCTAACGTTTTAATGAGACTCGAACCTGTATCTAAACTATTTCTAACGAGTTCTAGTCCACTAGACTATTCTTAATATATTTATTCCCACAAAGGCTTAACAATGTAATAATATCGATAAAAATATAAAAGTTTCGTATTAGAAACTTGTAAAAGTCTTGAATTGATTAATTACAATCATAGGATTACCAAAGATGGTACAATATCTTTTGACAGGCATTAAATTATATAAAATGTTAGAGATTATCCAAGTGAAGTGAGTTTAAAGTCTTAGAAATTTATTATATTAGCATGTACAATTAAATAAAAGTAAATAAGAAACATTCAATTAATATACTTTTAACTAAAAAGTCTAAAGGTTTTGCCTTGTTGCATTGCCTACTTTGAACTTGTCTTTGCAATTTAACCCTAGAAAAAAGATAGATAGATGCTATCAATTTGACCCATGAATGTGAAGAATATTAGATTTCAAAAAGGGGATAATGGATGGGTTTCAATCGTTACATGATATACAAAAAAAAGTAAAGAAAAAGACATATACATTTTCACCATCACCTTTATTAATTGTTTTGGAAGTTTATTTATTTATATATATTCTTTTGCTAATTACAGTACTCTTTTCCTTTAGCTTCCATACAAAAATATTAAAGTAAAGTATGGAATACTAAATTTAATACTTTATACTTGAATAATTTAGGATGTTGAAATGACACTATGATATGATAATGTATTCCAGATTTCGGATGTTGACATTACGAGGATACTTATCTAAGTAGCGACGGGTAAAAAAATCCGTAAATCCGTCCCGTAATCCAACTCGTATGGATTGAGCCGGGTTGGGGTGAGTTGAATGTCCAAAAAAAATCAATCCGTCCCGCCCCCATCCGCTATATATTTTGCGGGTTGGGTTAGGGTTGAGATTCACAAACCGCGGGTTAATCCGTTCCAATCCGTTTCAACCCGCAATATATATATATATACATTGTGTGTATTTTAAAATACCAACCTTTAATTATTGTTATATTTTAGTTTTATTAATTGTTCGTGAATGTTCTAAACGTACTTTAATTGGGTTTAATTTATATATTCCTGTTTGAAATATTCAATTTATTTTAAAATTTGGGTTGATTATGCAAACTATGAAAAATAAAGGACCAAAATAAAAATTTAAGAATCAATCTAAACCAACCCATCCCAACCCGCAATTTATTTTGCTGGTTGGATTGGGGTTTTAATTGTAACGGGTTGGATTGGGTTGGGTTGAAATTTAAATTTCATCAATCCGCCTCAATTCGTCCCGCCATTTATTTTACGAGTTGGGTTAGGATTTAAACAAATTCGTCTCAATTCATCATTATGATATGATTGTATTCCAGATTTCGGATGTTGACATTACGAGGATACTTATCTAAAGCTTATATCACACACCAGCTGCCTGCTTAATTGTATCTTTTTGCAATTTGATAAAAAAAACACAAGAAAAATACAAACCTCATTGATGAATGATGAGTATAATTAAGTGTATAACAACTGCCCATTCAAAAGGTGTGTTTTCATGCATGTGACATATAAAAGTTTATGCTTTTTATATCATATACGTTAGAAGAAAGATGGAAGTATATTTCTGATGCATGAAAATTGAATTATATTACACTCCTATATTAAAGACTGCTCTATTTTTAATTAGCAGCATATAAATTCTTAAGAGTTTTAGGTTTATGATCACCTTTTCAACTTCATTAAAACAGAAGAAAAGACAGAAATTTGTGATTGAAATAGCAACTGACTATTGAGAATATGTGCTTTCATATGATAACTTTTTTTGTACATATCATGCTACTAATTAAAGGAAATATCATTCTCGTTTTCTCCATTAGTTTTATTGTGACGACCCAGATTTCTAGGAAGGAAATTCTGTGGTGCGGTGTTGTGCGTTAGTCCCACATCGCCCAGATACGAGAGTACTTGGGTGGTATATGAGCTTAAAGATCCATTTCCTATCAACAAGGCCTTTTAAAGCCGTGCGGCACAATAGCGAGGACGGAACTCCACAGTTAAACGTGCTTAACTTAGAGTAGTACCATGATGGGTGACCCCCCTGGGAAGTTGTGCCAAAGCGGACAATATTGTTGATACAGGCG
The DNA here is from genome assembly GCA_963920805.1 of Primula vulgaris. Classification (NCBI taxonomy): domain Eukaryota; kingdom Viridiplantae; phylum Streptophyta; class Magnoliopsida; order Ericales; family Primulaceae; genus Primula; species Primula vulgaris. Next base: position 50,226,068 of record OY987212.1, read on the forward strand.
TAGCGGTTCGGTCCGTAGGACCGGGTCATTACATTTATACTATACTGAACTTGGTAAAACGATTCAGACCTCTTTGTTTTAACCATGATATCTGCACGACTACACGTATATATAACTAATTAATCTCGTTTCAGGAATGATAAAATTAACTTCTAATTTTTAGAAATATAATTTGAATCTCGCTAGCTACTTATAATTTGTAATTAAAAAGCCCACTTCTCATGTCACGATTTCGTTATTCTAAAGTATGAAGAGCAATTTGAAGTATAAAACTTGTAAACCTACCCTTAATCTAAAAGATATATATAGTCCTGCAATTTGGAGTATCCTTTATGACCTTGATTGTTCATGAATATAACCAAACTGAAAACAATCAAGCCGACCAAAAATGGAATTATCTGATTAAATATCCATCTATTTCTGTATTACAAAAAAAAATCAAAATTAATTAGTTGGTTAGACAATGCCTTGAAAATTTAATTAGTCCAAGACTAATAAGACCAGCCTGTTCATTATCAAATTCCTTTTTTTTTTATTTTATCTGAAAAGGAGTGATCCCACAATCACGACCTTAATTCAATTTTAAAACTATTATGACATGAATAGCAAAATAAATACTCATGTACATATAAAAGTCTAAAAAAATCTTTAAAATTAGACGTAATTAATTATTTCACTAAGTATGTTTTTGTGTCCATCGTATAATGTTTGAAAAGACCATTCTCTTTCCAAACTGGTTAGTAGGTGCTAATCTTGAGAATATAATGATTACCTTCAATAATGAATGAACAACCATGCACGTGAAATAGTATCATTACTTGTTTTGATTATTATTATTATTATATCGAAAAACCGTCCTTAGCCTAATCGTGTTGGTTCACTTTATTGCTTTTTATTCAATCAATCACATGGTTAGTTGGTAATTTGATATAAATGTAACCAAATTAATTTCAAAGACAAATCATACAGTTTTCCCTCGTAATACCAGGGAAGAGCATGTGCATGAAGATTCAACAGGTCCATCAAATTACTTAAAAACAAACAACTTTTTCAACTTCTTTTTTATTTAACAAAAATTATGAAAACTTGACCGACTCTACATTCACTAAATTTCAATTTCGTGTCACTAGTGATACGAGTAATATTACATATTTACTTGAATTCGTTTTAGAGCCATATGGATATTTAGTTGTAAGTTGCAACTCTTCAGCTAATGCTCACTACAAAAAAAAATAACCAAATAGCAACGGGATTAGTGACGGTATTTTTTATTACGAGCTTATTAGCGACGGTTTTTGTGACGGTTTTGTAACAGTTTAGTAAATTTGCGACAAATTTATGACAGTTTTTTAAATCAACGACTGACTTGTTACAACTTTTGGCTCTCACTAAATCAAACATTATTTTGTAGTGGCTGGCCGATCGTGTTGAGAAAGTAACAGGACAAGTGATATGTTATCATGTTAAATTTACTTACATTCGTCTTAGAGCCATATGGACTTCAGATTACTTACAACTTTTTAGTTAATTAGCATGACAAAAGTTTTAAATATGGTACTATTTTTAGATCAGCTCTTGTTACAAAACCAAAATGTCCCTCCCTAAAATAAAGTACTCAAACAATTAAACATATATCAAGCACTTTTTATACGGTCTTTCGCAAGATATGTGATTTGTGACTCAAGACTCGAGTGGTAAAAAGTCAATTTTCGATATCGCAAATTGGCAGATAACAATTTACCAAAATCTAATTCTCTTAACAAAACACAAGCAAGAAACGAAAAACGTTATTAACGAAACCAAAATTACACGGTTACACCCCCCTTCGGCACATTCCCCCCTCTTCAGGTCCGACTCACAAGTCGCAGTTAAACTTTCTCACGTTCACTCACGTGACAAAAAAAGCTTCTCTTAACATGGAAAAACGTTTACTCTCATGGGAATACAATAGTAAGCAAAAAATCTCTCTTCATGAAATTCATTGAAAATAATATCTTTAGATACAGAAAACAAATAGATAATAGACAAAAGGTCTGAATATATAACATTCCAAGACCTAGAATTCGGTAACAACCATGCTTACACCCGAACTAAACAAGATAATCTCGACAGACATTACCGATATAGCATAAATCACCAAGTCCATCACATACAAGGATTAAACACAAAAATAGTAAAACACATACAAATAGAAGCATGTATTAGCAGTACCACAATACAATTTTCCTTTATTTTTCTCTTTTTATTGATTATCGAAGATGTCCATCCAACAATTCTCACAAGCTTCGTAAAAACCAACAATGCCAAAGGAAAGTCTGGAATGCAGAGAAAGGAAAGCATATCTTAAATTTAAAATTAAAAAATAGTTTGAAAATTAAGGGGATTTTTTACATAAGATGCTGTTTATATACCTCACATTTGCACAGATTGCCACCCGTCATGCTCTAATTTTCTCAAACGAACGACCACGAGCATAAGCAGGTGTTTGAAGTCTATACCTGACATAGATACATAAGAGAGAATCACACATCCTAGAATGGAGGGAAAATTGTGATAATCCCCAATGAAAAGATTACACCAACTAATATGCAAACAAATGACATTGTGAGTTAAGGTCCACTTCAACATAACGATTTTAGAAAAGATAAAGGGATCAGATTGATGCTCAATATAGTAATAGCTTACAAGGAAAAGTAAATGATCAGTTCAACAACAGATCAAGTATCAAAAAAATCCGTTCGTGTACACGTTAAAAGATATACTTCTTTCAAAAGAAAAACATAAGATAGGCATATTAGAGGGCGAGTTATTACCTAAAATATAGTTGAATAACTGCAGCCCAAAGTGCGCCAGAATGATTTCTAGAGAGCACAAAGGGCATGAAAGAAAAGCCTGCAGTGCCAGAAAGCTGGTAAATAATTCTGTTATACCAAAAAATAAGGAAAGCTTAATCGAACTTAATATGACCTTTTATCTGCTTATTCAATTCGGTTGCTCTAAATATGTCACTCAAATTTCATCTCAGTATATCTGCATAAGAAACAATAAACAAAATTATACAATAAACACAAGTTGAGATGTAATGTAGCATTATGATACATGAAGAGTTTGCCCTCTCAACTTGCCTGCGAGAATTTTTCTGCCGCTGACCAACCTCAGCATCATCAGTGACCTCTGTGGGAAAGAAGGTAATCAGTTAAGGTTATATATAGCCCTGAATATATTTACATTAATATACTTCGTATAAAAGACAATCTTACCAGGTGTCGGCGAAGACTTCCACTCATTTGAGTTGTTTTCTTTGCTGAAAAGAGCAGAAAAATTACATTAATTCTCAGAAACTAAAAAACAAACATGACAAAACATCTCTAAAATCCTGTCTATTTTATTTATTTTGTTACCATTAATATAAACAAAAGAACAGCGGCAAAAAATAGAACTAGAAGACAGTGTAGCTGACCTAGAAGCTCCCATCGAGGAAGAAACTAGCTGGGATGAAGCTCTCTCAAGAGCAGAAGCAAGATAAGGTGACCCGTATGCCGACCCTGCCAATATTGGTAGCCTGAATATAAAAAATAGATAAATTAAAGCATATTCAACCAATGAATCAAGTCTGTGATATACAAAAAAAAACTAAGAAGATTGTTTTAACTCTGAAAATATAGGCAAACATTGATTATTTTCAGATTTAGAACAAAAAACTTAGTGGCTGCCGATGCTTCTTAGCAGATAAAAAGTGTGAATGGACAGTAGAACACTCATAAATACGACCGAAGAAAGACAATTCACTGGAAAATTTTAATTAATATAAAAGTCGGGACGGCGAGGCACTAGGCGCCTAGGCGGCCGCCTCTTAAAACAGTGATCCATAATGATTGGATCAGTTACTAGTGTTTTTTTTCTTTTTTGCTGCTTTCATGGTTCTTTATCAAAGATTGCGTTCATCCAGACAGATACCAGTCTTCCAGATACAAAACTGAAGACTCTTAAAACAGTGATCCATAATGATTGGATCAGTTACTAGTGTTTTTTTTCTTTTTTGCTGCTTTCATTGTGACGACCCAGATTTCTCGGAAGGAAATTCTGTGGTCCGGTGCTGTGCGTCAGTCCCACATTGCCCAGATATGAGAGTACCCGTGTGGTATATGAGCTTAAAGATCCATTTCCTATTAACAAGGCCTTTTAAAGCCGTGCGGCACAATAGCAAGGACGGAACTCCACGGTTAAGCGTGCTTAACCTGGAGTAGTACCAGGATGGGTGACCCCCCTGGGAAGTTGTGCCAAAGCGGACAATATTGTTGATATGGGCGTAGCGGTTCGGTCTGTGGGGCCGGGTCGTTACAGATGGTATCAGTACAACCCGTTAATATAGTTTGACCAAAAATTTATAAAAAGTAATATTTATTGAGCTTTATCCTAACATGGAGGACCTATTGTGTAATTTTCTCAAATGAATGAGATAAGAATAAAGAAGCTCTGCTTTCCAGGAGGGCATTCGGTCATATCCATATCTCTACTTTTTTTCTCTGTTTCTAGAGGAATGGAGATGGGTCTGTTACAATTCGAGTCATGACGGGATTAAAAGTTCGTTGTGGAGAAAATTAGAGAAAATACTAGCCGAATGGTTGGTGGGTTTTAGGGCGAAACTATATCAATATAGAATCAAACTTTCCTTGGTGATGGAGCTGTTTCTTTTTGCTTGGGAAAATTCAGCGGTTCGAGGTGAAACTTGTTTACAAATTTTGACATACAAAATTTGTCTTTAATCAGGTATGGAGATTTTTTTTGGTACGACTAGTTTTTAGATTGTATTGTGCTTTGTTGATGTTGTTCTTCTTAGCAAGTAGAATGGTTGGATATTGAACTATGGGTTATTTAAATTTCACTTGCTGCGATTAATATATACGTTAAATAGCTGTTGAGCCGACTCATAGTAGAGTCCCGGTGCTCTCGAGAATTGTTTATATTGTTTTATTACCCTGTTGAGCTGACTCCCGATATAGAGTCCCGTGCTCCCGAAACAGGTATTGTTTTTATTACCCTATTGAGCCGACTCTCGATATAGAGTCCCGGCGCTCCCGATACAGGTCATGTATTAAATCATGTTGAGCCGACTCCTGATATAGAGTCCCGGTGCTCCCGAAACAGGTCATATTTTATAGCCTTGTTGAGGCGAGGTGCATAGAGTCACGATACTCCTGACCAAGTAGTTTATTGTCTGACTTATCATCATATTGAGTCGACTTGCTAATAAGTCAAGTCCCGGTCGGTACTCCCGATATAGGACATTTATTATATGTTCTTTACTTGATTACAAGATTTAGTTCTAAAACATTAATCTAATATGGTTATAATACAAAAGGTGCTAAATCTCCTAAGTGGAAATTTTAAGCGTGCCATTTATAGTTGTTCCCTTGTTTTGGATTTTGCTCTTGAACACAGGTGTGTTTTCAACTCGCAAAGACCTGACACTTCCTCAGAGAAATAGGCATCCAGATATATTTGCACATTTTGTTCTACATTGGGTGTTATTTTAAAAGCGGATCTTAATGAATTAGAATTTGTATTGAAGATTGATGTTCAATAAAATAAAACAAATAGTATATGGTTCAATCATTTGAAATTGATATTCTATAGAATGAGAAATCTTGTCTTGTTATTTATTGTTTTAAAACCTCACGTCTCCTGTTTCTTAAATTAGAATTCGGAGTATGACAGGTGCGATCAAATATTTAAAATTTTATTTCTTTACTTTAGCTAGCAGCTCTTGTATCGGGCTGTGACATTCATGGTTCTTTATCCAAGATTGCCTTTATCCAGACAGATACCAGTCTTCCAGATACAAAACTGAAGACCTTTAATGATAGCTAATTATCACCCTCCATAAAGGCATAATGAAATGATACAATAAACAGAAAATATCAATGTGTTACAAAAGTAGAGAGTACCATGTCATCTCGGTATTCCCCAAACCATTTGGTTGACCAACGTAACCGGGAAAGGCCATGCCAACTGCAGGTACTCCCATTCCACCAGGATGATGGTGCTGCCCACCAAAAGGCATAACTGTAAAATAAAAAACAAAAACCCAATAAAGATTCTACAAGGTTAAGAGTTTAAGGTCACTAAAAATGCATGTAGTAAAATCACCACCCCAAAAGCTCGATGCCCCATATAGGTAATCTAATAACAACCAATTTTAAAACCATTAAATCCCAATATTAACAAACCATTAGACTAACCAACGAGTACAAAAAAGGAAGGAAAAGACGAGTTATTTGTTCATTGTAGAGTTAACGCTCATGAAAATGATCAAGAAGGTCAGAAATAGGGTGCTTCTAACAAAAGACAGGCAAATATTGAGTTTTATTTTAAACACATCATGATTTTTACTTCTTATTCCCTCCATATTTTTTAGATTTTCCTGGAAAGCCGACAAGGGTACTTAATAATTCCACTACTTTTTAGGTCCGAATCCATAGATTTTTTAAAGTCGCGGTATTTTCAATACAAGGGTAAAATTTTAAGGGATAAAATTTGTATACCATTCTTGAGAAGTGTGACAAACAAATAGGGACATCTCGAAAAAGAAATATAGAGAAAAAAGAAAATGTACACTAAATGATAATCCCCTCCGATCAAAAGCAACAACAATCATCCGAAGAAAATCAAGAGATCTTATGTTTTTATATTTCTTACAGTGTTAATCGCAAAAAAAAATCCAAACTAACTGTAGAATTCACCTGGTAAGGAGAAGGTAGGGGCTGCACCGAAGTTTTGATCACCATGACTGCCACCCATGTTAGCAGAAACCGGCATAACCTGAGACCCTCCATACATAAAGGACCCTTTCCCCCCACCCTGAACGCCACTTTTTTCTTTCGTCACCAACGCAGACTTGAATTTAATTGTATCAGAATGAGAATTAGATTCTCCTTGTTCAAAAGTATTTAAATTTGAAACAATTTGAGATCCACTAGGACGAAATTGCCTCGATTGATGAACTGAAGAAGATTGTCGTCCACTTTGAACAGAATTTCTTTGCGTTTGTTGAAAATGAGATGGCATGGAAGCTCTTGTAGATTGGTTATGAGGTGTTGTTTCTGTTTGATATGATACACCTCTCCCATGAGCCCTTGGATTAGCACTATTGATAATACCCGTTGAATTCTTCCCAGAATTTGAAGAAATGTGATCATTAATATGAAGCTTATTCATGGAAACTGAATCAACGCCATTTCTACCCTTACTGGCATTTTCGTCAACATTTCGATTAATATTTCCAAGTGGTGGGTCCCTTTTTTGAACCCAGGTGGTGGTTTCTTTAGTTGAAGAGCTTGAAGGGTAGAATGGAGGAGATGCCGAATTTAATCTAGATGCAAATGCTAATTTTGTAGAAGAAACTGGACCTGATTCCATATCTTGTGAGGCTGTTGGTGCTCTACCAGAATTAGCATGAATCGGGTTCTCCACTGCCTTGTTAGATCTTCTGAAATTCAACAAAGATAAAACAACTAAACATAAAAACGCGTACAGCCAAGGTCTATGAACTAAACTGAAAGATTATTTATTTGAGTTTATAAGCGTTTTTTTATGTATTTGAAGTCGTAGGCATTGTTGTCTGTGTAATAAAAGGCCAGATTTTGGGCAGTTGTAAACTGCCGGAAAACAGAAATTTTTCGGCAATTTCTTTCTCTTGCCTCTGCCACATTATTTTTAAACTCACTCCATGGGTGCTAAGCAGGACAACAATGTATTTAGGGTTTTCCACCTTTCCTTCCCCTATTCTCTACTCTTCCTAGTGTGTTCTGCGGATTCTTTTTATCATACATATTTTTTGTTGTAATCATAAATAAAATTACCGTTTCATTCTAAGTAATTATATGTTTTTGCGCACAGGGATATCCGTAGTTTACAAAAAGAATCAGAAAACAACTGTAGATAAACAAGAAAAATATGTTTTCTACTTACGGCCTATAACGCATTTGAGGAGCTTCATTTTTATTCCCTTTCAAGGAGTCGTACTTTCTAAAGCCTCTACCCTTTGTAACCTTTGGTACTTGATTCTGATTGTAAGTTTCGTACACTTTGGATTTGTCTCCTCCCCTAGGATTTCCTCCACCTCGACTCTTCCCTCGAACACGATAACGACCTCTGGGGTTCCTTGGGCCCTAGTAAAATGGCAAGAAAAAAAAAATATATATATTACATAAGTTCCAAAAAGAAAAAGTAATGTCGGAATTTCTTTCATCAATTAGAAAGATTGGTCTAAACATTCACCTCATTATAGTGCCTATCTTGGACAGTTATCTCCTCAAATTTGTCGTGACCCCATTTACTCTCATTTTGTGACTCCCACAATTTCCTTCCACCAAGCATCCGCCTGAGAATATTTTCAAACATTAAACAAAAATGAGAATTTTCACGAAGACGAAGAAAAATAAACACAAGCCACTTGAGTTCATTACGAGATGAGACATTGTATCATTGAAGATAAATATAAGAGCACCTCCATGCTTTGCCCAAAAGACTTCTGATTCTTGTTTCAGGCCCATTTAATTCATCAATAATTAATAAACATAATAGAAAAATAACGTGATAAGAGTTCTACTTTGCTGTGGCATTTGTTACTAACACGATAGAAGCGGACTTTCCAAAGCCTTACACTTTATTTAAAAATCAATTCCTCGACCTATTATATTTCCATTTACCACGTGTCCAAGTCCTTCGTCGTACTAAAGTTGGACAACACTGTTTTAGTTGAGAATGCTCTATCCGCAACATCAAGCATCTTAAACTAATCTGAATCAGCACAAAGGGAAGGAGGAAAACAGTTGACTACAACCAAAACGCACGTCAAAATCATTCAATTGGAAGTTCGGAGAGTTGGCAGTTGCAGTAACAATCTTGAATGTCTATATATTTTATGACTTATTAAACCATCCATGGAGGAAAATATACTTGCATGAAAATAAGGGGAAAAACAAAAGGAGTTGACTGCAACTTTAAGATTTATATTGTACCCACACCGAGAGTAAAGAAAATAGTGAACAGATTTATCAAAAGGTGCCATGAAACTATTTCAAAATTGCAACTATTTTACCAAAGGTCGAAACCAAGCTTACAATTAAACTCTAAGACAGCAGACCTTGGATATAATATACTAGTAAACCAAAGCACGTGATGCGTGCAATTAACTTCGTTTTTTGATTGCTTAAAAAAATTCGAAGTAACCTAATTTTTTTTTCTGATCTAACTATTTCTAATCTGATAGAAGAAGAGAGGGATGGTATTGTAGGGAGAATAATTTTTTTTTTGAAAGTGATAATGGAAGTTATTAAGTATGTCAGTTTCTTTTTTAGGCAGTTTCTTTTTTTGCTGTAATTTGATTAATTAAAAGGGTTAGTTTGTAAATATTTATTTCAAGGCTTCATAAGGGGTGTTGACATAAACTAATAGTATAGATATAGATATATAGGTGGGTTTTTGTACATTTTCAAGTTCTACATTACCAATACCATTCAACGCAAGTAGAATATAAAACAAGGGATCCACACTAAAACAATCATGGTTAACAAATACCCGGGCAATAAAAAATATTCATCAAAGAGTAATGGAAGAGCAAAAGACACAATGTCAACTGAACTAGGACAATATCAATAACATTCATACACCCGGGCTTGTTGGCAAACGCAAAAAGGTGTAAATATTTGTACTCTTGCTTAAAAGAATATTGGTTTAACTGGAACCCCTAAAAGCACAGAATTACTTGTGCTTTATAAAACAGGGCAGGTATAGTTTTAAAGTTTGTAGAACTAATTATTTTTCAAAACCAATTCTTTTTGCAATATTTTCAATACTGTCAACTAATTTTCACAGTCAACAACACAAGTAAAAGTTAACTTCTCAACTTCTAACAAGCACAACTAAATCACTTTTAAGTAGTAGTACTAAAGTCTAAAACATAAAAGCTGTGGGGTTTACTACATATATAGAATCATAAATTCAATAGTGATAGTGTGATACCTATTCTCACCATGAACATTGTCACTGGTATAAAACCCCAGTAGCGTAATTATAAGCAAAAGCTTTTAAGCAAGTTAGTACAATGTCGGAAGAACAAAAAACAAGTCCCGCAAACTTTACAATCAAATAACTTTAATAGTTACATACCAAAAAGAAAAGAGGAACCTTTTCAATGTCGTACAAGTACACCTATATTACTTATACATACAACTTAAAAATGCAACCAAAGGAGAACACCATAGCTTTAGAAACCCAGAATACTAACTAATAAATTTCAAAACATAAGATATTTCTCAAAAACTTTTCATCAACATCAAGTATATTTTTTTTCAAATAAAGAGTAAAATTGTTCAACTTTTACAACAATAGCAACTTGAAGTGAAGAAAAGGGGCCAAGCACTTATTCATGAGGTAATTTGATCCCAAATTTTCAAGGCAGAATTAATTCAAACAATTTTTAACTACCATCAATCAAATTGAGTAATGCTAGTTCCCCTCCAGACATCCATTCTATGTGGCATGATCAAAACAAAATTTAATTAAACTTGTTTACACTCACTTAGAACAAGTTAACTAAATTATAAATTTACCCCTGATGATGGATCTTTAACACAATGGATCTTCATAGTCCACACACCATAAAAGGTCAATTATTTCAAATTTCAACAAACAAAAACAACACCTATAAGTAGTACTACTTAACGATACAACCAAACATAAACTATAAATATAAGTATCCACAAGTCCAATAACTCTCACCTTCCACAAGCATGAGCATTGTTCCGAAACATATCATCATGCATATAAAATGCGACACTTGTAGCAAAACGGCTCACTATACCACTTAATAAGTACTACTAGTACACTATACCATAATTTTCTACACAAAACTACTACTTACAAGCTTCAACTACAACCAATCAGTGTTCACAGTCCAAATACAAAGAAAAAGGAGGACTTTTTCCCCCAGTTTCTAACGAAAACGCCTATACCACTTAATAAGTACTATACTACACCATGTTCAAAAAGGTGTAAGGCGGTTTCTAGGCGGAAATAACTCGCCTAGCGCCTAATTCTGCCAAATTCCACTTAATCCCCTCCTAATCACCAAATCTACTAGGCTCGCCTAATTTTCCTCCTAGGCTCGCCTTTTAGAACACTGCTATTGCAAAAAGCAATACAATAAGCGTTGCAAATAAAAAGGTGATCTTTTTTCCCTATTTCTAACAAAAACGCCTATACCACTTAATAAATACTACTAGAGTGTTCTAAAAGTCCATAATCTACAATAAGCATTACAAAGAAAAAGTTAACTTTTTTCCCAATTTTTAACAAAAGTAGTACTAAACTAGGAAACAAAAAAGGCCATAATCTACAAAAACTCGTTACCTCCCACCACGACCGCGAGCATTGTTGCGGAACCTATCATCATGCATATAGAAAGCGCCAGCTGTCGGAACCGCAAAAGGCTCGTTCTCTTTCTTCTCCCCCTCTTCTCCCTCCACCTTTGCCGCCTCACCCAATTCCACCACCGCATCATCACCACCCCTTCCCTCTCTCTCCACATCCTCCTCCCGATACTCCTCGAATTCCTCTCCATCATCATCATAATACTCCTCTTCCTCAACCTCAGCCTCTCCTTCACCGTCCGAGTGTTCGTCTGAATCATCGAGTCTTCGAGGAGGGAGGGAATCAGCCTCTATCTCCTCGGCTCCTCCGTAATCATCCTCGTCATCGCTAGCGACACGTCTACGCAAGGTTAACTTGGAGTCTTCAGGATCAGTCTCGTAGTCCACGTCATCATCTCCTTTAACCGACATGTTGATTAAAACCAAATTGATTAATTAATAAATAAAACCCTAGATTTGGATAATACCCAGATTGGAACCCTAGAGAGAGAAAGAGATGGGAAATTTGGGGATTTAAGAAAGAAAATAGTCCATCGGTTTTTGTTAATTATTTTTATTAATATTGTGATATAAAAATAGTATTATTTTATTTAATGACTTGGCAGAAGATTCAAGGGGTTTTTCACGGTTTTTATTTACGGTAGTTAGGTCTGGTTCGGTTCGGTTTTTGACAAAACTGAAACCGAAACTGAGTATATTTTTCGGTTCACTTTTTTTCAGTTTCGGTCTTTTTATTTTTTGGACCGAACCGGACCGGTTTTTTCGGTCCAGTTTCGGTTTTTTCGGTTATTTTTTGGTTTTATTTTTTATTTTTCGATTTTTTTCGGTCTTTTTCGGTTCGGTTTTACTGAAAACCGAAACCGACCCGAAAATTTTTCGGTTTCGGTTTTTTTCAATTCGGTTCGGTTTTTTGCCCAGCCCTAACGGTAGTTATGGTTAACTTTACGTATAAACTCGTATTAAATGAGCATTTGATAACATAAACTTTCATACTATTTACTATTTAAAAGGTATTAATTATTATACTGAAATTTTAACCATACTAAAACTATATTTCTTAATATTGATGAAAAGTCAAACGCAACCATCTTTTTTGAGACAAATGGAGTTGTTGATAGTTTACGATAGGGACAAAGTTATTTATCAAAAAACCCTTATAGGTGGACAAAATTACCAATTAATATCATTTTACATCTACGGATAAATATTGTGATCCTATGAGATAAGTAAATTTTACATAAATAAATTGGTAACTAACATACAATACTTTTACCGAAATAACCACCCACTACACACATGAGTTGATATATGTTCAAAACTGTCTCATTTGTTATCAAATAAAATATTCAGTTTATTCCTTCTCCATATTATTAGATTTACGAAATAATTATCTTTTATTTTCAACTCGATACAATCCCTTGTATACAAATCACAACTATAAGTAAACTCATTAAGCATATGTATTATTTTGTAGTCATGTTTCCCATTTTTCGTTTCCCATTTCTCTTTCCATGCTATTTCTTATGGTCTTGACTTCGATTAATTATATGAGCATCCAAATCAGGCTCTTCATCATCCTATTTATATTTAACATGAAAATTACACTTTATCAAATTTAACTACTCATATTAGAAATACACAAAATATTAGGCTCTCCGCTTTCTCTTTATAATTAAAATTTAAGTATTATATTTTATGTGGTTTTGTGGTTGTAGTTCACCATGTTTGATGCCAAATGGTAAAAATAAAATGCTCATTACAAGGTTAGGACTTGAATGACCATAGAAACTAATGACTAGTAATAATTAGAAATAGAAAAGGACCAAATAGACCTCCAAAAACTAAATAAGGACCACAACAACAATAATGCCCATTACTCTTTTTTATTTTCTTAAATCAAATAAATATTTCAGAATTATTCCCAAAACAATAATATTACTCTTTCACCATCTCTCTATTTATTTAATTTATTAGTTGTAATTACACAAACCCTAGTTAAATTGACAATTGGGTATTAAAAAAATTATAAAATCTTTCATTGATTTTGGGGGATTTTATCTGAGGGAATTTCAATGTCTGCCACTTCATTTTATTTGAGATCAATTCTTATTAAAATCACTAGAAAAGGGTACAAATTTAATAATCTCAATTGTTATAATCTTCATCAAAGCTTTGCAACTTATCCACTAAGGTAATTTACTTAAAGATTACCTTTTTTTTATTGAATTTATTTGCTCATTCCATTAAATCCCATTTTGTTATTTAAGTTCTGAAATGCTGTGTGTATTTTAAAATTACAACTTTAATAATAATAGCAAATTAGTAAAACCAATACTCAATACTCTTTATCCAAAATATAATAGTAAAAGGGTGGAATTGGGTTTTTTAGGCAGATAAATCAATAATTGTATCGGTTTTGCAGGATCTAAAATCTGAAGCTATAATGGCGAAATTCAGCTTTTGAAGAACAACAACTAGTTGTTAAGAATAAATATGTATTTTTGAGTTATAGTTGTCATTGAGTTTGGCAACAGTTAGGAGAGTGCTTATATTGAATACGGCGTTGTTTGGCTGGTGGTGATAGCGTGTAGTAACCGTTAGAACCAAAAGTAATTGTATATATAGTAGTACTTACGAGTGTAAAAGTATGGAGACGGGGATGAATAGTTTCAAAAAAGTTAAGAAAATCCGATTAGAATTCGACTTTGTAAGATTATAAAATAAGAATTTGTGATGTTCAGAGAACATAGTTTTATTTTATGATATGCATAACTTCATTCAGATTGATCGGAGCAAATCGTACCTTCAATTGCAATGGAAAATTCTTAATATCTGACTAGAATTCTGTGTGTTATATGGTATCATATAGATTTGTATCCTTTGTCACTGATGTTACGAGTTGAAATGCTTTTATGGAGCCGTTTGCTTATTCATTCTTGGTTTTGTGTATTGTTAACCTACTTCTCTCATTTATGATCGAGATTTTAGTAGCATAGAAGTGTTTTCCATGTATATTTTGTCGTTAATTTGTTATATACGATAAAGAAAATTATTGCAGCATGTTAATCCCTTTCCCAACTACTCCCTTCATATTTTAGGTATTCCGTTTGATCTGCTTTTTCTTGCTAACATTTTGACACTGGATGAAAGTTTTTTTTATTTTGGGATTTTATTTAAGTTATAAAATAGTGAACAATGTTTGGTCTTCAGATCATAAAACAGATGGCTTATGTGGCCATTTTAGTTTGGGATTTTGTTTGACCGTCTTGTTTACTTTACGAAGGAAGCAAGGTTTAGTCTTTCCCCAAAGGATCAAACCAGTTCTTGCAAACAACCCATTGTCCAAGTACAGCACTGATACTGTCTGCGGTGTTGGTGGGGATGAAAGACAAGAAAAAGAGGGGAGTGGCCGTGATTTCCTTGCATTGACCGATGACCAACTGATGGGACAATGTGAGATGGACACTTTTAAGTCTTCTGGTCCCGGTGGTCAACACCGCAACAAAAGAGAATCAGCAGTTCGTCTCAAGCATATTCCCACTGGCATTATCGCCCAGGTTTGTGCATATGACTTTGTTCGTATCCCATTTTTGTGAAGTGTAATGTAGGCCTTGTTTGGTTGCAGTTTTTCAATTCAGCTGTGTTGCTTTATCGCTTAAAAGTAGGATTAATTTTGTTGATTTTTGGCCTGTAAAAGCAAGAAGCTTTAGCCTAGCTCTTTTTTTAAACTAAAAAAATCAGGCCAATTTTCTTAAAATCTGCATCCAAAGAAGTCCTTAAGTTATACTAAGATACTTGCATAGCGCAATGCAAAGTAAAGGAACGATTGTTCAGACATGGTTTTAAAAAAAATTGATCATGGAACATGGCGTGCCTTAGTGAAGTAGGTGTTCAGGAGCAACACATAGTTTATATATGTGGAAGTGGTAATGATCTTAAATTTAGGTTTTTTGGTCCTAGAATAGTGCCATGTTCATGTGTAATTTATGAGGACCCATAATCATGTACAAATCCTACTTGTTGTAATATTTATGTAATGTGTGGTTGCAACTTTCGAGCAAGTCAGATGGACATTTTAAGTTTGTCAAAAAGACATTTTGTACAGTTCAGTCTATTAGCTTTATTAGGCCAAAAAATCCCGAAAACATCAGATTTATAATTTTATATGACCAACCGTCACCAACCAAATGCAGGCGGTTTTTCTAAGAGGAAAAAAAAAAACAGAACAAAATTTTGGCTTAAACTGCAACCAAAGGCCAGTAAATAGTTTACATCCTTGATTATGCCATTTTGCCTTCTTTTGAGCTGATTTTTTTTTCTTCCGTGTGACGGTCACATTCGATACAAGTCCCACTTATTGTCGCAACACTAATATACATGTTGAAGTCCCAACTTAATGTAAATATTTAATTGTTTGGCACCCTCATTTACATCATCTGTGTTCTTTTGGATTTCTGTTTTTATTTGGCAAATGTTTGTTGCACCGCAACTATGACAAGAGATGATGCCCAGAGGAAAATTAATTGCACTTTTAGTATCACTGCAATTGCAAATTCGTGTTAAAATTCTTGCTTTGGTTGATACATTTTTTGTTTCCACAGGCTTCAGAAGACAGATCGCAACACAAGAACCGTGCAGCAGCAGTATCCCGTTTACGCACTCTCATAGCTCTAAAAACAAGAAACA
This sequence comes from Primula vulgaris, assembly GCA_963920805.1. Classification (NCBI taxonomy): domain Eukaryota; kingdom Viridiplantae; phylum Streptophyta; class Magnoliopsida; order Ericales; family Primulaceae; genus Primula; species Primula vulgaris. Next base: position 50,242,189 of record OY987212.1, read on the forward strand.
CCATAAATCTTGAAGAATATACACCTCCCGAAGAGCTCCTCAAGATCCTCCCAGCAAAATCAACAATCAGGGGATCAGAAAATGGGTCTCAAATTGGCCCAAATAATACGAAATTTGCTTTTGGCATGCAAGCTTTGTTAGATTTATTGTATGCGGTTAATGGGTCTGTTGCCGATGCTGCAAAAAAGTTGGGTTTAAGTACGGGGGCATTATCGCGGATTATACTTTCCGATGATTCTTTAAGAATGGCGGTCAATCAACTCAGGGCAACTAAGGGTATGAAACCTTTAAAGTAGAATGTAATTGATAGTTGTCATGGGAGAAATTAGCAAAATGTGTAAAATTTAGAAGATTTACCTTGGCATCAATTCATGAGTGGTAATCTTTCATTCATTTTAGTCATATACTATGTTGACATACACAATACAGTAATATGTTAGACATTATACTACAGCAAGAAGATGGCCTTTTTTCCCAATTTCGCAGTCTAACCACAGTATATGCAAGTATGTGCCTAAAGTAGGAAGTAATTCCATTGAATCGGGAAACAATGTTTTACACAACTATTAATGGCGGTATACCGACTTGTCTGTTTGCTGTGTATAGATCTCGAACACTCCAATGGTCCAATAATGATAAACTTGGAATTGTTTTGAAAATAAAAATCAGATACTCACATGTTCCTCGTTAGGCCGTATTGCTTCCACCACCTTACTGACAATACTCCATAACGGCTAACTATCATGTTCATCAGAAAACCATCCACATAGTAATATCCATCATCAACACGAACAAATAGCGGTTTTGATGTATATTTTTCAAAAATTCGTAGATGTTGTCTAAAGTACTATGTAGTCTTTCTGTTTGTATTTATTGGCACATCAAACACCAGAAGATTTAAACACCACTTGTATATATTTTCGAGTTTGTAGAAACGCAACCCTTTTGAAGCGACAATTTCAGCATATATTAATTTTATTTTTCTTCCGATCTTGCTCCGATTTCATAATGTTATTTCTTCTGAAAAGTGTCGGTTTAATAAGTCCGAAATTAGTATTTCACTCTTCATTAATAGCATAATGATAATCGACACTGTGTACTTGCTTTGTTTTAAAAATAGAAAACACATCTCTTTATTCATCATGAACAGACAAGTACGTTGAAGATTGCACATAACAAATACTTTTTAACATGTTGTTTTCGTTTGATAACAACACAGACTTTAACATATTTGTATAACATAAACACTTTGAGTATTTAAAAAACATGTTCTAACTAAAGTATTTAATAATAGGGGAAATTCCATTTAAATACATAGGCTAGCACGGTGATGAAAAAAAACAAGCGTCTCTTTGCAACAATCACCTTATTTGACTGTTTTTTGTACGGTCACCTTAACCACCGTTAGATTATAAAATAAATAGTTAGATAATGTTTTTCAATAACTAATTTATTTTTTCTATTTTCAACAAATTAGAATTTGATAAATTAAAAACAATTTGTACAACACACTACAAACTCAAATAAAAATATAAAACTCTGCGGGGGCCTACCTAAACTTAAACATTAATTAATTTTATTTTTTTTACCATATAATTTTAAAACAAATAAAAGACACAATAATCGTTATCATAGAAATCTATTTGTAAACAGTGTTGAATAGGAAAAGAAATAGTATTATGTTCAAAATAAAATATATTGTCGCCTAACTTTTTTAATAGTATAATTAGATGCAAACAAATAAAAAAAGGTTACAATATTCCAATGTTTTGTTATGTTTGGGTTGCCAAAAAGAAGAGAGAGAGAGAGAGTTTGTTTTTTATATTTATTTAGTTAATAATAATAATAATAATAATAAAGGGCCAAATTAATTATGTAGTTATATGTAAATCAATGACCAAACCATTTTCTCAGGTATTATATCGCCACTTCAATCTCATTCTGTAATTAAGTTGTTTTGTTATTAGATATTAGTATACAAATAGAGTTTAATTTGATTTGATTTGATTTTGATTTTGCGTTATTAGCATAATAATAAATCCCGCCTTTTAGGGTCTCGGAATTACTTGCGTTAATCAAATGTTTGTGTTTCGGGAGATTGAATACTGTAACCGTGTTTGTTTCTTCTACCTCTTATCATCATACCAATGCAGTAGTTATATTTTACAATGACACGCTAAATAAGTTGCGATTTGGTCGGTATATTGTATCGAAATTAGGATTTATTTGGTCGAGGATACCCTTATTTTATACTTTTACTAGACTAAGGTTATGGATATTAATCGTAACCAAGCTAACTTACTCTGATTTGAAATAAAAAAGTAACTGCTAGAAAACATTTTTTGTAAAAATGTTAGTAGTTAACAATACTAATACTATTATAAGGCTAAGTAGTTATTTTAATTTTATAGGGTTTGTGTTTGGTATGTGATATGGTGAAGCGAGGTGGCGTAACTGTTGATCATGTTACTTGCAATACATTATTAAAGGGTTTAGTTCAGATGGGTATGTTAAAAGAAGCGAAACAGTTAATGGATGATTTTCCCAATGATGTTATAAGCTTCAACACTTTAATTTATGGGTATTGCAAAGCTGGTGAGATTGATAAAGGACTTGAGTTACTTGACAATATGCAAAACGAAGGTTTTCCCCCCGATATTGTTACTTATAATACTTTGATCGATGGGTTTTGCAAGACTGGTGATTTTACGATGGCTAACAATATTATTGATGAGCATCTGAGGTCTCGCATGGTTACAGAGAATGGCATTGATAAATTGAAGATTGCTAACTCTGAGAATAAGGATATTTTGGGCGAAAAATTGGAATTAAGATCAAACGTTGTCACTTATACCTCGCTTATCAGAGGTTATTCGAAATGGCTAGGGCTTAATGAGTCCCTTGCAGTCTACGAAGAAATGCTTACAAACGGCTTATTGCCTGATATAGTAGCATATAGTTCCTTAATGAAATCATTTTGTGAAAATGAGAAAATTGCTGAGGCAGAGTTACTTTTCAAAGAGATGAAGAATAAGGGTATTGATCCTAATCATGTTACATATTCTATTTTCGTCGATTACTTTTTCAAAGCAGGTGATGCTTTGTGGGCCTCTGCTCTTCATAACCAAATGGTCAAACTTGGTTTATCCTTGGATTTAGTATTTTTTACCCTGGTAATGGACGGGTTATTCAAGATAAGAAGGTCTCGTGAAGCCGAGAACATGTTTCGGTCTCTTTTGGATTGTGATTTAGTTCCTAATTGCGTTACATACTCTGTATTAATAGATGGAAAAGGAAAATTAGGAGATATGAAGGGTGTCGAGTATGTACTGCAGGAAATGGAGGAAAAAAATGTTCCTCCAAATATAATCACGTACTCTTCAGTCATTAGCGGATACATGAGAAAAGGAATGTTTAACTCAGCTGCTAATATTATGATGAAGATGGCGTCCTTGAATATTTCACCAAATATTGTCACTTACTGTATCTTGATTGATGGTTTCTTCAAGGCTAATAAACAAGACATAGCCCTCGATTTCTATACGAAAATGAAATTAAGGGGATTGGAAGAGAATAATTTTGTACTTGATGTATTTGTAAATAATTTGAAAAGGAAGGGAAAGATAGATGAAGCGGAGGCACTATTTAAAGATATGATATTGAGGGGATTAGTACCGGATCGAGTTAACTACACTTCGATGATTGATAGTCTTTTCAAAATGGGAAACGAGTCATCTGCTCTTAATATGGCTCAAGAAATGACAGATAATAAATTCGGGTTTGATTCTGTTGCATATAATGTATTAATTAATGGGTTATTAAAAGTTGGTAATTATGAAGCTGACTCTCTTTATACTGGAATGAGGGAGTCCGGTTTAGTTCCAGATCTAGGTACTTACAACATAATGATAAGTGCTTACTGTAAGGAAGGTAAATTGGATAATGCTCTTAAGTTATGGGATGATATGAAGAAAAATAGGGTATATCCTAACTCTGCAACTTGTAATAGCATGGTAGGAGAATTTTGTGAAGCGGGTGATGTTAATAAAGCAGTAAATGTGTTGAATGAAATGACCATATTGGGGTTCAAGCCTACTTCAACTGCGCAAAGGCTAATTCTTAACGCAGTTTCAGTCGATAAAAGGGCTGAACAAATTCTCCTTATGCATAAGCAACTTGTTGAGATGGGGCTTAAACTCGACCGGTTTTCTTATAACAATTTACTAGCTGTTTTATGCAGATTAGGAATGACTAGAAAAGCTACTTTAGTTTTGACAGAGATGATAGAGAAAGGAATTTCGCCGGACATTATTACATACAATTGCCTTATTAACGGATACTGCAAAAGCAGCCATTTAAAAAAGGCTTTTGCAACTTATTCACAAATGGTAAGCGATAGGATTTCTCCGAATATAGCAACGTATAATATCCTTCTGGGGGGCCTCTTGGGTGCTGGTTTAATCCGAGAAGCTGTTGATTTAATTGCAGAAATGAAAACAAGAGGCCTTGTTCTGAACGAAAGTACATACAATATTTTGGTGTCTGGTTATGCAAAGATGGGACATAAGAAGGAATCAATAAGGCTGTATTGTGAAATGGTGAATGGGGGTTTTGTTCCCCAAACTGGAACTTTTAATGCATTAATTTGTGATTTTGCAAAGGGGGGAATGATGCAGCAAGCTAGAGAGCTGATGACTGAGATGCAAGTTCGAGGAGTTGTACTTAATTCATCTACTTACGATATTATAGTTAGTGGTTGGTGTGTTCTATCGAAACAGGCAGAGCTTGACAGAAAGTTAAGAAAATCGTATAGATCAGAGGCAAAAAAAATGTTTATAGAGATGAATGAGAAAGGATTTATTCCTTGCAAAACTACTCTTGGCCATGTTGGTTCGACCCTTTCGAAACCAGGACAAAAAGATGATGCTCTTAAGTGGTTGGATGAGTTGTATAGAAAGAAGGGCTCTTCACAGATATGAAAACAAAGGGAGTAAAATTTTCCATCTGCCTATGACAGCTAATTCACAGTGATAATAGGAGTTACATCAGCTTCTATGTGATTTGGTGATTCTAGCTCTCGATTGCATCATATAAGGTATAGCTTTTCTTTTTCTCCCTTGTTATTTTGTCCAAATCTGTTTTGTTTGTATTGTATTTTCTTCTTTTACAAGCAAGTCAGTAGCAAATTTTGGGTAGTGTCTCTTAGCTATACATCTACACTGATTTCTGATTGTAACTCTGGGATTATCTGGTTGCAACTTTTAAGCAGATAAGCTGGCTTTTTTAGTTTCTAAAAAACACTGGCGTGTTCTAGCTTATGCGAGAAAAAAATCCGATAGGCTCAGCTTTTAGGCTGATCCAACATATATAGTACAGCTTTTAAGCTAGGAAGCAAAATTTATGAGCTTGAAAGCTGCAACCAAACAAAGTGTTTATTAACAGAAAGTTGTTTCTTGATCTGGTTCTGACTTGTTCAGTCACCACAGTTGAAGTAGTGGCCGAAACTCCTTAATTTTATATCTTATTCATTTTATTACCTGTTTGCAGTAGTTTGATGACTGAGACAAGGAGTAGAAATTTTCTCGAAGAAGATGTTCTGTTTCATGAGATTGAGTTTTTCAAAAGGCGAGGACTTAATTTGAAGGAAAAAACATAATTTCGCTAGATTATAGGAGTATATTTACTGAAGACTTTCGTCCTGGACCCCTGGTCTTGCTACATATATCTTTAAACATATGATTGTGGAATATGGACAGCCTTCTCAATTAAGATATCTTTATTCTGTTATAATAACTTTTGGTTTCACTAATTGCTATTAGGTAGTTTCCTTGCATTGTCCGAGATAACCAACTGATGGGGCAGTGTGAGATGGACATTTTTTAAGTCCTCTGGTCCCGGTGGTCAACACCGCAACAAAAGAGAATCCGCAGTTCATCTCAAGCATATTCCTACTGGCATTATCGCCCAGGTCTGTGCATATGACTTTGTTCGTATCCCATTTATGTTAGTGTATGCGTAGCCTTGCCTGGTTGCAGTTTTTCAACTCAGCTGTTTTGCTTTATTGCTTAAAAGTTGGATTCAATTGGTTGATTGTTGGCCTGTAAAAGCAAGAAGCTTTAAGCGAGACGAGCCTAGCTCTTTCTTTTAAACTATAAAAATCAGGCCAATTCTCTTAAAATCTGTATCCAAAAAAGTCTTTAATGTTATAAGATGTTTGCATAACAGTAAGCTAAGTAGAGGAACCATTGTTCAGACATGGTCTTAAATTAAATTGATCATGGAACATGGCGTGCCTTAGTGAAGTAGGTGTTCGGGAGCAACATATAGATTTTGGTGAAGTAATACCCATTATCATGTACAAATCCTACTTCTTGTTGTAGAAGTAATATTTATGTATTGTGTGGTTGCAGCTTTCAAGAAAATCAGTTGGACATTTTAAGTTTAACAGAAAGAAACCGGGTTACTACAGCTTAGTCTATTAGCTTTATCAGGCCAAAAAAAATCCCAAAAACAGCAGATTTAAATGATCAGAGGTCACTAACCAAATGCTGGCGGATTTTCTAAGAAAAAGCAAAACAGAAAAAAAAAAAAAAAAAAAAGGCTTAAAACTGCAACCAAAGGCTTGTAATTACACCCTTGGTGAAATGCTTACTTACCCCAAAAAAATTACACCTTTGATTGCCAATTTGCCCTCTTTTGAGCTGATGTTTTTTTCTCTTCCCTGTGATTCTCACATTCGATGCAAGTCCCCCTTATTCTAGCAATACCCGGTAGAAGTCCCACCTATTTTTTATTTTATTTTTTTTGTAATCGTCCCACTTATTGTTAATATAATAATATTTAATTATATTCATTTGGCACCCTCATTTATATCATCTATGTTCTTTTGAATTTCCGTCTTTCTTTGACAAATGTTTGTTGCACCTCAACTATGACAAGAGATGATACCCAGAGAAAATTAGATTGCAAATTTAGAATCACCACAATTACAAATTATTGTTAAGTTTTTTGCTTTGGCTGATACATTTTTACTTTCGACAGGCTTCAGAAGACAGATCGCAGCACAAGAACCGTGCAGCAGCAGCATCCCGTTTACGCACTCTCATAGCTCTAAGAACAAGAAACACCATAAATCTCAAAGAATATACACCTCCCGAAGAGCTCCTCAAGATCCTCCCAGCAAAATCAACAATCAGGAGAGCAGAAAATGGGTCTCAAATTGACCCAAATAATCCGAAATTTGCTTTAGGCATGCAAGCTTTATCAGATTTATTTTTTGCGGTAAAAATGGGTCTGTTGCCGATGCTGCAAAAGAGTTGGGTTTTAAGTACTGGGGCATACTTTCCGATGATTCTTTAAGAATCGGTTAATCAGCTCTGGGCGAACCAAGGGTATGTGAAACCTTTGAAGTAGAGAATGTAATTGATAGTTTTAATTGGGACAAATCAGCAAAATGTGTAATTTAAAAGAGTTACTTTTAACATTTGAGAGAATCTTTCAATTTAGTCATATACTAATACTATGTTGTCAGTATTAAGTATAGTATTTGACATTATACTACACTGTAGAGCAAAGAAGAGGGCCTTTTCCCCAAATTTCGCAGTATAGCCACAATTTGTGGCTGAGAATTTTCTTTCTACGAATTCTCGAGGAGGCATGGGAAAGTTAGTGTAAAGGGCTCCGTTCTAGTTATAAATTGTTTGAAGTTCTATAAATACCATATTCATGGGAAAGCTTATACACTTGTAACGGAATAAAAGTATCTGATAACATTAATGAAAAACAATGTGATAGCGCAGATGCAGAAGAAAGGGGGAGACTTTCAATACTCAAAAGAGAGAATCAGAGAAAATGTAAATATATATAAAAGCTTACATGAATTCTGCTGGACAAGTGAAGTTTACACTAGTTGAAAAAGTAATCATAAAAAAACTTCTCAATAGCTACACTATCTGAGATTCTGAATCAGGGTTCTCTGGCACTCAATTGCAGCAACACTGTTTATAAAATTCTACACTCGGATCATCAACTCAAAGAATATATTAAAGCAATTACCAGAAGGAAAACAAATAAAAAAGGGCCAAAAGAAGAGCAGAAGGAAGTATCTGTATATAATAAGTGCCTATAACAAAATTCTGTGTGCTAAAAAATTACACCCATGCAGCAAACAATGGACTAGCCCCAAGATGATCTCTTCAGGAATGTACCTGGATAGGAAGGGAACAAAAGTACGATTATTGCGGAATATCAGTAGAAGATAAATTTCAAATAAACCCATAAAAATGTAAACAACTTCAAGAGGAAATCAATGTTTCCCCATTTGACTTACTGGTCCGAGAAATTATAATTCGATAAATTGTATAAAAGATTTATCACAACTGTAATTCAACTATGATAATAAAGGTACTAAACCAGAACATTAAAAATTAAATATCCAAATGCCGTGTTTTTAAAGCCTCTGATTCCAAAAGAAATCTAAGTTCAATGGTTCACTCGAAAGATTCCAAGGAGACAATGCCACTTATGTTAAGACTGTCCAACCGTGAGGCCTCTAAAATAGACTCCTTTCTTGAGGTCAAATGTAATAATGTTGAATGATGTAAGCATTTATTTTAGAGCATGAAAATAAGTGAGGTATTCTGGTTTTTACCTGAGACGGTAAGGTACAGCTGGGGCCAGCTTCATTGGTTACATGATGTGGTGTAAGCACTGGAAATTGACAAGAAAAATATGTCAGCTCTCTATCAACTCATAAGCATAATGCAACCACCACTAAATATTTGAAGAAAAAGGAAAATAACAGCTTCAAATTTTCTCATCGGAATCAGACAAAGGTGCAATCTCACGAATTTTACTACAATGTTTCACCTGCCTATAAAGTTGATTGATTTCAAGAACTAAAATGTCAAATGTTAGTTTAAAGACGTATTGAAAAACTTATTGATAGTTTTTAGAATCAGCACACACCATCTACTAATTAATAATTAACTTCAGTCGGATTCTCGTATCATTCCATATTTATAGAGTGTGGATAAAGATATTAAAGTGATGCAAGTGAAAAAAAAATCTAATGGAAAAATAATCGAGGAATATAGTAATTTAAAGAATAAATTTAATCACCATTGACAAAAAATAGTATATTTTCACGCTGGCCCAACAAAATTTCCTTCAGGCCGATGGTTTTTCTCCGTTATTATTACCCCACTCCTCTTCTTCATCCTCGTTACTACCATTGACGAGAACAGCACCATCATTCGAATCAGCATCCACCACCACAGCCTCTTCCTGCTCATCTTCTTGCATTTCTTCTGGGGCCTCTTCTATGTCTTCATTGTCGTTATATTCCTCAGCCTGATAATTTGTACAAACTTAAAATGTGAAAATAAAGTCATGGATATCCTAAACTAGATTAACAAGTAGGCTATTTCATATTCCCTGTTACTTATTCACAAAATCTAGGTCATGAACTTCACAAAATGCTATTCGTCATAAGCTAACACCGTGAGTTCTATTTAAGCATATGTTTTGTCCCCAATTTCATACATGATTCCCAATTTCAAGCCTAACTAAATAGAAACAGTATGGTTTCTAAGGGTAGAAATAGGGACGAAAAATGCGTAAACCTAAATTTTAGGGACTGAACCGTTTAATTCAAAAGTATAGGGACAAAGACCACAGTTCAGGGACTAATAACAATACAACCCAAAAAAGAAACCATTATACCAATATTGCTTTTCTGATTATCTCCTCACTTAAAATTCTATTTGAGCGGTGGAGGAGATACTGTTATGTTTTTCAACAGAAAAAACTCTTCACTGGCTCACTAGTTACATTATCGAAATGAAAATAAGTGCATCAATCTATGCAAAACTTACCTCATGATCTACGCCTCCATTTTCAAGTGGAGCTTCTTCTTCATCCAGTTGCATATGTTTGAAGGCCTCCACAAGGTTGATACGTGATCTGTCAGCATATTTTATATATTCGTTTGCCGGAGGAAAGATGCCCCTAGAAAGAATTTGGAGAGCCAAATCAAAATCACTAAAAGCACACATATGATGTTTTAAATACCAGAAGCTCATTTCCAATGTCTACATGCCATTCTAGATGTTTGCAACCCATAAAACTAGCATGAAAAAAATACTCTAAATCCGTATGTAGAGAACTAAAGACAGAAATAGACAATTCTAACGACGAAAAGCAGAATCAATAAATGAAATTAAAACAAAAGTGAACCTTGTATGAGCAACTTTTGATTCAACTCCAAGAGCAACTTGCCAATCCTCAAAAAGATTAGGATACTCTTCTGGATCAGCTAAAGATTCTGCAGCTTTCGGGTTAACCTGAAGAAAGTAATGTCAATAGATAAACACCAAAAACCAGTAATTAAGCTCTTTTAAGTGTATGTAACTGCAAACAGAGACTTTTCAGTTCCCTATGAACCAGCGAAGAACTTGGCTCTCATTTAGTAGCAATCCCAGTAATATTAGGAGGGGGTTCACCCTTTCAAGGTTTTGGTGGATAACTCAAATTATTGAACTAAAACTATTTAATCTAAACGATAAACGGACTAAACATACTGCGTCCCCTGCCAGATTCTCCATGGCCAGAGATACCGGATACACATGCATTTTGAGAAAGTATACTGACATCATAACGACGGAATATGGTTAATTTGGTGAAAATTTAAACAGCGCACAATCTTTACCCCTAAAAGATAAAATGTACCAAAAAAACATGTATTACATAAAACCACAAAGCCTTGGACCTTGAAAATGGTAATCTGTTTTTTATACTGCCTTAGCCATAGTGTTCCTGGATCTTGTTTTTGGGAAGATAATGTTCCTCAAAATGGCAATCTGTTTTTTATACTGCCTTATGCCACGTTATTCTATTGACAAAAGTCAAGTTGTCTGGAATTTGAATATAAATCATTTATAGGCAGGCAATATTATGCATGATAGATGGACAACCTTATTGAGATCCTTTCTCCATATTGCAACTATCTCTGAGACCTTGCTTGGAAGATAAGACCGTGCCATCAAAGCAGCCTCAGGTATTCGATTACTGCAAAAATATTGCAATTTCAATAATTTAACCATGAGTGGAGGACTGTTTATACACGAGGAACATCAAAAGAAGACAACTACCTGTCAACCAGTAGCTGCAGGCATTCTTCCAGTTTACCCAGCATGAATAAACAAAGGAAAGCAACATTGTTTTTCCCCAGTTCCTTTGCTAGAGATGCAAGATTCGATATACCTTCAGCATCCCCTAAAGATGAATATAATAGTAGCAACCCACTCAAATCCTTTGCATTCTTTAAACATTCCTCGGCCATTTCTAACTGCAATTCATGAAAAAAAGACACTTGACCACAATTCAAAAATCATACTACCCACAAGATAACTTTATCCAACAGAGAGAACCTATACAGAGAGAGTAGAGTGTTCATTATCAATTTCAAAGTTGAGAACATACCATCCCACAGGACATGGCTAATGCACCCAACTGCTTCCATTTCGATTCACTTTCTGTTCCTGTGGCAATTTCCTGCAAATAAAACACAAAATGAATAATACAAGAACTAAGTACAGTATGCAACACTAAATCAATCCTTCCAGAACATAAAAACTGCAACCAAGAAAGGCTATCCGAGGTTACCTTTGCAACTTCGAGTTTGCCTAGCTGTATAGCCAGATCAAATCTGTAGTCAAGATCTGTTGCGACTTCAAGCGCATCTTCTACCATTCCCCGTGATTCCAAAAACCGGGCAACACTGAAAAATAAAAAGTACTAGGAGTAATGCACCTTACAGACCCCAAATTACACAGCATCAGACAAAACAAAAAGAATATCAAGTGGAAAGACGCAAAAGGGGGGAAATTATAACCCTGTTTTTAAAAAATAAAACTGCAAGCAATAATAATCTACACCACCTAGATTATGTTCAAAATTGATTTTTCAATTTGTATGTAAAGTGGACATATCAAACTTCGCCAACAGCAAGATTAAATTTTTTGAAGATAGCATTGACGAGCATTACCTATTGAGGTGCTCCTTAGGAATTGAAGGCAAAATCTCGTTGGCTCGATCCAAGTCACCACGCATCACTAGAGTCTTGTATTCTATTAAGGTAAGAAGTAGAGTGTATCCCACAACACTAAAAAGAAAAATAATAAAGATGAAAATATGATATAATGATAATCAGCTGTGTCATTTAACGCTTTCAATAGAACTCACTTGAACTCTTTGTCAATGAGAAACACTCTGCTTTGGTTGGCCAAATATCCCAGCAAGTACATCGGCCTATCCAAGTGAAACATTGTAGTAACCTGTAAACATTAAATTGAGTTTGTCTCATATAATTGCATAAAAACATATATAGAGCAAGTATATTGTCCTAAAAACACATTTTCGTGATGACATACCTCACCACCAACACAGTAATTAAGTTTCGAGGAAGAGTTGTTGTAAATAAAACAATCCCCCACCCACAACCCCGTTCTTACGCGTTCGTCAATTTCGTATAAAGGCTCAAAAGCATCCTCAATGCCTTGCTCATCTACTACTGTTCCACTATCTAAATATGAGGAGACTACATCACGCTACACATAAAAAGGCAACATTATTAACCTACACAGAAAAAAAAAAGAAAAAAACTTGCTTCCCGGCTTTCCTATGCACAAAAATAAGATTTAAAAAGTTAGGGATCCTTACATTATACTTTAGAATGTAGAATGATGTCTCACTAGCTATTGCCACTAAATCACCGCTATCAGCCCAGTAGAGGTTCTGAAAACAAGATTATAAAAAAAAAATGAAACATAAAAAGAAAATACAAGCATAATTCCTTTGCCTAGGAGAGTGGTACCGTAACTTACTTTCACATTGACATCAATCCGTCTAATTAGCCTGCATTCCGCCCAATCGTAGAAACATATAAAATCAGTTGAACACATGGCTAATAAAGTTCCTCCATATACATGCTCAGCTAAAAATGTAGGTCGGATACTCTTTTTTTCCTGAAAAAGTATCACCATAAACTAAAGATAAACTCACCAAGGAACGAAATTAAGACAAACAGTTAAATGATAAAGAGTACAAACCATGAAATTTTTGCTAAAAATTTTGATCCTTGAAGTACTTTCTCGTACAGCATATTCCCCATCTGATGACCAAACAATCTCTAGTGCTGAGCCAAAAGACCTATTTCTCCACGCCAAAGCCGTATACATAATATATTCACCGTCACCACAAACAACCACAAACCTTCCATTTGGATTGTGCTTTAAGCTCTGCAATAGAAAACAAAAAAGGGAGACGTGAACATCATAACGGAATATACACTTTAAACTACTGGAGTATTAATGTTCTAACTCACTTGAGGGTAAAGATCACAGGTTCCCAACTCTTTCACAGCCAAAGGTAATCTCTCTCCATCAGTAACCTGAGAACACAGGACCCGTTCAATTTTATCAGATCAAGTATGAAAAAAAAACTGAGTAATCATGTCGGTCAAATAAAATCTGAAAAAATTAAAACAGACCCCATAATCAGCTCCAACACTCTTTATGTTCACGGTCTGAATCTCATTGTGTTTGGCCCATATGATTTTTCCACTGTTGTCCATACTAGCAACAGGAACTTCTCGACCAAGTTTAACCATTATGGTTCCTTCGTCATACCCAATAACAACCCTGAGAGGAAGTTTAACAACACAGCCAAAGAATGAGAAATTGAATTGCAAAAGTTCCACAGTTCAACGCAGACCTTAAGATTAAAGAACATGGTTTAAATGATTAAATCTTACCTCCGTGAACCTTTCATGTATCCAATAGCCCAAACTCTTTCAAGACCATAATTTAGTGTGTTCTCAAGGCTGCACATAAATGAACACCAATTTTTTTTTAAATGATTATCATAGATTTCTAACAAAGGAACATTAAAAATCAATAAATAATGAAGATAGTTGAATAAAAAAGTTACCGGTAAGTGGTAGAATGCCATATACGGACTGTACCATCCTCAGAACCAGTAATTATAATAGGAAGCTCAGGATGAAAACAGACAGCCGAAACATTGTGGGTATGGCCATCTAGTGTCTGGACACAGCTCTTTGTTTGATAGTCCCACACCTATTCCATGGAGGATAATGATTTATTATCTATAACTGAATCAATTTATTAGTAATTTAATAGTGGTTTAAATCAAACTGTACTGTCATGTGTGTTAATGTATCTAGTGGTAAGTGATAGTGGATAATTATGTATACAGCGGGGTGGTTTTTGCATGCCATGATTAGTACTTATATGACGTATTTTCAAATCATGATTAATGGTTATATGATTTGTAATCTGTATACAGGGTAATGTATATAGTAAATAGGTTTGAATTGAAGATCAAGTTTCTCCACAAGTCTTATCTTTCTCCTCTGCCACTGCTGTGGCCAATTTCACCCCTCCCATTTTTTTTCCATCTCATTACTACTACTATCCCACAAATTTTCTCATATTTTTAATTTATTGTACATGTATAATAAAATGATTAAAGGACTAGATGAAAGAAAACACAGAAGTTACGATAAGAAAGATGAAATCGCAGGCTAACCTTTGCAGTGTGATCATCAGAACCAGTAATCAAATACGGCTTATCTCCACCAGTAAAATAATCGACACAGTTTACACCTTTCAAATGGGCATCCAATGTAAAATTTGGATCTGGAGAGCCAAGGTTCCAGATCTGAAAAGCAAAGAAGAGTAGAGACAGAATTCATAAATAAGTAAATGGTTATCTTCTTCACGCAACTAAAGGTAAGTATCGCCTTTGTACACCAACATATTATCTCTTAAAATTCATTACGCAGACCTATCAAATATAACAATATAGACACCAATCTACACAGAATCGAATGATTAGTGCAGTAGCCCATAAAACTTAAATTTAGAAACCACTCTTATCAAAGTCAGAAATATTAGTAGACCAACTTATCAGATTGCAGGTGCTTCAAAGGCAAACTTTCAATGTTTGTGTACTGATTGATTGATTTGTTCGGAAAGGTGCTTTGTATAATCAGTGCAATCAAACAATAAATACATAAATAATGCTTTGAGTTCTAATTATATCGCTGGTACTATATATTTCATATCGTATACGTTAGTGTATAAATTGTAAATTTTATTAGTGTAATGCACTAATTGTTAAGAGATGATATATTAATGGACAAAAGTGAATTTCCCCGCATTTAATCGGAGTTTGTTAGCATCAAGCCAGAATTCATACCTTAATGGTACGATCGAGAGATGCACTAGCAAAAGTGTTGGTGTCTTTTGGATTAAAAGTCACTTGCATAACATAGTGCGAATGTCCCTCGAATATTTGAGTACACACCCAGCCTTTTTCCCAATCCCATAGCTTTATAAGCATATCGTCAGACGATGAAAGCACGTATGGAAGAGTAGGATGAACCGACACACACCTAATATAATCAGTGTGCGCTTCGAATACTTTGATTTTATCCATTGTATTATAATTGTATACACGGATATGCATGTCATCGGCACCAGCAACAACCCACTGTTTGCGTGGAATAAATTTTGCGGATCTAACTGTAAATCCATGAGTATGCTATTAGATCATAGCAAATCCTAACCAAGTGAAAAGGCAGAAATGCATTAAAAAAATGACAGGTAGAGGAAAAAACCACTGTACCTGGTAACTCCGTCACCTCAAAAGACGTCACCATAACCTAGGACATGAAAAAAGATTAAAAAAAAAAACTTAGTAAGACCTAAGAAGGCTTAAAAAAACAACCATCTATCTTCGTATTTTTAATGCCAAAATTATAAAAATCATGATTACTAGTTATTAGACAACTTCCCGTCTCTTCAAAATGGTTTTTAATCTCTATTCAATGTACCTCTTGCATTGATTAAAAAAACGCGAAACAAACAATTTACAATTTCAGCCAGAACCCAGTACAGAATCATGGTTACGCACCTGGGTCTGGTAATTCCAGATACAAACAGTCCCCGAGTACAAACTTGCCAGAATCCTACAAAACATTAACAGTTACATCAACAATCTTTCGTGTTCACAAAATCAAGGGTCAATATAGTTGTATCTTTTATAATCATCTTTTTTCTATTTCTATCGAAATTGTTCTACTACATTTGTCTGGACAGTTCAAAAGCTGAGATTTTTTCAGCATTTGTGTTATGAAAACTCAAAAAACTGTTAAAAGGGGATTAAACCTAGCTTTCTACTAACCCAAAACATAACTTTAATTGCAGAAAAGCCGCAGCCAAACAAACCCGAGTCCCTAACTGAATTAAATTATTTCTGACTACAAGAAAGCAGTACGAGTGTATAGCATTTCTATTAATTCCAAGGGAAATAATATTACTATAAAATTAACGTTAAAGATCGTAATTACCATGGCTCGGTTGGATGCAGATCCACGGATTTCACTCTCTCTGATCTTTGAGATAGTTTTCTCTGATCAAACAAACACTCCCATCAGCAAATAATATATAAATAATAACGGAAATAAATTTCGCTACATTTTCCCATAACTCATCAAACCCGCCTTCATGTTTTCAATATACTTTATTTATTTTAAGTAGCATTGTTTGCTTAGTTGCATCTTTTAATTAAAATTAGTTAGCTTTTTTTAAAGTTGACAAAAATTAATTAAAAGAGATTCAGGGCAACAAAAAAAACCCAGAAAAACCCAGCAAAAATATAGAAACTATAAGTAGCATTATCCAAACAAAACAAAATAATAATAATATATCTCGAATAAATCAAGAGATTAAATACCTTTATTTCCAGTCTGAGAGGCTTCATCATCCCAATTTTCCCGATCACAATAAACAAACAAACAATTAATTAGTATAATTACAACAACAAAAAAAATAGCAATAAAACTATATCGTTGATAAAAAAAAAAAGTAGTATTAAATAGAGAGATTGAAGTTAGATCTAGCATGGAAAAGGAAGGAATAAAAAGTAAAATTAAATGGAAAAAAGAGAATTCACCATTGTTATTGTTGTGTTAGCCTTTAGAGATCTAAATATATATTTTGCTATTACTATTAATATTGATTTTATTTCATTTTATTTATGAGAGTATTTGTTTCTTATTTATACTGGAAAAAAATAAAATAAAGTAGTATGACGTGGTGTAATCGACGGTGGAGATTAAACAGGTGACTCCGCGTTTGATCTCACCGCACTTAACTTACTCTGCAAAATTAACTGTTTGAATTAGTATAACTAGCGGACATGCCCATCCGATGGTTGTGAATCGAATAAAAAGTATGTAACCCGTCCGTTATGGTATATAATTTGTGAGAAGATGCAGTTAAAAAGAAAGTTAATAATTAAATGACAGTTACTATTTTGTAATTTTGTAAATTAATAGTATTTTTTTATAAATAATTGTTTCAAGGCTTTATAATGACTCTTCACATAAAGTAATAGTATAGATAACGTCCATAATAGTTTTGTGTTATGTTAACCTTTTATTGTTAATTAATTACATATTATCGTTTAAAAATGTGTTAAATGACACATATGCATGTTAAATTTAATAAGCACATTAGTTTCACGTTAGCAGATGTTATCAATTTTTAATTAAACATTTCTCTTTTATTTTACTGATCATTATGGGAAGAATTTATATGAGATAATAACGTTAATTGTGTGTTGTGTTTGTCACGTCACCGGTTACAAACATTCAAAATATTGTTAATTTTAACAACTTTTTTAACATGTATAAAAAAACACATAGTTTAACGCAACTAATTGAGATAAAAAAATGCATTGTTATCTAACTATTTTACTAAACAATAGATATAACAACACTATTGGAGATGCTCTAATTTTGAAGAATTGAGAGAAAAATTATTACACATGAGTTTGAGATAAGCGGATTATAAATTGCGTCGCTATTACTATTTTTATAGTTTACTGAACCTATTTAGGTTAATAACTTTATGTACTACGAAAAGTTTAGCATACTAGTTTTGTGAACAGTATGTAACTGTTTTGCTTTTCTTGACAGACCTTTTAATCTTTATAAAAAAAAATCGTTATAGCAACAAAGAAATTTATAAATATAAACACTATCAATGCTATAATAGATTTTATTTGTTTATAATTTTGGGAATAAAGTATCTACATTTGTAATTAAGTGGGAGCATGAACAACAGACAATGGGTCCTTTTTGTACTAAAGTTAATAAATCATAGTACACTTTACCAAAAAAAACTAGTTATTCATGTTTGTACCAAATTTACCATTCATTCATATATTTACCATAAGCACTGGTCATTTACATTTGTACAGAATCCAGATGTACTAAAAACACACGTCACTCATTCAAAGTTGTAGCAAAATACAGGAAGCAGAGTACCTGACTCTGAGTCAGGGTTACTCTGCTTTCTACGGCCATTAGATCTGTTATTTTATTAATACTGTAACAGATCTAATGGCTGTGGAAAACAGAGTAATCCCGACTCAGAGTCACCTAATTGCTTCCCAAAATGCACCAATAGTCCACATTGACTGTATAAATCCCTATTTAATTAAGATTGTGCAAAGCTTCATTGTTAAGAAAATGGAATTTTTCAAGTTGTCAAAATCAAATTGAATGAGTACAAAAGAATCATGATTTTCAAGATGAACACATCACCAGTTGCTCATCAAACCGTCTAATTCTAAACAGGTAATCTTAACGGTTGAAATGAAGTATAGTCAATAATCTACTTAAAACTAGGTTTGTGTCCGATACGGTTCGGTTTTTGGCAAAACCGAAACCGAACATATTTTTCGGTTCGGTTTTTTTCGTTTTCGGTCTTTTTGTTTTTTGGACCGAGCCGGATCGGTTTTTTCGGTTCAGTTTCGGTTTTTTCGGTTTTATTTTTGATTTTTCGGTCTTTTTCGGTTTCGGTCTTTTTTTGTTCGGTTTTACTGAAAACCGAAACCGACCCGAAATTTTTTCGGTTTCGGTCTTTTTCGGTTTGGTTATCGGTTCGGTTCGGTTTTCCCGGTTTTTCGTCCGGCCCTACTTAAAACTAGTCAATTTTAATTTGATTCACGATATTAAAAATGGTGATAAATATTAAACAGAATAGACCGCATAGCGTAGTGGATTAGCGCGTTTGACTTCGAATCAAAAGGTCGTGGGTTCGACTCCCACTGTGGTCGTTTACTTTCTTCCTTTTATTTTGCTTTTTTAGTTGCTAAACTCAATTTAGTGTATCAACCTAATGGTCTCCATGGTTTATATAAAAGCATTGATGTGATTCGTATAGTTTCATTTGTAATGATTCCGACATCTTAATGGTTGATTTGTAAACTCAGCCGAATAAACAAACTCCGTCCATTCCAACTACCTGTTCATTACGATGCACGTGCGTTTTGAGTAGCAAATAACTTGTACCTAAACTGCTAAAATAACAAATATAACAAAACTTTCATATAGTCGACGACAAAGAATTGTCCACGAATCTATAGTATAAGAAGCGTTTTTCGACAAATAATGTGACCATTTGTACTCCTATTTCAATGATAGTATCCTTATGACAGTTATGTCTCCCTTGGTATCTAGTTTAGTTCAAAAACAAGGTGACCAACACAAGATCAGATGAAGAACTTAAGTTGCTTATACAGAGCGATATAGACACCGAACTTAGATACCGTTGGGTAAAAATTCATTAAGACCAGCACACCAAACCTTAATTCTGGGACGAAGTTAGAAATGGATAACGTAGAGTGTTAAAATTTACACCAACTGCTCGATTAAGCGAAATAAAAAGACGAGTGGTGTCAAATGATAGTTTTTAACGTATTTTAAAAAAAATACATTGTTAAATAAAATCATAATTTTTGAAATTATAAAGGGTGCCGTCTCTCCCCAAATATTATGTGGTTGCATACAAAATAAAACTACAACATCCATTAAATCTAAAAGTGTGACAATTTTAAACTCCGTCCGGTCATTTAATAACTAAAATGCTTTTATTCATACATTTTTTCTATCAAAAAAAACAACCCACGTTACATGGCATATCCACCTCATCAAGAGTATTTATTGTTAGTAATACTATATTTAACAAAAAAAAATTAATATTTAAATTTAGGACAAACTCAACTAGGGTTCTTGTATATTTTTATTTGAGTTTTTAGTGGGTCGAGTTTTTAAATTTAACAATTTTTAATTAATATTTAAATTCAGGGTAGAATCAACTAGGGTTCTAGTATATTTTTATTTTTATTTTTAATAGGTTGAGTTTTTATTAGATTGTATATTTATATTTTGATTTATCAAATTATAGAATTTTACTAGCATATGGAGTGTGTGAGTTATGTGCAAGTTTTTTTTAAAATACAATTATCACTTATTCAATTTTTTTTAATTTATAGTTCTTTTTTGTTTGATTATAAATATTTATACAACATTACTCATATATTCACAACTTACATGGTATTAGAATAACAAGTTATTCACAATAAACATGTGATAATTTAATCACATTAATTAATATATCATTACCTAGTATTGAAATTAGGGTTAATTATTTTTTGTTTTTATTCAATTCAGCAGAAATATTAATAGATCTGAACCATAGATAAGTTTGACAATCCAACGGCTAAGAAATAATAAGAAATACGAATACGCAAACTAAATAGAAATAAAAAGTAAAATCAAAGCCTTTTTTTTCTCTCTCTCTATCTCTTTGAGATCGTGCCATCAGGTATTTTTTTATTAATATTTTATTACTAATAATTATTTATCATATTTTGACCTAAGGAAAAGGTACTTGTATAGTTGTATGTTAACTAGTACTTTTTTATATTACTTAATATTTAGTTTTTGTTTGCGTTTATTAGATGTTATTTTTAGTTTTCGTTTTCGTTTAGTATATGATTTATTTTTATTTTTTTTAATGTGGGATAATTTGGTAGTAAATAAATACATGTGATTTTTTAGTTTTGATGCTATTTAATTCACTTTTCCACTTAATGATTTTGTAGGAAATCGGAAAATTGACTACTTTGGGTTTCTTTACTTTAATATTATTATTATTTAAATAAATAAATAAAAACTATATGATATGATGGGCTTTATATGTGGTGAAAATCAGTAGGTAATAGATTTGATTTCTATTCTTTTAAGCGCTAGATTTCACATTTATTTATTGTTTACCGGGCTCGATTACTGTGTTTTTTTAAAAAAAAATTCTTACGTAGCTTCTAATTTACATAAATCACGATATATAGACTTTCGAGTTGTGATTTTTGGGGGATTTATGTTGGGTTATTTTTTTTTACCGTATTTGATACTTATTAATATATATTTTTTGCTCTTGATTTAACTTTCTTTTGAGTTTCTGATTGTAATTACTTTGAATCTATTGGATTTCGATTGTATTTTGCTCAATTGCTTTAATACACAAATGTTACACTCTGTTGGTATAAACTAGAGTGATTCATTTTTCATTTTATTTTTCTTCAAATTATTGAATAGATAGAAATTTTCTTGTTATGGTTTTATCGCAGAACGATTCCTTGCTGTTTTGCTCATCCGCGTATAACTGAAGTGGGGAATTTCGTCTGAGCCATAATTGAGAACCGAAAATTAGGGCATTTCGAGTTTTTTAGCTGATAAAGTTAGTTGTTAGAGCAGATATTGGGTCGTCGGCAGGCCGAGTTCTTGTATATTCTTTAGCCTTTTGAAAATGGAAAACACGGGTGGTGGAGGCAGATATACGTCTAATCCATATCGTATGAATTTGAATTCTGGTTCTTTGGAACACTCGAAAGTCCAGCATGGAAGCACTTCTTATCCCAATCACGGTAGTAACCGTGGTTACGACGACGACGACGACGAGGAAATGGTTGAGGTAGAAGTAGAAAGAGATTACGATGATGATGATGATGATAATGATAATGAGGTTGAACATGGGACTCGACAAATGAACAATAGAGTGGAAAATCTAGACGAGGAAACGGATGATGAGAGTGAAGATGATGAATATGAGCAGAGACCGAATGGGGCAAACATGAGAGAGAACGAGGATGAGTTCGAAAGGTATCAAAAGAAGCGTAAGCTAAAGAGTATGTTCTCGGGCTATGAGGATTATCCATCTACTTTAAATCAGGGTCCTAACATACATGATTGGACCGAAAACGAGACCCTTTTTCTTTTACAAACTTGGGGTGATAAATTTATCAAAAACGGAAGAAAGAGCCTCCGAGCCGAAGAATGGCAAGATGTTGCTGAAGAAGTATCTCAAGAAATGAGAATAGAGAGGACTGAAGATCAGTGTAGGACCCGTCTGGATACATTGAGAAAAAAGTACAAAAAGGAGAAGTTGAAGTCTGAGGAACGGGGTGGCAGTTCTAGCAAATGGGTTTATTTTAAAAGAATGGACTTTTTAATGTCGGGTTCCCAGCAGAGGCAAGTTTTGTCGTGTGGGATGGACTCGGGTGAATACGTATTTATGAACCCTAAAGCATATTTAGACCTTGCTAATGGTATGGATGAGTTGAGAGACAGTCCTTGCAATTCGGAATCTGAAGGTGAAGATGATTATGAGAAAGACGGGGCTTCATTTCAATTGCTCGCGGATTCTATTAATAAATTTGGCAGTATATACGAAAAGGTAGAGCAGAGTAAAAGACAGCAGTTGGTGGAATTGGAGAAAGAGAGGATGAATGTTCAGAATGAATTGGAGGTGCAGAAAAGGCAGATTTTGGAGAGGGCTGAGGCGGAGATTGCGAAAATAAGGGGAGGCGGAGATGACGACAATGACCTCTCTGCTGAGAATACGAGTGAATGAGATTTCAGTAATTTCTAGGTAAAAGAAGGAATTAACTAAAAAAAATCCTTTTTTGTAAGCTAGTTCAGTTGACAGTTATGTTGTTGTATTGGGTATAATACCTTTTGCCTTCTTTATCTTTTGAGTATTTACCAGGCAATAATTTCATGTGCAAATGTAAGAGATTTAAGTCTGAGATTCTGTAAGCTATTTTTGTTCTTTTTGGTGTTCAGTATTTGGTGTTCCCGGTTCAGTCTTCTTCATACGGATATAATTCTGTTTCCATTACTGTTATCATTAGTATATTTAATGCATCTTCTATTTTTCTTCAAGTGCGGATTCTCCTGGAAGAAAGTCTGTGAATTTATCTGCTCGTTATAGCAAACAATTATTGAATCTGTGATGGATTTAGTAGATGCGAGATACTGAATGATATATTTGGGAAAACGATTAATACACCTGGACTTTACCCAGAATGGTGTGATATGTTTTCATTAGGAGCCATCAAGGCTATTTCAAATTTGATTAAATTACAGGAACCAAGATGCAGGATTCAAATGCATACAAGGATATCAGCCTTGCCCGTGCACGATCTGTAATTGAAATGTAGTTGAGCTGAATTGAAATGTTCAGCGAGTGGCCAAAGAATATAGACTTACTATTCTAACTAAATGCACGAAAGAAGATAACAAAAACAAAGGTCGAGGAATCAGTTCAAATGTAATGTGAGTACTATATTCCCTGAAAAATAGGACGGTTTGTATAATATCTCTAAGTTAAATTTTAAAAGCTTTAAGCACCACTATAAACCATTGTGAAATTATTTCACAGGCCTCTTTCAGAATAAACCAGTTTTGCTAGCAAGCATAGACGTGTATGTGTTATTTAAGATTGTTCAGAGGGACAAATGCCAACAAAAAAAAAAACGTGTCCAAACCATGAATGTTATATTTCCGATGGTTCGAGAGGCATACTTGCCATAACAAATGGGTTACAGTGGACTTCCATGAACAGAAAAAACTGTACTGACTACATAAAAACGAAAATGGCTGAGACATAGTACTAAACACAAGAAAGAAGCAAAATTTTAATAAAAGTAATAAGAATTCAATTTTAACAAACCTCAAAATTGGTATATGTCAAGTCTGGAGACTCAAGTGTGCCTCTAAGAATGTAGAAGATAAATTGAAGATTAAGATAGCTTCTCATACAAAACTTTGGAACACGATCCAGAAGACTAAGGCCTAAAAAAATATAATTCAATCGCCACCAACGTAAGACGTAAGTAGCGATTATAAATCCAAAACAATATTTTCCCACCAAACACTCCGAATTCTTAAACAATGACCCGAGAAAAAATTCCATGTCTAATTGATAAATATAGATCGATAAAAACAGTTTCCTTCATCTAAATATGTAGGAAGGTCGACCAATTTACTCAGCACCTGGCGATGAGTCTGGCTTTTCTGTTTCCATTGGCTCTTCACCTGTAGGTGGCCCCTCGGATCCATCATTCTCGTTATGGATAGGATCTGTATATTCATCTCCTTGAGAAGGTGATGGTGAAGCTGGTTCAGGTGTAGCTGGTTTTGCTGGCTTAGGTTTCGTCATTATCGGCCTACAGAACCTGCAATAAACATTCAAATACAGCAGTCAACATAGTGCAGCGGCGTGCAGGGCATAAAAAAGGTCACAATAATAAAGAGTAATTATAAACATTTTATAAACAAGGGGTCTTTCAACTACATAAAGGAGAATATGGAAATATCAGAAGGTAACAGAAAACAGCATAGTAAAGGGAGTTGGGGACATTCCTCTTACTACTTGCATATATCAATAGTTTAACACCATCTAGTTCTGCTTAGGCAGTAGAAATTAGATCACTGGTTACCATTAATTGAAAGTTTCATAAATCAAGCCTCACTGGTGATTTGGAAAGTTAGTAAGTTCAAAAGCTTGAAAAATAACGTACAAGATTATATTGAAATTGAGTACAGAATCATCAAACAACCAAATGAATTAGATATATACCTGTCAAGAGTTTCAGCCTTCTTTTTAATATCAGCTGACAAGAGGACCGGGTTTACATATTTGGGCAATGGGTCCTGTTGGTGCCTTTTCTCTGTTAACCAAGCTTCTCCTTCGACACATTCATTTAAGACCTACCACCAAACACCGAAAAGAAATCAATATATAGCAAAGGTAAAAACGCAAACCAACGCCTGAATACATTCAAGATGAAAGGTGTATGAAAGAGAGGGGGAGAGAGCATCACACCTTTTGTCTATCTCCCATGTCAATGTGATCAAACTTGGGATCACTCGACATTGCAGCTTCTCTATAGCTATTGACGCAATAGATCAATTGATCAATCGCTGGGCCTCTTTCGGTGTGCTCCTTGTATCGCTCCTCAATGGGGTCACCTTGCTGCAGATTTCTTACGTTGTCAATAACAAATAAAATATGAAAAAACCTGAAATCTGGAGGAGGGAAACAACAACAAAAAATCAACCTTCTTGAGCTCCTCCAGCTTGGCAATGTAAACCCCTTTGGTCTCATCCTCACCATCTTCATATAACCAATCTTCTGTCTGTTGAAGCTTTGCAGAAAGCTCTTCTCTCTCTGGCTGAGTAACAAAATCTTGGTATCTATCATAAAGCTGGCAACAAAAGAAAAAAATCAATGAGCTAATAAATCTGAGATTTTACAAAGGCTACATTTGTAGTAGAGGTTTTAACTTTACTTTGTTTCTTATATCATAAACATATGATTCTACAGCATTCTTCTTTTCTTTAGTTTCTTCCATAACTCGGTCCTGCAAAGCCATCTCAAATTCTTTCTCCACAGCTTTGTCCACATCCTCACGAGACATTGCTCCATAAACAATCTCAGATACTTGGATATTCAATTTCTTCACCTTTTTCTTCAAAGTATCAGCCTACACAGAAAAAGAAAAGAAAAATACACGATGCTGGTCAAAAACACAATCATTGCCCATTTTGATTCTGCATATTTCAGACTAATGAAGACACTCGAAGTAGCAAGCATGTAATGAATCATGAAGACACTTGTGCTCGTATTTAAAATGGCTGAACCCTATCTTCTCGCACCAAACATGAGATCAAAAAGACAATAACTATCAAGTGTTATTATCGGTGTAGGACCATTATAGAACTTAGGAATCCTAAAATCAGAAAAGGAAAATGGGGTATATAAATCTTATAAAAGTTGAATAATACACTTCAAAGTAATATTTAAGAGTGTCATAGATGTTTTGGTAAAACTGAACAAATGTATACTTTTTAGTTTTGGTAATGGTCAAAAGTAGTTGATTGCCGGATTAAGTGGCAAGAAGAATACTTTTCATTAAAAAAGTAAGGATCGATGTCTAAAATAAAAAAGATACATTTTCGCCTCGAAAATAAAATAGGCATGCCTTGAGTTGGTACACGAAACCCAAATTTCACTTAAAATTAAAAAGAGTTAACAAAAAAAGTACTTTTGATGCTCCAGCAAACAAGTCTGTATTGTAATAGAGTGTAATATATCAAATGAGAACTGAATTTCAGACAAAGCATTGGACAGATATGGATTCTGATAGATGAATACACATTACCTGGCTCCCAATAAATTAGATTAGCAGGCATCAATAAATCTAATAAAATGCCAGGTTAAGTCTTACCTTGGCATCAGTTTCCATTTGGACAGGCTTCTCCTCTGATGCGGGGACACCATTCTCAGCCACATTAGCATCATCCATATTAGCATCAGTCTGAGGGGTAGATTGGGTTTTTTCATCTGTATCCATCTTAACTTCAACTTCTTCTTCTTCCAACAGCTGATTTAAGCATCAAACTTGTGTTATCTCACTATGCAACATAACAAGTTTAAACTACAAGTCACTGGGAAAGGAAGAAACTAAAGGGATGATTACAGTTTTGTACATTAACTTATAACATGATTTCAATTTCTATATCAACTTACATATTAGCAATTAGTAAGCTAAGCTTGCATTTCTGCACTTGACTACACCTTGTGTACCAAATAGAAAACTTTTGTAGGTTGGGCAACTAATGAATAAAGATGATCACATATTTGACACATTGTTCTATCACTTTGTATACATTTGTATAGTTTACTATCATATATTTCCTACTCGAGTCCCAAAAACTAAGGTTGCGGTACCAATTGCAAACTTTTATAGGTTGGTGAACAAATTCGATAAATCATGATTAGTTTGTGTCCAAAATGGTAATTTGTACAAATTTTAAATTTAAACTGCTTCAAACACTTACAGTTGCAGAATCCACAGCGACGATTCCATGTAAATTTATGCGAGCTTTCACCTTCAGCTTGGCACGTTCACCCTTTGATTGGAATGGACCAATCTGCATAAAATCATTAAAATTAATTCATGTAAAATGTAGTCTGATACTAAGGAAACACAGAAAATAGAGCATAAACTGTTCATATGTATTTACCGTGTAAGTGCTAATTTTTGTGGGTGCCTGCAGCTCAGAAACATCAGCATACTGAACGTCAAGAGAGAAAGTTCCTGATCGATAAAACGTTAAAGCCTTCAAACTAGGAATCGGGTTTCCCTTCGGAAAAACAACAGTGTTTTGTTGATTTTCAGCACTTCCATTCTCAGCACTTTTATATGATAAAGCAATAGGAAATGGAAAGCTCTCACTGACCTTCAAAAACAAAAACAAAAACAAAAACAAAAATGGTTGTCAAACAGATAACGTACACGAGAGGAAAAAAGAGGCCGTGTTTGCAGCTTATCAGCTCAGCTCTTTTTTCCAATTATTTGCTTATAACTTTACTGCATTTGGTAGACCAGCTTGAAACTGCTCAAAGCTGATATCATATGGGTTTGTTTGCCTGAATAAGCTGGATAATGCTGCAACCAAACAATCCTAGTATATGTGTACAAATGGCCAAATGGGTGGGTTAAAACTTTACCTGGAACTCCCTCACTTTAAAAGTAGGACTCAGAATAGCACACTGCAAAGCACAACCTTTAGCAACACATTCACTAGCATTCATAGTACGCCTCGGTTCTTTTCTGAAAAAGTCTGTCAAGATCTTCATTATAGCAGGGACACGAGAACCAGACCCAACAACCTCAACCGAGTGAATATCCTCAATAGTCAACCCTGCTTCCGAAATAGCCCTCTCTAGTGGCTTTCTCACACGTTCCAATATCGGAATACTAATTTGCTCGAATTCCTCTCTCTTGATGAAACCTCTCACATCTTTCTCTTCCATTAAACACTCTATACTCAAAGGTGCTTCAGGATTCGCACTAAGTATCTTCTTCAATTTTTCACAAGAAGCGCGAAGCCGCAGGCAAGCCCTTGCATTCTGGAGCACGTCGATTTTATATTCATCTTTGAATTTCGCGACAAAATGCTGAAATAAAGTTTCATCAAAGTCTCTACCACCTAAAGATCGATCGAACGAGTGGGCTAACACCTTGAGCTGGCCTTTCTTAAACCCAGCAATACAGACCTGCATACTAGCATGCCCGATATCAACAAAAGCAACATTCAATTGGTCGTTTTCAGGTAAATCTGTTTTATATATGCCATATGCCAATGCAGTGGCAGTGGTCTCATGAAACAAGCGAAGAGCGTGTAAACCCGCAATTGTAGCGGCATCCAAAACAGCTCTTCTTTGAAGATCAGTGAAATAAATCGGTATACCAATACAACAATCGGAAACTGCCGTGCTCAAGTTCTTTTCTGCTGTAATCTTCAAATCTGCGAATACCATACCCAAGATCTGGGTTGGGGTGAAAGTCTTTGTTTCTCCTAGATATTGTGCCTGGATTAATGGATATCCATCAGGGCCTTCCGAAACAGAAAAAGGCAATGCCTTTAGATCTCGTTGCAACTCAGGGTCGGAGAACGGGCGCCCAATTAACCTTTTTATCTGTGAAATTGTATTTTTTGGGTTCATCATACTTGTCGCAGCACCAGCTACACCAAGAAATCGTTGTTTTTCACCAAAGCATACGATAGCTGGAGTCTCACGTTTTGACTCATCGTTAAGTACAACATCAATTCCCCTCTGTCTCGCAACTGCAACAACACCGCTCTCATTTCCAAAATCCAAACCCACCACACTCATTTTTCTAAGTAGTTTTTTTTTTCACACTCAACAATCACACTACTGGGAGATGGTGAACCTTTCCTGCCAAAATAAACAATTTTTATTCAGTAATAAAGATAATAGCTTTGTATCATCACACAGAGTTCAAACCTATTCCATAAGACTCAAGGACCAAAGTAAACATTCAATGGTCAACTTAAAGTGGTGGAATGAAGAATTTTCATGGGGTGCTGACGTGCTGTATTCAGATACTAGAATAAGGACAAATATCTAATATGTTATGGGGGAATTAAACTACTACAGTAAATTCTGTACCAAACGTATATAACAGTACATAGATTTTTTTACAATTTTGAGGGGTGTGATGTGATGTCCACAACTGATAACCTAGTTACTTCACTATTACAACCTTAGTAAGCAAGAGATGAGAAGTAATTTGATAACACAACAATACTTGTAATCAACATTCCAAAGGTGGAACCACGACTTGCCTTGGTTTTTTCAAAGCCTCACTCTATTTTGACCTCCTATTATAGTACTCGTACCTCAGATCACATAAATGATTAACTCGAAGACTAACAAGCATAGATATGTAAAGGGTGTTGACTGGTCTAGTTGAGTTAATCAGTTGTGAACCTATCACATAGGACAGATTTTCTTATGTTTCATATCTATTAAGCATATACAGTATCGATTACAAAATTAAATTTCAGCCCATTGAAGGGGACTGTCGACTGATACAGCTTCCAACAAGTAAAAAGCTCGTTCCTTCCACATAACACAGCAGCTATTAACCAACGAAGAAACAAATCTTAGCAGTAAAAGCATAAAACCTTTCAGAAAGATAGTATAACTAGCTTGAAATCCCTAGAAATCTAAGAGGGGCCTATTATACACATTCCAATAAAATATAAATACGAGCAATAACAACAATCAATAAAAAAACAAAAGTACTGTTTTTTGGCAGTCCCCCCGAGATTCAACTTGGAAATTACTAGTTCCACGCTACAAATATTGGTTAAGAGCTTGAATAACACAACCCCAGGATAAAGAAAACACTGTAAAATCTCCTTAAGCATACAATCCTATTATAAAACAGACCTTGCATAGATAACCAGAGAATGGAAATATTTGTAAAAACTATGAAGTTTATCATAATCATTCCAATAATCAGCGTAAGCAATTACTAGTTCCACTCTACCCAAAAAACAAACTAAACTGATTAATAAAAATAACAGCTCCTGATATCGAAAAACACAGCAAAATCTCCTAATGAACACATTGCAGATCATAAATCAGACCCTTAGATCCGTTTGGTAACAAATCTTTTTAGTGGATTTTTTATTTTAAAAATCTATGGGTGTTTGGACAGTCAGATGATTTAGCTTAGGGCTGGATCCGGTCCCGTTCGTTTCGGTTTTTGGCAAAACCGAAACCGAGCAGATTTTTCAGTTCGGTTTTCGGCCTTTTTATTTTTTGGACCGAACCGGTTTGTTTCGGTCCGGTTTCGGGTTTTTTCGGTTATTTTTTGGTTTTCCGGTCTTTTCCGGTTTTTCGGTTTGGTTCGGTTTTTCCGGGTTTTCGCCCAGCCCTAATCTAGCTTTTAAAAACCTGATTTATAGGCTGAAAAGGCTAAAAATAATCAGATTTTCAAATGGATATTTTAAAACAGATATTTAAAATCGGATTTTGGACAAAAAACAATCTGTTAGTAAACAAAGCCTAAATGAAAAAGAAAGGTAGATTATATTTAACCACAAAAATACTAGTAGCAACATAAATATGGAATAACTTAATTAAGATTACATCGAATACAATAAAAAAAAAAAAAGGTCAAACATTACAAAATAACCTGTATACATATGCATATAAACCCATAGATCTAAAAGCTATAATCAAACACACATAGATATAGATATATATATAGAGATATAGAGAGAGAGAAAAGGTACCTTTGGAGATGGAGAGGCTTCGTTACTGTGTCTGAAGCCTCGTTGTAGATATATATATATATAGAGAGAGAGAGAGAGAGAGATTGTACAGAGATTTATATATATAAAGAAAAGTATTAGGGTTTGTATTACCTTATATTTTTATTGTTAAATACATAGTTTATTAAATATATGTATATATATCAACTTTGCCCTTTTTTAAAAATATATTCACTTTATTTTAATAATTACTAGTGTACATAATATAATTAATCACTGTAAAAAAATACCAAATAACGACGGTATTAGTGACGGTATTTTTTGTTACGAGCTTATTAGCGAATGTTTTTGTGACGGGTTTATGACATTTTAGTCAATTTGCGACAGATTTGTGACAGCTTTTTAAATTAGCGACAGACTTGTGACATCTTTTGACTCTCACTAAATCAAACATTATTTTTTGTAGTGAATTAGAAATTTGTGCTCACTATATTTTTTTAATTACGGATGTAACCTAAATTAATTAACAATTCGTTTTAACCGGCATAACTACAATAAATGACACAAAATCTGAGTATTATGTTGAAAATAAAATATATTACGATATCTATACCGTTACGCGTCTCACACGTAACGGTAACTTTTATTAGTATATATATATATACTAGTAATCGTGCCCCACGCGTTGCGTTGTAGTTAGGATACAAATACGTGGATAATAAAAAAAAAAAGTATAAAACTTAAAAAGAATGTTTGGCTGTTAAAGAGGGACACACAATGTTATTAGTTTTTATTTTATTTTTATTTTTTTATATGAGGATGGTATTATTGTAATTAATAAAACAATATAGCAGTATTTTTGGAAAAAATGGGTAAAATTTGACAGCCTCATTTGTCTTGGGTTGACTTATTATAATAGAATGATATATATATATATATATATATATATATATATATATATATATATATTAACATTAACGATCATATAAGTCTCATGTTACTGCATTTTATTAACAATATTATCTATTACAGTAATTTATAATAAATAAATAATTTAGGATAAAAAATAACATTATTGTAAATAAAAAATAAATAGCGAATGTGTTGTTTTTTTATTTATTTTAGAATTTAATGTACGAGATGGTCAACTAAATTGTTATGTCATCAATTAACAAAGTTAACCTTGTTGTTAAATATAACAACAATATTAACAACATTAAGTTTAATGAGTTAATTAACAACACTATTGTGAAATAAAAATATGTATATTAGCTAACTATACAGAGTAGTTATGAACGAGATTTGAAAATACCTTCGGATCAATAATTTTGACCGAGACTTTACTATTTTCAATACCATAATTATTGGACAATACACTCATTTGGTATTACAACCGGACATGTAACTAGACAATACACGCTATTGTCTAGTTACAATACACAATATTTTATGGGGTTCACGGCACTCGTAGTCCAGTCTCGAATGGCACATGATGCAACTAGACAAGGATAATGCTATTATGACTCAAAACTAATAGCTTTTTATTTAGTTTTATCGAATTTTTTTGACTTCCCCACATGATGTAACATTTAGATAATTAGTTAAAACGAGCTTGTAATTTTCTTATTGAAAAGGAAAAAACAATTACTCTAATCTATTATAATCACTCAACTAATTAAGTAAGAATACAACTAATTAAGGTGAATCATAAGCAATGCAGAGATCAAAAGAATATCACCAATAAACAGATAGATAAAACCAGGAAATATGTTGTTTGTAGTTTAGTATTTTCTTTATAAGCTGTTGTTACATTTTTATGAGATTTATATTAGTAATCTATTATTTGTTTTGTTTATTAATATACAAATAAATGTCTAATATTATATATCGTAGATAGTCTAGTGTGTAGAGTACATATTACACACGAAATACTAGACTATCGGTTATTATATAATACAAGTCAATTATTTACAATTTTAGATGCAAATGAAAATACAATTGGTAGAGTTGTCGTATCTTAGTAGGGGCTGTATTGACCAAAGGGAATTAAGTACTCCAACTTTATATACATGTACACTTTGTGTATTAAACATGACTAGGTCAAATTTTTTTTAAAAAAACATGACTAGGTCAAGGGAATAATTTTTGTAACGACTAGAAAGAATTATTAATGCCTTTGATCATGGGAAATGTACGTTTATTCTCTTAATCTGAATATAATTAATATGACGTGTGTATTTAGTGTCTTTTATTTTGATTCATAAAAGGGTGAGACTATTTATTAGTCAATAAACTCAGTGAGTTGGATGACAATATTATTTATATGGTGTCATAAATATTAATGGGAAGGAATCCATATTCCAATTTATGGGATTGATTATACCCCCGAGAGCTTATAAGTTATTAACCGTATTAAACCCAAGAGATGGATTAATAATCCGATACGTCAAATAAGTTAAGCGGTACTATTAGAAATATAATATGTTTATTAAATTAAAAAATCGTAAGCGATTTAATTTAATAAATGAGTATATAGAAAAGAATTCACGTTACATGAGTTCAAGATGTAAAAATCACACCCATCCAAATTAATAATTGGAAAATGTAAGTAATAATTGGGCAATTTTATGGCAGGTCAAACTTTTTTTAAATTTTTCATTAAGTCCTGATCCGTAAAATACAACTTATTTAAGTTTTAATTCAAAAATTATATAAAAAAATGAAAATATAAAACAAACGAGACATTAAAATTTATATATGTACGAGTCAATACGAGTCAAATCCATATATAACATATAGAAGTTTATCTAAACATGAAATATTAATTATAGACGTAAAATCTGTTACCAGAAGTAGATCAATATGAATATATATATAAAAAAACACATGAAAATAATATGGTTTGTATCGAAACTGGATTAAAAGTTAAATAAGTTTAGAAGTTGGATTAAAATTGATATAAAAAAAAACATAGTATTATTATTTAAGTATTTAATAGATCGTACAAATTGAACCCTAATTATCTCTCTCTCTCTCTCTTCCACAAGGTACCCTCTTTCTCTCTCTATATCTCTATATTTATATATATATATATATATACACGTATCTATATGTTTGTATAGCTGTATTTATTTAATACGTGTATTTATTTATTTATCTATTTCTCTCTCTGTGTTCAAATCAATTGTCGATTCGCAAATAAGGGTTTATATTTTTATTATTAATATAATGTTATTATAGTATTTATAACATTGAACTTATTAAGTTTGTTTGCATTAGATCTCTTTCATGTAACCCCGTAACTCAAATCTCGATTACTAGTCTTTTCTCTCGTTTTTTTTTTTAATATCTTTCGGTTAATTAAAGGTTTTTGTTTATTTCTAACTCTGTATCTATCTGAGATTTATATCTCTTATACGAAACTACGTGCAACTTTGACCGGATTTTAACATGTAACTAAATTGCCGAAACGAAAAATTTATGTTTTTTTTTACGTAGTTTAAATGTTAAACTATATGATAGAATTTTTAAAAAAATTATTTCGGCAATTTAGTTATATGTTCAAAGCTGGTCAAAGTTGCTCGTGGTTTCGTATAGGGCGTATAAATTGATACGGAGGGAGTATTAAATACCCGAATTTGTCGTTTTTTTTAAAGATTTGGTGCATATCAACGTAGCATCAAAGTTTAAAACAAAGTGTAAAAAGTAGTAGCATCAATGAGCATTTGTACCTAATTTTAAAGATATTTTAACCATGGATTTTTAATAACTAAGCCTCAAAACTATCTACTTAATAATCGATTTTCATTTTGTTTGTTTATAAAAATTGAATAAACAGAATGGCGAACCGGACGGACCCGGCGGCGCGGAACATACGTGGGACAAACCCGCAAAATCTGGTGGAAAAGATACTGCGTTCGAAGATATATCAGCACACGTATTGGAAAGAGCAGTGTTTCGGTCTAACCGCAGAGACCCTTGTCGACAAGGCCATGGAGCTTGACCACATCGGAGGCACTTACGGAGGTAACCGAAAACCAACTCCCTTTATGTGCCTCGTCATGAAAATGCTTCAGATTCAGCCCGACAAGGACATCGTCGTCGAGTTCATAAAAAACGACGACTATAAGTACACTCCCACTTTCCCTTTTCTCTTCCCGTCTTCGTTATCTAATCTGTTATTTAATTCGACTTCCTCGTGTTTGTGTTTTCTTTTACTAGTTGTTTTGGTTTGTTTGATTGGGGTGGCATGTGACGGGTAGCAGAAATAGGACGCCCGCTGATTTCCATGTGAATATTGTTTTCTATTACGCAGGATGTTAAAAGGATAATATCTGTAAATAAAATAAATATTAGAATACATGCTAAACAACGGTTTACTATTAATATGGGGGTGTTGTAGGTATGCTAGCCTACTTGAAAGTAGCTCCTCCACTGCTTGTGGGTTCTTTCGATGCCTTGATTTTGTATATTTTAAATGAACCAGGTCGGGCTTTTTTTACTTCTGTTATTGTTAATTGTGTTGGATTTTTAATTAGATAAGGGGTCCTTTGGCAGCAGATTCTGAACGAATAACTTAGAAGGCACAACTAATGGAACCAGAAAAGATGATCGAACAAAAACTAATAAAGATATACGAGACCCTATAGCTTTAATGTTGAATAGATGAATTGATTTGCTGTTAACTCCATAGAGAACATATCACAGTATACACGTTGTAATTACCTGTTTCAAATTCATTTCTGTTCAAACTATACAACTCAGGTTAGTTTCAGATTTTCTCTAAATCATGAGAAACTAGTTGAGAGCCTATCTATCTAATCTACTTTTTTTTTTGGATAAGGAATTTATCCGGTGCGCAGAATACACGATATAAGAAAATGGCTTACATGTGAAACTAGATCACGTCTGTTTGCTCTTTCTTACGAAAATTCTTTTATTGTTATATGGCAACTGCATAAACGTACAAATTTAATTTTTATGCAGATATGTTCGGGTGCTAGGGGCATTTTATTTGCGGCTAACAGGAATGGATGTTGACGTGTTCCGTTATTTAGAACCCCTGTATAATGACTATCGAAAAGTCAGGCAAAAATTACAGGACGGAGGTATGGATCTTTATCTACCTTCTTATTTTCAACTACAACTTTAACTTGCTGTCTTTTTGGTTGACATACAGCAATCTAACAGTTTAATTGTTCTTTGTATCTGTAACAGGCTTCTCTCTCACGCATGTGGATGAAGTTATTGACGAGCTTTTGACTAAAGACTACTCATGTGACATTGCCTTGCCACGCATCAAAAAAAGGTATGGTTCAGACCTTTAGTAGCCACTCCTTTGTCTCTCCCGCCACTCTTTCCCTCTGCGTTATGACTATAATAATAGACTAGCATGGTTATGCACAGGATATTGATTTATTTTGTTAATTCAATTTATTTGCTTTTGAAGCATGTTTCCTTTAGATTTCTTGTTTCGCCTAATATATTAGCTATGTTTTGGATTGGCAGATGGAATCTAGAAAACATTGGTTTACTAGAACTAAGAAAAAGTGCCTTAGAGGATGACTTTGATGATGAAGAAGAAAAGGATGAAGAAGACGAACCCAATGCTGAATTAGATGCTCATGACAAGGTTTGCTTATTAGGGTTATTCACTTTGTTTACTAGTAGAGGTTTTACTTTTTCTGAAGTTTTACACTTAATTGTTCCAGGATTATTATCGCGGTGGGCGTAGTCCTGCAAGGGAGAGAGACAGGGATAGAAAACGTGATAGTCACCGACATAGGCAAGTCTTCGATACCCATTGTTTAATTTTGGCTTATCCTGTTGCTAATCGTGGTTCAGATAATTGATTCAAACTGTTCTCTTTTAATTCCTTTTTAGTGGTGTCCTTTCCTAACCATTAAAACTTCTATTTGCTTCCAGATATAATTAAGTCACCTGAAAATTGAAATAGGAAAAAGTTCATGTACTTTCTGAAGTGATGTTAAGTTTAGCTTAGAGTGTTGGAATTAGCTCAATTTACTGTTCTTATTTTCGAGTACTTGGATCATCTACTTGAATTTTGAGTACGAGAGAAAACTGGGCAGCTTAAAAGGAATTTAAAATTGTATATAGTTAAAATAAAAGCATTCATATTACTAGTTAAGAAGGCATGCTTGCACTTACTTACCTTTCCCTTCTACTACTAATCCTTTGGATGGCTAGTTTCTTCTTCTTCTAAATATCTGGCAGTTTTTAACAATTTTTCTATTTTAGAATTTCTACTGCGATGAGTGAATAAATTGGGTGGTATTCGGTGGTGCGAGTCAATATTATGTGGAAGCTGTTGTCAGGCGATTGTGCATATTCAAACACATACTTACACCTAGCATCAACGCTAGTTCTGCATTTGCCACTACTGGTTTTTAAAGACCTTAGTGGCTTAATACAGCTTCCTAAATTAATTTATATGGTCTTGCCAGGTTTCTCTGCACTGGCAGTGTGCAGTTGAGAAGTATGATGAACCAGACATCTTTAATTGTTTTTTACCTTTTAACTAATCCTTTTGACCTCTTAATCATTTTTTTCCTATGACCTTTTTTGCTTTTATCGTCTAGGGCAAATTTTAAGACACTTGATAGATTTAACCCATGCATTCCTTTATGGTGCGAAATTTTAGTGATCAATATAGTTTGTTCTTACTATATAAAAAGTTCCTTCCCTCAACTTTCGAGAAGTAGTTTGTGGATATTTAAAGAGGTGCATTTTTTTTTGTTCAAAAGAAGGAAATAATTGTTCCAAGCAGGCAGTCGTTAATACATATAAGAACGTATTTGCTGTTTATATGATTTGTATGTGTTGAGTATCGTTTAGTGTTATCCTAGATCTGGCTGTTAGCAACGACCACTTTAGTTGTTATCGGGGCTATGAGAATAGTCGTCATATTTTGCTGTTTCATTTCTTCAACGTCAATTTTACTTGCAGTTATTTTTGTTCACATTTTTGCATATGGAAGGAAAACCATAATAAGGGTTCGAATTTTTCCGGGTTGATGCTCTTTGTTGGTACCATTTACTCTAGCTTTTATGTTTTCTCAGGGACCACGATTATGACAGAGAACGCGAAAGAGACCGTGATTATGACAGAGACCGTGATTACGACAGAGACCGTGTCAGAGGTCGTGATAGAGATAGGGATAGAGAAAGAGATAGACACCGGCCGAGGGAGAGGGAAGGCAGGGATAGGAGAGAGAGAGACCGCGGTGGGAGGCGCAGAAGCTACTCTAGGAGCAGGAGCAGGAGTCCCGACGAAGGAGAGCACCATAAGAGGCGTGCTAGAGACAATGATAGCCCTAAAAGGCGTGATCCTGAAGATGAACCAAAGAAGAAGAAAGAGAAGAAGGAGAAGAAAGATGATGGTACAGATCATCCAAATCCTGAGATTGCTGAAGCAAATAAACTCAGGGCACGCCTTGGTATGAAACCTTTGAGGGTATAAGTCAGTTGTGTGTAAACAAACCAGATAAGTCATCCAGTGGCACTTTGAATTTCCAGTGTTCGGTCTTTTTGATGTTTCAAGAGCTTCAAGTTTGTTGTAAAATGTTGCTTGTGCACTTTTAAGAAGTCATGTTTCGCAGGTTCTCTGCCACTGTCTTTTCCCTGTTATCATGCTTACTCATCTGAGAAGTTAGTTTTTCAAAAGTCCCCTTCAGATTCATTAATTTTTGCTAGTTTAAGTACTTCATATGATTAGTAAGACTAAACACAACCAATATAATGATTTGTTATGCTGAGTACAATGCGTGAAAATTTCCCGGTTGTTACTTCCTCGTTTAGCTTTTGATTTTTAAGTTTTATATTTTGGTTCACCAACATGGTAGAATTTGTGTTTTTGATGCGATATACGTATGTAGTAGGGTTGTGAACAGGCCATGTGGTCCTTGTTTTCTGAATTTACGACAATATGAAGCTTTCAATAGGTAAAACCAATAGATCACTCTCACAAAACAAACAGGAAGTGCACATGGTTTTAAGCTACACGAAATACTGCTTAATGTTATTCACCAAATGAAAAAAAAACTTCTTTAAACCCTCATGAAAAAAGTGGACATTGGAAACCTCTGGGTTTGATAATATACTCCATAAGACAAACTATTGAACAAGAGAGATACCATCAATCTCACAAAGAAAGCACAGCACTGAAATGAAAAAAAAAAATAGGCTGATTTAAACAGCACCAGGTGTTGTCTCCGCCTTGTCAATATCCATTGATTCGCCTTGGGAAGATGGTGCGTCGCTGTTGACTGCTCTTTCATTACCTTCTGGACTAGAAGCGGAATGCGGAGGTGGCGTTTCACTCCCTTGAGGTGGCGGTGATGCTGCTTCAGGAGTAGCTGGTTTTGCGGGTTTAGGTTTGGGCTTAGTCATTATTGGCCTGCAAAACCTGAAATTTCCATAAAGAAAACAAGATTGGTTAGTTTCTTTCCCCACTAAGGATTTGGTCAGATCAGAAACAAACACTACAGTCTACAGAGATTTAAAAAAAAAAACTTTCTCGCTATCGTTTTTGACCCGATTCTAATATTATCCGATCCTCATCATACTATTCCGACACCTCTTGTTCATCTTCTCAAATCATGACAGGTCAAAGATAATTTAAACTTGAAAGTTCAGTAAAGGAAAAAGTTGGACAAAACACAACTATGTCAATTTGTTTCCTTCACAGTTGTAAGTTGAAAAACGCCCACTCGCATATATACGAAATATAGCATGATAATAACTATACTCTACAAGATGAACCAGCTTCGTTGTGCTTAGGAAGGATAGACGCAAATGCCTGATTTCCCATGTTTTTTCCTGGGATCCTTAGAATTTTAGAGATTGCAGGTTTAGAACGTAACACGAAAAGAATCAAGAAAGGAGAGTCTAGGAAGCTAAGATATTTTCCAAAATTAGAATAACTGCCAAAAGCATCGTATAATGTGACAACACATACCTATCAAGTGTCTCAGCCTTTCGTTTGACATCAGCTGACAAGAGAACCGGCGAGGCATATTTCGGTAGCGAGTCCTGCTGTTGCTTCTTGTCTCTCAACCAAGCTTCGGCCTCGCCACATTCATTCATCACCTAGCACATAATCAACCCAAAATCAGCACATATGAGGGGAAATATTTCAGTCTGCACTCAGACAGAGACAGAGAATTTCTCACCTTCTGCCTGTCTGCTACATCAATGTGATCGAATTTAGGATCACCAGACGTTGCAGCTTCTCGATAACTATTGACACAGTAGGCGAGTTGGTCAATCACTGGACCTCTCTCTGTGTGTTCCTTGTAACGCTCCTCAATGGGATCGCCTTGCTGCAAAATCAAATTCAGATAATCCTAAGACAGGTAAAAAGAGTACGATAAATCAGACAAACATGATTGACCAACAGTGAAACCTACCTTCTTAAGCTCCTCAAGCTTAGCAACATAGACACCTTTCGTCTCGTCCTCTCCCTCGTCATACAACCAATCTTCCACCTCTTGGAGTTTAGTAGAAAGCCCCTCTCTCTCCGAGTCGATAACGAAGTCATGGTATTTGTCAGACAGCTGGAAAAAAAAAACTGAACTTCAGATTCGTTTCAACTATGGGTTGCAAAAAACGCCCATGGGTTTTAGTTACAAGCAATTGACCACCATGTACTATGATTACTACCTTAATTTAGCAATAAAACCACACCTCCAACTTTGGATATGGCATAACTTTGGCTCGAAATCACATTTTGCAAAATCCTTTTTAATCCAATGTACTTTCCGAGATCTATACACTAGAATCTAGAACATGAGTTGCCCCCATTTTTCATTGAAAAAAGTACAGCTCTTCACTTAAATATCTCCTCTTTTTTGTGGAATGCTGAAAATATACTTTCCCTTTTTGGTCAACGATTACTTTACATGCATAAATTGTAGATACTAACAAAATACAAGCATCGTAGAAACACAACATCGACAACAAAGTCATGCAATTTCAAATTGACAGGGGTTCTTTTCAGAAAGAGATAGTACATGGGAATTAATATATAGATTTACCTTGTTTCTCATGTCGTAAACATATGCTTCAACAGCATTCTTCTTTTCTTTGGTTTCTTCCATAACCCGATCTTGCAAAGCCATTTCAAATTCTTTCTCTACTGCTTTTTGGACATCAGCGGGAGACATTCCACCATAAACAATCTCCGATACCGGAACATTCCATTTCTTCACCTTTTTCTTTGGAGCCTCAGGCTAAATGAGAAAGAATCAAAGAGCATTTTGTATTATTTTCAACCAAGATAAGTGTGTTGCAAAATAAAGCAGCAATTACAAAGAAAAGCTCAAAGAAATTGTAAGACATCTAGTAGATACCAAGAAAAGTGATGGTCAAACAGTCACTTTGAAACTAAACCAAATTTCAAAGCTACCCATTTCCGACTCTGATCAAATATCAAAGTGAAAACAGAAATGTACCAAAGTCGATTTCGCCCCTGAAAGTTTTCCTTCTTCCACTTATATTACTATTTAGTGAGCGTGACTATGAATATAAGGTAGAAGCCTAGATCAATTCAATGATTGGAAAAACAAAAGAAAGCTCTCATCTATATCTATTGGAATTTGAGGAACCCGAATCCTATGACTAAATCCCAACATGAGTACAGAGGAGTATAGACAAATTGCATGAAATGAAGACTATGGTTCACAAAACACAAAGACAGGCATAGATATAGGCAACAAAGTAATATACCCTTCTAAGATAACTAAAATAACAATTTGATCCGTTGTTAACCTATAATACCAAGAGGGGCAGTCAAGTCCTTACCTTTGTATCGGTTTCCATTTTAACAGGCTTGTCTCCTGACTCTGGAATACTATTCTCTGGTCCAGCATCTGGCATGTTAACATCAGTTTCAGCAGCTGGGGGAACGGTGGCATCACTCGAAGCTTGATCAGTTTCCAATTTATTAGTTTCTTTGACAACAGGAATCTCAACTTCCTCCTCTTCCAATTGCTGATATAAACACCAACACATATGTATAGATACTTAGTATAAAACCCTTAGCACAGGTTAATTGCAATTCTATACGCTCAAGTATTATCACATTTCAAATTTGTACACCAATACCAATGCCAACCTAAAGATACTGACATGTATTCGGTACACGCGTACCAAATACAAAAAAAATGTAGGTCAGGGTGCTAAGTAGTTATCAAGCAAAATACTTACTACTCAAGAGACAGTTTTTTATTTTCTCATATTATCACCACGATATATGAGTTAATTTTTATGTAGTGTACAAAATAGGTAGAAATATATATTTGCATTATAGTAATTGCTTATTTTGTATGTTGGTGAAGAAAATCGAAATTTGACGACGATTAATCCGTCTTGACACACCAAGGGTGAATCCCATATATAGTTAAAGCGACCTACCGTTACTGAATCCACTGATACAATTCCATGCAGATTTAAGCGAACCTTGACCTTCAATTTTGCGCGTTCGCTTTTTGTCGACTGGATAGGACCAATCTGTAACAATTTCAAACACCACACAAGATCAATATCACGAGGCAGTCCTGTGGAAGTCATAATGATAGCAAGTGTATTGTTTGCTTACAGTATAAGAGCTTATTTTTTCAGGTGCTTGCAGTTCACTGACATCAGCATAATGGAAATCAATGGCAAAAGTTCCCGATCTATAGAATGTCAACGCCTTCATACTAGGAATTGGATTTCCTTTTGGGAACACAACAGTGGTTTGTTGACTTTCGGTAGCACCATTCTGGGTATCTGCTGAAGAACCTTTCCATGACAGAGCAATAGGGAATGGAAAACTCTCATTGACCTACAATATAAAAAAGAAAGTCGTTACTTTGTTGCAATCGCACGCATCCACACTAAGAGAAACAAAGGCAATGAGAAATGTTAATAAAGATGCAAATCATACAAAGGATGGAACTGCACGCTCTTGACAACCTTAAAAGAAGA
Source organism: Primula vulgaris (assembly GCA_963920805.1). Classification (NCBI taxonomy): domain Eukaryota; kingdom Viridiplantae; phylum Streptophyta; class Magnoliopsida; order Ericales; family Primulaceae; genus Primula; species Primula vulgaris. The sequence goes on from OY987212.1 coordinate 50,285,056, forward strand.
GTTCTATGGGCATCAAAATCAAGCTAGAAGTAGTGACCAATAAATCAAGCTTATTCGCTCAAAACTTTTTAACTAAACAAAATCCAGCCTAATTTCTTATTTTCTTAAAAGCTGAAGCCAAACAAGCCTTGTTTATTTGATTTACCAACTGGAAAGCTGACCATTTCTATCCTGGCATGCAAAGGCTAGAATACTAAAGTTGAATGAAGCCAACAATCTTCCAATCTCAGTCTGAATTATCCAGCTTATTTGGCTAACTTTGGCAGCAAAAGCAGACAACTAAAGATAGGAGACAAAAGAAATAGCGTCTACCTGAAATTCTCGCACTTTAAAAGTTGGACTCAACATCGCACATTGCAATGCACATCCTCTAGCAACACATTCACTAGCATTCATAGTACGTCTCGGCTCTTTCCCGAAGAAATCCGTCAAAATCTTGATAATAGCGGGGACACGAGAACCAGACCCAACAACCTCAACCGAGTGAATATCCTCAATTGTCAAACCAGCTTCCGAAATAGCCCTCTCTAGTGGCTTTCTCACACGTTCCAATATCGGAATACTAATTTGCTCGAATTCCTCTCTTTTGATGAAACCCCTCACATCTTTCTCTTCCATCAAACACTCTATATTCAATGGTGCTTCTGGGTTTGCACTGAGAATTTTCTTCAATTTTTCACAAGCTGTTCTAAGCCGAAGGCATGCCTTGGCGTTCTGAAGCACATCGATTTTATACTCATCTTTGAATTTTGCAACAAAATGCTGGAATAAAGTCTCGTCAAAATCTCTACCACCTAAACACCGGTCAAATGAATGAGCCAAGACCTTGAGCTGGCCCTTCTTAAATCCGGCAATACAAACCTGCATACTAGCATGGCCAATATCAACAAAGACGACATTTAACTGATCATTTTCAGGTAAATCTGTCTTGTAAATTCCGTAAGCCAAAGCAGTCGCTGTAGTCTCATGAAACAAACGAAGAGGGTGTAAACCCGCGATAGTAGCAGCGTCCAAAACAGCTCTTCTTTGAAGATCGGTGAAGTAAATTGGTATCCCAATACAACAATCAGCAACAGCAGCGTTGAGATTCTTTTCTGCTATGATCTTCAAATCCGAGAAAACCATTCCCAATACTTGGGTTGGGGTAAAAGTACGCATTTCTCCCAAATACCGAGAATGGATTAGTGGGTATCCATCGGGTCCCTCAGTGACAGAAAAAGGCAAAGCCTTTAAATCTCTTTGGAGCTCAGGGTCGGAAAATGGGCGCCCGATTAGTCTTTTTATTTGTGAAATTGTACTCTTCGGGTTCATCATACTTGAAGCAGCGCCAGCTGTACCGAGGAACCTTTGTTTTTCGCCGAAGCATACAATAGCAGGAGTTTCACGTTTAGATTCGTCATTGAGTACAACGTCTATCCCCCTTTGCCTCGCAACTGCTACAACACCGCTCTCGTTCCCGAAATCAAAACCCACCACACTCATTTTCTGATGAGAAAATCTACCCCTTTTATGCGCAAAATGAGTATCTCAACTCTGAAGACAGAAATTTAAAGATCAGGTAAAACAAAAGGCACACATTTTTACTTTATAGAAACACACAACAGCATAACAATATTTTTTTCACACAGTGAATTATTGTCATATAGAAGAAAGATTTAGTATGACTCATAAAGAGTCCACTGAGAGGAGGCCAATCATTCCCTTCAAAAACAGTTATCGAAAAGACAAAATGCAAAACTGCAATTTTGAAATTTTACAGAATTTTGATTTTTGTCATAAATTAAGATTTGTAAATAATTCAGACAACCCACATAGCAGGAAAAAAAAAACTGCATTGGCTTACCGAGATTTTGAAGCCGGTTTCTTTTTTTACAAAAAATACTAGTTTCTAAGCTAAATACATCTAGTTTCGTTTTAGTTAGCAGTACCCTTTTTTCTTTTCTTCTATTTGTATGCACGAAAATTACAAACAAACAAGATTTGAATGGAAAGAGGCATATATACTCGTAAATCTCGTAAAGTCAATTTTGTCCTTAACTGGAGATGTTACCTAACTTCAACGATACACCACGAGCTTAACAAATCAAAGAGAGTTTAACTGCACTTTAGCAGAAGCTTCTAGACTAGTTTTCAGCTTTACAAAACATAACCAAAATAAGTCTAAATTCTTGTTTATTTGTAATTTTCGTGCATGCTTCCTATTTTTTTCAATTTTTTTTTGCTTAAACTGAAGACGTTACCTAACTTCATATCCTTTTTTACAAATTAACGAGAGCTTGACTGCACTTTGGGAGAAGCTTTTTTATAAAACAGTAGGTTATTATTGTTATTATTATTATTATCAACTTCAATTATAATATTACTAATGTGTACTAAGTCCAATAAAATCCAATTATTTGTGTACTAAGTCCAACACAGATCCTTAACAATAATAATAAATAATAATTGACAGGACAAAATTACTATAATCTCATAATAAAAATCTAAAAATGTATTCCAGAGAGAGAGAGAGAGAGAATGTTCACCTGAGACGGTCACTTTTATTAATTAATATATACGTTTTAATACTTTATATAAATATGTAGTGTAATCTATTTATACAACAAAAGATATGTATGGAATCTATATATATATAGAGAGATATTTGAAAAGATGAGTCTAGAGAGAGATAGATACACACAACAATTATGTTCTAGAAACATCCCGAATTCAATTACTTTTCACATTCTAATAAATTCACTTTTTATTTCTTTTTTCATACTATACAAATACAATACAATACAATAATATAATACGTGATGGTGCAAAATGTTTGTTTCCACGCCTAAACTGTAAATCGAATTTACGATTTACCGTTTACAAAAAAAAAAAAAATGAGCTGAACTGTAAATAGAATTTATGATTTTGACGTAAAAAATAGACATTTTGCGGTCGAAAAATACAGTATAATCAAATATATACTTAGACTAGATATACTAGTTTGTTCTTGTTTCTTCCACTCACTACTTTTGGCTTCATTTTTTGTTATCTTCATTCTTTAGGATGCACTTTTCCATTTATTTATAATTTGTTCATTCAAAATAAGTTTTTTTTTTAAAACTATTTTTTATGTGTTTTTTTAAATTTACTCGCAAATAAAATTAAATTCTATAAAATACAGTAATAGTAACATGAAAATCAATATTTATTAAGTAACCTTTAAATTATAGTTATTCCTTGTTGAGATGTCCTAAATTAAGTAAAACTTCACTAAAATAGAAGTATAACATGATACATTTACAATATTACTCTACATTAGATTCCGTGCACACACAAAAAGTGATAATTTTATTAAATTTAAGGATATTTTTTACAAAATACATGTGAAAGGATTAGGCAAACGTTCTTATTATCAATATATTTCTTAATAGTAATTGATAGATGATAAAATATGTTTAACTTTAAAAAATAAATAGTATTTCAAGGGTTATTAACGGTCAATAAGACGGTAGTTTTACTAACTATACCAAAAAGTATATTTGCCTTCCATTTTTAGCATAGATGATGGTTTTAAACTAGTTTATTATTTTCTCCTGCTATTCGAACGGATTATGTAGCTTGTTTGCTTAAACGCGCTTTTCAGAGAGCAATATGCGTTGGACGGGACCGTTAACCGTTGATTTACGCAAAAGACAATATGACGAGGATGACTTACCATCGAGCTTATAGAAATTACCTTTACTTTATAAAAAATATAAAAAATATAAAAAATTGCATGTATTGTCCTAAAAACTAGTCAATTTGTGTGCAGCTTATGGAAATTACCTTTACTTTATAAAAAATATAAAAAATTACATGTATTGTCCTAAAAACTAGTCAATTTGTGTGCTGCTGGAGTACCATAATTCAAATAGGTACATATTTAGATCAAATTTGAGCAGATAATACATAGATCAAATTCTTTATTTTTCTGATTAGTAAAAGTATAGGGAAAATGACAATTTAGTACATATTTAGAAAATTATTTATAAAAAAATCCAGTTGTTTTGAACTTGATGATTTTTTTACAAAAAATATATATTTTGTGAACTTATTTACAAATGATACATGCATCATTAAAAAATCAGGAAAAATATTTTTTTAGTGCTAAAGAGGTTACATGAAGACAGTTTTTCACAAGTCTTGGACCAAACTAACGAAAACAAACTTACGTTCATGTCTGATTTCCCGTTAATAGATTTATATTTTTTTAACAAAACGATTACTAGTTTTAAAACGATGTATCTTAGGCTATGTCCGGAGACACGGGTCTAAAATCCTAAAAAAACGTATATTTTCAAGGTCATATATAATTCATTTTGTTTATCTAATCAATAATTATTTATGACCGACTGATTGGTTTAATTACTAAATAGGCTAGTCAACCCCGTGTTTGAGTCTTTGCGTAGACAATATTTAATATTTATCATGAAATCATAAGAAATCCTTAAATAAATGTAATATACTCGTGTGTTAATTTAATGAACTGAGCAGTGATTCAGAATTTCAGATGGATTGGCCTATATTTTAATAGCTAATATGGGTTCAATTTTATTAGGTATTTTAGTAGCTTGTTATTTCTGGTGATGCACGTTACCTTTTTTAAGCACACATGAGCTTTTTATTACGTGTAAGTAGATTAAATTTGCAATGGTGTGTGTGCTAAGAACTTGTTATTAATTCTAAATTTGAACTAGTATTTAATATACACGTCTATTTCAAGATAAAGACGTCCATCAATGTTGCCTGTTCACTATAAAAAAAAAACAGTTAAACGGAGACGGAAATTAGGTACAGAAATTCCGTCACACTATATAACGATGGATTTGTTACGGATTTTCGATGGATTTTGATTTGTTAAATTTTAATATAAATTTGTGACGGATTAACTACGAAAATAAATAAGTTGACCGAGTGTCGGTGGGTGTTGAAAATTATATATAATTATCAAGTTATTCCGTAGGTATTCTCTCTGCATAGTATTTTGAAAAACAAAATATTTAAATTGATTTAGATAAATTCAGCTAGGTCTCATCGGGTCCACAAGTGTCGTAGCTATTTACTCGCTATTTCATAGCTATTTCAATTGTATAGATAATTAAATTTTTTTATTATTTCACATCCACACATTTATTACAAATAATATATCTCTCTCAATCTCAATGACATGCCGTACATATCCCCATATCTCCATATCTTCGTAAAATAAGGTAATTTTCTAATCATAATTTATTTTAATTGTGCTTTACAATAAATGTCTATCCACCTAATTGTTAATGTGATTCTCTACTTACACAATTAAATATTTGCTTAAATACTTGATAAATTTTCTTCTAACTTTACAAATACAAATTCGTACTGTTCATATTGGATGAGTTTATTTCCAATAAAAAATTGTTACCGGTTTAGGCCATTTATTATGATAATTAAGACAACAAATTTAATGGTGTTAAATGTTAATCATTATACATTTTCATATTTTTTCAAATATTTCGTATACTTATACATGGAAAAATATTAATCATTAATTACATAACGTTTTAATAGTGATGGGCTGAGATAAACATAAGTCAATTGCAATTATTCATCATTAAATATATAATTCAATAATAACGGTGTTAGACAAATGTAATTTTATAAAATAAAATTTCAAATACAGTTTTACTATGTTATATTAAAATAATGGTGGTAGACAAACTTATATTTCTTCTTTATTTATGTACTGCGATTATTATAAAGAACAAATTAAAGACAACATTCTCATTGAATAAAGGGTAAATTTTGGATTGATCCATGAAAACAAAAGTATTTAAGGATTGGTCCACGAAACTGAAACTAATTAAGAATTGGTCCATTTCCCCTAACTAACCAAAAAAATGTAAAAAATCAGAAAAAATAAAAAAATTTCAGAAAATAAAAATGCAAGAATGAAAAAATAAAAAAAATATGAAAAAATGCATAAAAAATTAAAAGAGCCAAAACCCCGAAAAAATATGAATTTTTTTTTAAAAATTTCAAAAAATCAAAAAAAAATCTCATAAAATTAAAAAAATCTAAAATCAACAAAAATCCAAAAACGCAAAAAAAAAAACACAAAAAACAGTCTGAACTATTTTAAGTCATTTTAAAAACAGTCTGAATTTTTTTAAGTCATTTTAAAAACAGTCTGAACAAAAAACAGTCTGAATCAAAAACAGTCTGAACCAAAACAGTCTGAAAAACCAAAACAGTCTGAAAAACCAAAACAGTCTGAAAAACGAAACAGTCTGAAAAACCAAAAACAGACTCTATTCTTCTGTCTCCTCCCAACTGAACTGTTTTCACAGGCTGATGAGAATAAGACTCTATTCTTCTCTATCCCAATCCCACTCATCCCCATCTCTCTCCTCCACGTCGTCATCGATAACATCTCCATCTTTTCTAGCGATAAAATCGTCTTTTCTAGCGATAACATCTCCGATCGCGGCGTCCCAGCCACGGCTGACGGCGGAGGAGGAGGAGGTCTGGCAACGGCAGGCAGAGGACGACGGAACCCTAGAGATGGAGAGAGAGTGTGGGGAGAGACGGTGGTTGTTTGTTTAGAAGGTGAGTTTGTTTGAGAACGTCGTCGGTGATATTAAGGCCATTGATGAATAATATATATATATAGAGAGAGAGAGAGATTTTGTATTTAATCTGTTACAGAGACAGAGAGAAGGGTTTTTGTAAAAACAGAATATATACGGTATATATAGTGGACCAATCCTTAATTAGTTTCATAAATAATGGACCAATCCTTAAATAAATTTTATAGCCGGACCAATCCTTAAATACTTTTATTTTCGTGGACCAATCCTTAATTTTCTCTTGAATAAATTTATTTATTTTAATATAAATAGGAAATATAAATGATACAGGCATAAATGAAATAAGCATAAAAATATTGGCGCATATTTTCGTTCCTACTTTTTTTTCTTCAAAATTTCGCGGAATTGCAAAACGAAAATTGGTTCCAAACAAAAACCCTAACATCTGTTTGCTATTTGGCTGCCATATATATATATATATATCTATACTATTAATATATGTATAGAGGGGTTATGAAGCCTTGAAATAACTAATTACAAAAAGCTATTGATAGTTTAAAAAATTACACATAGTGTTAGAAATTCAAAAACTAAAAAAAAAATATAACTGCTAAAATAACTGCTTAGTTCGATTCAAAATAGATACTAATTATTATTGTTTGAATAAACCCCAAAAAAATAACTATTCTATCCTCTCTCCAGTCTCTTTCCTCCCCTCTCCTCTATCCTTATTCCCTGCACTCTCTATCCTCCCCTCTCAGGTATTACTCTTCCTTTTATATTTATTTACGATTATAAATGTTTTTTTTATTATTATAAAATTGAGTTTGTGTTGCTAAATACTTTTGTTTAATATTTCACAACAATTTATATATATGATTTAATTAACACTGAAGTTTTTTTTTTGTTTTTTACTTTTGTGGGATTAAACGATTAGCTGTGTGTATATGGGTACTAGTTGCATTTCCTTTTATTTTGCTATGTGATTTGGAAAACAATTGATTTATTTACTTGTAAAATAAATATTAGTAATGCCTGGTTGTAAGTAAAACAAATTATTAAGGAAAAGATTTCCTCTAAATACTTAAAAAACGGGGGTAAACAAATCCTGTCAAATAAACACTGTGTTTGGGTAGTGAGAGGCTCAGAAGAGAGAGAAACAAACCATATATAGATATAGATATAGATATAGATACATAAGCATACGTATATATTTGAAAAGTGATATTGAATACTAGTATGCAGCAAGGTGATGAAACGGTATTGAGTTTGAGACCAAGCGGCGGTGGTAGCGGAGGGGCGCGAGGTTCAAGAGCTTTTGTTCCCCGTTTTTCCGATCTTAATTCATCCCATCTGCCTTTTCTCCGTCCACGTCTCCACCTCCACCTCCACCAAGGTATAAATAGATATATCCTCTTTATCAGATCTATCTATTTATACAAGCTGATTCAAATATTGATACTTAGCTCTATTGGGCAATTGGGGAGTTTTATCTGTCTATGTATCTATAATTGGAGTCTCTATTCATTCAATTTGTTTTCTACCTTCTTTTTTATATGTATGTTTATCTTGCCTCTTTTTTTTTATTTATTTATAATTTTTAGTTGTTTTTGGGTTATTTTATTATTTAGTTGATACTTTGATTACATTGGGTTTCCCTTTGATTGGGCAATTGTGTTTTTTTTTTAATCTAAGTATGTATGTATAATTCATGTTCATGTCGAAAAATTCTTTAACTGGGTTATAATGTGTTTTTTTTATTTATATTTTAAATTCATGTATGTGTCCCTTCTTCTGTTAATTGAATTTATTTTCTACCTATCTCTATGTATTGTTACAAGCTGTGTTTTTTATGTATGTTTATCTTTTCTTATTTATAATTTTTAGTTAATTTTGGGTTCTTTGCTCATTTAGTTGATACTTAGCTCTATTGGAGTACATTGGGTTTCCCTTTGATTGGGCAATTGTGTTTTTTATCTAGGTATGAATGTATAATTCATGTTCATGTCGATTTTTTTACTGGGTATGTTTTTTTTTTTTGTATATAAGCATGTTTTCCTAAATACTTGTTATTCAGTTTATATTAATATATGTTTCCCTTCTATTCATTCAATTTGTTTTCTGCCTATCTTTATGTATTCTTACAAGCTGATTTTTTTATATGTATGTTTATCCCTTATTTATAATTTTTAGTTAATTTTGGGTTTTTTGGTTATACAAAATTGATACTTAGCCCTATTTGGTTCCTTTTGATTGGCAATTGGGGTTTTATCTGGGTATGTACATGAAATTCATGTTCGTGTCGAATTTGTTTACTGGGTATGTCGTATTATGTTTTAAAGGTTGCTTTTTCCCTAAATACTTATTAGTATTAGTTAAATTTGAATTTGGGGTACATTAATTAGTTCGTTGACTTAGATACCAATTTATGTTATGTATCCATATAAAAAATGGTAACTGTTTTCAGGTTGGGCAATAGACAAAGGATTTCAAACCTACTCTCACCAAAATAATGAGAAATAATACATTCTAACATGAGTTGAACTCTACAATGAAAGAACATCCAAAAGCTGTATAGCAACAGCAAGGGAGAACCCCTTGCAGAAGATCGCCCAGCAAGCTGTATAGCAACATTCAACTTTTGTGTTGACCCTTGATTTGTTTTCGGATTAGGTTGTAGAAAAGTCAGCTTATTATTTTTTATTGCGTCACTCTGTATAAAAATGTTTTTCTGCAATTTCGGTTAGTGGTAACACGGGTACTTTTTGCTGTAACGTTGTTTGTGTTATAACCTTGACTGAAAATTACGATTTGCAGATTGTTTCAAATGGGGATCAGTAAAACGGAAATAAATTTGAAGAGATTGCTTGTTTCTGCTTGTAACCAACATAATCAAGCAAAGCTCATACACAAAATAATTTCTTCTTCTATTTTTTGTTTTGATAAGTCAGAGGTTTAAAAATGCATCTTTGTGTACTCCACCAATAGCATGTTACTTATTAAATATATTATTTGACTCAATAAAGTTGCTTCAATTGAGTTAAAACTCAATTGTGCACAGTTTATGGCTTTATCTGCGATTTGTAATGACAATAGCGGCTTGGAAGATTCTCGTGTTGGTAGAGAGAGAATGAAGCGGCCCGAGAAGAAGACCAGGAAGCACAACTATGAGAGAGAGGTACTAATTGCATCTTTGCATGGTTTTCACGTATGACAATATGTTGCTGTTTTACGAAAAATTATGCGTTTTTATTCTGCAGTTTTTATGATTTCTCTTGACGATACTATGGATTATGGACTATTGTCCTTGTGGTGTTGCTTGCTTGGTATTTTCAGTCAATATCTCTTTTGTAGTTGATACTTGATACCTTACTTACACTTGATTCCCCTGGTACGAATTATTAATGAATCAGCTTCAGATGATGCGTTCAGTTTCGTCATGGATTTCCCTTTTCATTTTTTGTTACGTTCTAAATTTTGGCATCTGTCCCTTTTGAGTACAGTTTGGATAATTGTCTAGGCAGACCTGCATGTATTTACATTTTGCTGCGAGTTCTGCTATTCTTTATTGATCTTTGATCTCACATTTGTATATGTTTGTAGTTCAGAAGATTTGGAAAACCAGTGAGTTTTCCCCCCCTTGTGAGAACTTTGAGCTGTGTCTGTCTTCTTAGGAAATAGCAGAAATTTGAATATGAAAGAATTTTGAGCTATGTCTAAATTTTCTTATGAAATAGCAGAAATTTGAAAATGAAGGACCCAAGCATGCCAACATTTCAGTGGCCCTCGGTGTGCTTCAACTGTAGTACACATTGTGTGCTCTTGGCTATCATCTCTTGTTGGTTCCATATTGCTTGACTTATTTTTTTTCTTACCTTAGTGTTGCATTGCTTTTTCATTTTTATTTTTGAAAGTTCTCTTTGTTACAACTACTACTAGATAAATTCTGACTCGTTTCGTTTTGTAATAAAAAAATTTCAGGACCGTTATGCAGTCTGAGTTGAGCTACTAATGTTGATTCTCGAGCTCTGAGGTATCGCTTGGACTTGGTGTTGAGATTTCATTATTGTTCGAGTTGAATTGAACCCCAAACCATAATGAATCTTTTGTCTTGTTTTTGTATGTACATGAATAGGAGTTGTTTAGGTTGAGAAAATATTTTCGGGGTTGTGAATATAGGTGGGTTCGCCAGCTTGCCAATTTTTTTCAAGAACTGCAAAAGGCATATTATTTGGCTTCTCAACTAAATATAACATATCTGGTAAACAAAAGGCATATTATTTTGCAAAGAAACTTAGTGGTTTGTAAAGAAAGATAGTGGTTTGCAAAGAAACATAGTGGTTTGCAAAGAAACATAGTGGTTTGCATACAAAATTGAAATTGTGCAGCTTCTTTCTAAAGCTAATTCCTTGCTACCTATTTCTCGGCAGCGTTTTCACTCTTTTCCCGAGACACAGCGTTTTCACTCTCGGCAGCGTTCGAGCTTAATGTTGGTGTCTATGCTGATGCTTAATATCTATTATGTTATTTTGTTATGGTAGTACATGCACTTATCCTAGTAGGTTATGACTAATGTTTTGGGCATGTCATCTTAATAGGATCGGAACCGTTGATGTTTAATCGGTCATAGAAGTATGTGAACCGTTTAAGTAGGTTATGACATTTTAATATTTTGGTCATGTAATATTTGTTAGTATCGGTACTGTTACGTAATATGAATTCGATTAAATTTTGTTTATGATTATTATAGCATGTTATTTGGCTTGTGGATTAGTTTTATTTATATCTATTAATGTTTACTTAATAAATTTATTCTTTATTTAATTAATAAAATTAATTCTGTTAATTGTATTAAATTTCTAATATATATTAAATTAAATATCAAAATAAAATATATATTATAATAAAAAAAATTGCGACGGAATAGCAATGTATATTCGTGGGTAATTACTCACTTTTATATTATATTTATATTGTAATTTATTTTATATAATTGATTTTTGTGAGACTTTTGCTACGAAATTTCGTAGCAACATTAAAACTTAGAACGAAAAATCCGTCGCTAAAATGTCACTAAATAGCTACGGAATAAGAATTCCGTAGCAAACATTTAGCCACAAGCACTTTAACTACGGATTTTAGAGACGGAAATTTTCGTCGCAAAGAGGCAATCTGCGACGGATTTCACGTTTTAGCAACGAATATTTCCGTCGCTGTATTGCTGTTGTGTTGTAGTGGTTGGCTCATACCTTTATTTATAAAATAAACACCGATTACAGCTTAAATTTAATATGTATTTCACTAATTAATTAGGTTAAATTATGACCACGATTATAAATTTATAACTGCCGTTTTTGATGTTGATATTCAATTTGACACAAGAAAGGATAATGAAAGGGACAACTTATCCATGTCATATAGCATAGTATATATTAATTTAATCTTAAATTATAGAAGTGCATTTTGTCTTTATTATGTAATGTTATTCGATTAACCACATGTCAAATGCCCAAAAGAAACATTTTAAACTAAAAAAGTTTGAATTATATATAAGTCCATGCATGCTCAAGAACACAACTACTTTTACGTGACACTGATCATGAAATCATACTCCAAACTTTAATTAAACCTAAAGTCGTTTTTAATATGTTTTAGCAGTCTTAACTCCTTAACTACTTGTACTTTATAGAAACTCGAATCTTTCATAGGATACCGGAATTATGCTTCATGGTGTCCACCGGAATTATGACAACGCGTATGGATTTCATAAATAAAAAAATCCCGACCCGACAAAAGTCGGGACCCGATTTTTTAGGGATCCTGTAGGGTCGGGATAGGTTTATCCCGAATCTCCCGACATATTTTTTTATTTTACGACAACGTCAGTTTTTATTAACAATTTTCATTTGATAACTCTAAACATGCTATTAACACGAAACATAATACTAGTTTAAAAATAACATTCCTAATGAATGAAAAAAGAAATTAACATGTAGTAGAAAAAATAGTGTGAAACTACAAATAATGGAGTAGATAAAAAAAATTGATACTTTTTTTATTAGATTTTTTTACTATTTAGTTTTATTCACACAAACAACCATTATCATACTAAATGAGATATATTATCATTATAATTTTTATAATCGGAAAATAATGAACATTTATCTTTTTTGAAGTAACAATATAACTTTTTTATTTAATTATATTTTTTATTTTAATAGTTTCATATATTCAAAACTACAAATATATATTATACTTATTTAATTATAACTAATATATGAAACAAAAAGGATTGTAGGGGCGAAGCCAGGATGTGTAAATGGGAGGTGCCAAAAATATATGTACAAGTAACATATTTTTATGGGAGTGCCAAATCTACACCTAAAAAGAAATTGTACTAAAAAAAAATTGCGTCACTTGTGATTTCTAAAATTATGGGGGGGTGCCGTGACACCCGATCATCCCCACTTAGCTTCCCCCTGGTTATATGGTAGAGTGCTTACATTGTGTGGTAATGTTATGCATTTGATATAAATTAATTTATATTTTAGTGTTGAAATAAAAAAATCATGTTATATAATATAAATTATAAATTAATTAAAAAATCGGGTCGGGTCGGGACACCCGACGAAACCAAAATTGTCATCCGATTCCGAAGTTTGTCGGGTCGGGACTCTTCTCGGGTCGGAAAATTTCGGGTCGTATGCGGGTCGGGATACAAGTTAGGTCGGGATTTCAGGAATTTGTTTAAGCCCTAATAAATACCTATAGAAAACAAGACGTGCGTAATTGTTTTTACCGTTCAACATTGAGCATAATATTTTAATGGTTTCCGTTAAAAGTAAACTGTTAAAAATACATTAATATAAAAAATAAAAATAAAAACTTTTGGTAAGTGTGTGTGTGTGTGTGTGTGTGTGGAGAAACCACAACAATATTAGCAAAGGGAATTCAATACAGAGACGTTAAATGAAATTTAACATAGTAATTGTTGGGAAAACACATAATAATAATAATAATATAAATCCAGAGTCACAATGGTTAATAGGAGGGAGATTTAATGGACCGACTTTAAAATTACTTGGTCCCTACTCTGTTCTACGAGTTAGCGCGTAACGGTTAGTTTAGGCGCTCCCTATTTTCCCGCTCCCACTCTCTCTCTCTCTCTCTATATATATATATATATATATATGTATATATTTATTTATTTTCTGGTGGAGACTCAGCCTAATTAATATATACTCTGATTGGTTTTAGTTTAATTGGTTACATCTTTAATTAATTTGGATCTGTTTTACCCGTTTATTTGTATCGGTTTTATATTCTAGGGCTTTTATATGTTGATTGATTCGATTTTAATTTTTTGTTACGTTTTTATGTGATGTAAATTAGATTTACTTTATTGAAAACCTTAATTACTTTTTACTGTTAGGTATTCACCTGATTAGTATATACTGATTGGTTTTGGGTTAATTAGTTACAACTTTAATTAATTTGGATCTGGATTCATGTTTATTTGTATTGGTTTTATATTTTAGGGCTTGTATTTGTTGATTGATTCGATTTCAATCTTTAGTTGCGTTTTCATGTGCAGTAAATTAGATTTGTTTTACTGAAAACCTTAATTACTATTTACTGTTTGATTTTGGGGTTTGTATAAGTTGATTGATTCGATTTCAATCTTTAGTTGCGTTTTCGTGTGCGGTAAATTAGATCCTTTTTACTGATTGATTTTGGGTATTTAATTGCAACTTTAATTAATTTGGATCTGGTTAATGTTAATTTGTAGTGGTTTTTTATTTTAGGGATTGTATATGTTGATTGATTCAATTTCGATCTTTGGTTATGTTTTCATGTGCAGTAAATCAGATCTATTTTACTGTAAACCCTAATTACTTTTTACTACTGTTTGATTTTGGGTTTTTTATTGCAACTTTAATTAGGTTCGACCTTTTTTAGTTAAGTACTTAGATCTACTTTATTGAAAACCCTAATTACTTTTTACTGTTAGGTATTCGCCTGATTAATATATACAGATTGGTTTTGGGTTAATTAGTTACAACTTTAATTAATTTGGATCTGGATTCATGTTTATTTGTATTGGTTTTATATTTTAGGGATTGTGTATGTTGGTTGATTCAATTTCAATCTTTAGTTGCGTTTTCATGTGCAGTAAATTAGATTTTTTTACTGTAAACCTTAATTGCTTTTTACTGATTGATTTTGGGGTTTTTGGATTGCAACTTTAATTAATTTGGGGTTGAATTAATCTTGATATGCTTACCGTTTTCTGTAAAGTATTTAGATTTACTTTTTTTAAAAGATTTTATTTCTGTCTGTACAGATTGATTTGGGTCTTTACTCGCAACTCCCCTGTCTAATATTTATTTTAGGTCCTTATGTTAGTTATTTTATTAGTATATTAACATCTTGTTTGTTTTGGACTGTAGGAGTTTTAATGATTTGATCTTGTTTGCTCCATGATTCGTTTTTTAATGAAATAGTTAGATCAATGTTCTTAAATCCCTAAATACTTTTTGAGTATCTGTAAATTGCAAATATCTGTTTATTTTTATTTTTATAATCTACTCTTTTAGAAAGATGCAAGCGTTTTGGTTTATCAAGATCTTATGCCTTAATTTGAAGAAGCAGTTGCTGTATTATGTTGTTTGAAGAGTCTCTAGCCATTGTATTGATTGTGTGAATTTTTCTTACCAATAAAATTGAATTTAGTAAAATGCATAGAAACTATCATAAAACACTAAACAACGTCCATACTTCTTTCCTTTTTTATTCTGGTATTGGATTCTGCCTGTATATGACTTGTGATTCTGTTTATCATTTGTTCATTATCTAGCAATTTTTATTGTGACTTTATTAAATTAGTTTTGGCCCCCGTTAGGGATTCAGTTTAATATTATGTGTATTTTCGTGTTGTAATTATGGAATGACTGATTGTGAGTTTATGTTTTCTTTTGAATATAAAAGAACTCGTATCGTTTTAATTATTTAATTTATGGAATAGGTGCAGTAGATTGGTATATAAAAACAAAACAGAACAAGCTGGGTTGATCGGAAGGCATGCTTTTCAACATATTGACTCTTGATCCCTCATCAATATAATTATGTGCTGTATCGGCAATTAATGGCAAGAGTAAAACTTGTTGCTGGCCCATTTGAATATCCCGTCGGCGATAGATCTCTGCTGGACATGATTCGTTGTAAGGTAATACAAATGCTTTTATAGTCTAAATAAGTTTAATTGAAAAAATTGCTGTATATACCGGTAAACAAACTACTTAAATGTAAACTTGCAAACAAATCGACGTGACAACAATTCACTAATTATTTAGTTTCACGCTGCAAAGTTAAAAAAAATTAGAACATGCAAGCCATGTGAAACCGGCTTCCTCTTATGACACTAATGTCTTCCTTCTATGAAGATATGTAATATTCTTTATTTTGTATTTTGGTACTTTATTTTGTATTTTGGTACTTGAAAATGAGGATATTGGTCGAGGAGGGTAGGACTGTGTGTCCTCATCGTCCTCAAACCCGTATCCCATAAGCCTTGTATTCTGGGTTTCCTTCTCTAAATATGTATTAATATACAGTATATATTTATATAATACTGAGTATATTTATATACATAATATGTCTGTTTTAAAGGAGCCTTGAAAATGAGGATATTGGTTGAGAAGGCTAGGACTGTGTGTCCTCATCCTTCTCAAACCCGTATCGCAGAAGGCTTGTATTCTTGGTTTCCTTCACCAAATATGTTTTAATATACTTATATAATACTGAATATATTTATATACATAATGTCTTTTTTAGAGAAGCCTTGAAAATGAGGATATTGGTCGAGAGGAGGTTAGGACTGTGTCCTCATCCTCCTCAAACCCGTATCGCAGAAGCCTTGTATTTTGGGTTTTCTTCTCTAAATATGTATTAATATACAATATATACTTATATAATACTGAGTATATTTATCTACATAATGTCTGTTTTAGAGAAGCCTTGAAAATGAGGATATTGGTTGAGTAGGTTAGGACTGTGTGTCCTCATCCTCCTCAAACCCGTATCGCAGAAGTCTTATATTTTGGGTTTTCTTCTCTAAATATATATTAATATACAATATATACTAATATAATACTGAGTATATTTACCACATAATATATGTCTGTTTTAGAGAAGTCTTGAAAATGAGGATATTGGTTGAGGAGGTTAGGACTGTGTGTCCTCATCCTCCCCAAACCCGTATCGCAGAAGCATTGTATTCTTTGTTTCCTTCACCAAACATGTTTTTAATATACAGTATATACTTATATAATACTGAGTATATTTACCGCATAATATATGTTTGTTTTAGAGGAGCCTTGAAAATGAGGATTTTGGTTGAGGAGGTTAGGACTGTGTCCTCATCCTCCTCAAACCCGTATCGCAGAAGCCTTGTATTCTTGGTTTCTTTCATCAAATATGTTTTTAATATACTTCTATAATACCGAGTATATTTATATACATAATATATGTCTGTTTTAGAGGAGCCTTGAAAATGTGGATATTGGTCGAGGAGGTTGTGTCCTCATTATCCTTAAACCCGTATCGCAGAAGCCTTGTATTCTGGGTTTGCTTCTCTAAATATATATTAATATACAGTATATACTTATATAATAGTGAGTATATTTACCACATAATATATGTCTGTTTTAAAGGAGCCTTGAAAATGAGGATATTGGTCGAGGAGGTTAGGACTGTGTGTCCTCATCTTCCTCAAACCCGTATCGCAGATACCTATGGGTTTCCTTCTCTAAATATATTAATATACACTATATACTTATATAATACCGAGTATATTTATATACATAATATGTCTGTTTTAGAGGAGACTTGAAAATGAGTATATTGGTCGAGGAGGGTATGACTGTGTGTCCTCATCGTCCTCAAACCCGTATCCCATAAGCCTTGTATTCTGAGTTTCCTTCTCTAAATATGTATTAATATACAGTATATATTCATATAATACCGAGTATATTTATCTACATAATATGTCTGTTTTAGAGGAGACTTGAAAATGAGGATATTGGTCGAGGAGGTTAGGACTGTGTGTCCTCATCCTTCTCAAACCCGTATCGCAAAAGCCTTATATTCTGGGTTTCCTTCTCTAAATATGTATTACTATACAGTATGTACTTATATAATATTGAGTATATTTATATACATAATATGCCTGTTTTAGTGGATCCTTGAAAATGAGAATATTGGTTGAGGAGGGTAGGACTGTGTGTCCTCATCTTCCTCAAACCCGTATCGCAAAAGTCTTGTATTCTTGGTTTGCTTCACCAAATATGTTTTAATATACTTATATAATACTGAGTATATGCATAATATAATATACTTCTATTTTGTTACGATGTCCATTTTGTTTTAACATGAATGGCATATACCCTTTCCAATAGTAGCCTTGGAGCATGGGTATTATGGGTTGAAGTGGTACGTATGACATTTAGATCTTCTTCAAACCATGTAATGCGCATGACTTGTGTACGTATGCTTCTATTATTAGTGCATGTGTTTTCCTGCTTCTGTTCCGTATTTCATTAACATGTTTGTTCCTCATGACGACTTTCTTCTCATTTCGATGTGCATTGTACCTGTACCGGGTGTGGATGGAGAGAGCAAATAATACTTACGACCTTATTAAATGTAAGCTGCTTTTTATTAGTATCTTTCTTAGTAGTGCTTATCTTTCTTTACGTGAGTTGGTCTAATTAGTATTTGTGTTTTGGCGCGTTTAGCATGCAAACCCTATGCTGCCAGCACAGTATTCAGGAACTTATAAGCAAAGGTCAGGTACTTTGTAATCTTGTGTTTTTCTAATGTGGAAAAGATTGAGAAGTTGACTTTATCATCTATAAGTTTCCGTTGGTAAATTATAAAAGACATGCTTTTTAAAAAAAAATTGCGGCCTTTATTTTATGATCTTAATGTTTATTTCATAACAGATTTTGAAATCGGACGTTTTTAGGGTGATCTATGGAACTATTGTTAACGTAGGGAAAGGCGATTTGAAAACTCCTTCCAGGAAAGGGTGATCTATGTGTTGTATCTGATGGCACGGATTGATGATGCTGTTGAGATAATTCTTACGAGTAAAATTTGTTGCTGGCCTATTTCAATATGCCTGGCTGATAGATCTTCTGCTGGACATAGTTAGTTGTAAGGTAATGATATAAATCTTTCTTTTTTCTAGCCAAGTTTAATTGAAATATTGGCTTATGAGTAATCTTAGGCAAATAGACTATTTAGACGTAAATTTGCAAACAGACTGAAGTGACAGCAATACACTTATCACTGAACCATAGCAATGAACATGTTGCTTGTCCATAGACTAATTAAATGCTGACACATTAGCTTGTTTGGGTTGTTCATTATTTGGTTTATTCAATGCTGTTAAGTGAAAAACTGTAATATGCTAGCCTTGTGTTTTGGTTACCTTTTGATTTTTATTGACTACACATTATTTTCTGATACTCAACTACTTATATTAGTATATTTACTGTATTTTGGCATTTGATAGACAACTACATTGTTTTAGATTCTAATTTGTTTTTTAGTTATTGGCTTGCTTATACATATTCCTCTTTTCTTAGAAGAGCTTTTTGGAGTATGAAAATTATAGGTTAAGGAAGGTAGGACCGTGTACCCAGGTCCTCGTAAAACAGCGTAAGCGTTGAATAGCGGGTTTCCTTTTATCTAAATACCAATCTACTTTTGTTGTGTATTTCGGTACTTGATAGATAATTTTACTTTGTTCTACTATCCATTTATAAGTTATTGGCTTGCTTATCTGTACACCCCTTTATATAGTAGCCTTGAAGCATGAGTATTAAGGGTTGAAGGGGTACATCTGATTGTTTAGATCCTTTCATATATTCCCTTGCATGCATACTTTGCTACTTGTTCATTTATCTGGCTGATTATATATGTATATTTATCTAGATAATATATGTCTGTTTTAGAGGATCCTTGAAAATGAGGATATCAAACCCATATCACAGAAGCCTTGTATTCTGGGTTTCCTTCTCTAAATATGTATTAATATACAGTATATACTTATATAATACTGAGTATATTTATATACGTAATATATGTCTGTTTTAGAGGAGCCTTGAAAATGAGGATATTGGTTGAGAAGGTTAGGACTGTGTGTCCTCATCCTCCTCAAACCCGTATCGCAGAAGCCTTGTATTCTTGGTTTCTTTCCCCAAATATGTTTAATATACTTCTATAATACAGAGTTTATTTATATACATAATATATGTCTGTTTTAGAGGAGGCTTGAAAATGAGGATATTGGTCGAGGAGGTTAGGACTGTGTGTCCTCATCCTCCTCACACCCATATCGCAGAAGCATTCTATTCTGGCTTTTCTTCTCTAAATATGTATTAATATACAGTATATACTTTTATAATACTGAGTATATTTATCTAGATAATATATGTCTGTTTTAGAGGAGCCTTGAAAATGAGGATATCAAACTCATATCACAGAAGCCTTGTATTCTGGGTTTCCTTCTCTAAATATGTATTAATATACAGTATATACTTATATAATACTGAGTATATTTTTATACGTAATATGTCCGTTTTAGAGGAACCTTGAAAATGAGGATATTGGTCGAGGAGGTTAGGACTGTGTGTCCTCATCCTCCTCAAACCCGTATCGCAGAAGCCTTGTATTCTGGGTTTTCTTCTCTAAATATGTATTAATATACAGTATATACTTTTATAATACTGAGTATATTTATCTAGATAATATATGTCCGTTTTAGAGGAACCTTGAAAATGAGGATATTGGTCGAGGAGGTTAGGACTGTGTGTCCTCATCCTCCTCAAACCCATATCACATAAGCCCTGTATTCTGGGTTTCCTTCTCTAAATATGTATTAATATACAGTATATACTTATATAATACTGAGTATATATATATATACGTAATATGTGTGTTTTAGAGGTGACTTGAAAATGAGGATATTGGTCGAGGAGGTTAGGACTGTGTGTCCTCATCCTCCTCAAACCCGTATCGCAGAAGCCTTGTATTCTGGGTTTTCTTCTCTAAATATGTATTAATATACAGTATATACTTTTATAATACTGAGTATATTTATCTAGATAATATATGTCCGTTTTAGAGGAACCTTGAAAATGAGGATATTGGTCGAGGAGGTTAGGACCGTGTGTCCTCATCCTCCTCA
Source organism: Primula vulgaris (assembly GCA_963920805.1). Lineage (NCBI taxonomy): Eukaryota > Viridiplantae > Streptophyta > Magnoliopsida > Ericales > Primulaceae > Primula > Primula vulgaris. Next base: position 50,305,894 of record OY987212.1, read on the forward strand.
AACCCGTATCACATAAGCCTTGTATTCTGGGTTTCCTTCTCTAAATATGTATTAATATACAGTATATATTTATATAATACTGAGTATATTTATATACATAATATGTCTGTTTTAAAGGAGCCTTGAAAATGAGGATATTGGTTGAGAAGGCTAGGACTGTGTGTCCTCATCCTTCTCAAACCCGTATCGCAGAAGGCTTGTATTTTTGGTTTCCTTCACCAAATATGTTTTAATATACTTCTATAATACTGAATATATTTATATACATAATGTCTTTTTTTAGATATATACATAATATGTCTGTTTTAAAGGAGCCTTGAAAATGAGGATATTGGTTGAGAAGGTTAGGACTGTGTGTCCTCATCCTTCTCAAACCCGTATTGCAGAAGCCTTGTATTCTTGGTTTCCTTCACCAAATATGTTTTAATATACTTCTATAATACTGAATATATTTATATACATAATGTCTTTTTTAGAGAAGCCTTGAAAATGAGGATATTGGTCGAGAGGAGGTTAGGACTGTGTGTCCTCATCCTCCTCAAGCCCGTATCGCAGAAGGCTTGTATTATGGGCTTCCTTCTCTAAATATGTATTAATATACAGTATATACTTATATAATACTGAGTATATTTACCTCATAATATATGTTTGTTTTAGAGGAGCCTTGAAAATGAGGATTTTGGTTGAGGAGGTTAGGACTGTGTCATCATCCTCCTCAAACCCGTATCGCAGAAGCCCTGTATTCTTGGTTTCTTTCACCAAATATGTTTTTAATATACTTCTATAATACCGAGTATATTTATATACATAATATATGTCTATTTTAGAGGAGGCTTGAAAATGTGGATATTGGTCGAGGAGGTTAGGACTGTGTGTCCTCATTATCCTTAAACCCGTATCGCAGAAGCCTTGTATTCTGGGTTTCCTTCTCTAAATATATATTAATATACAGTATATACTTATATAATACTGAGTATATTTACCACATAATATATGTCTGTTTTAAATGAGCCTTGAAAATGAGGATATTGGTCGAGGAGGTTAGGACTGTGTGTCCTCATCTTCCTCAAACCCGTATCGCAGATACCTATGGGTTTCCTTCTCTAAATATATTAATATACACTATATACTTATATAATACTGAGTATATTTATATACATAATATGTCTGTTTTACAGGAGCCTTGAAAATGAGGATATTGGTCGAGGAGGTTAGGACTGTGTGTCCTCATCCTCCTCAAACCCATATCACATAAGCCCTGTATTCTGGGTTTCCTTCTCTAAATATGTATTAATATACAGTATATACTTATATAATACTGAGTATATATATATACGTAATATGTGTGTTTTAGAGGTGACTTGAAAATGAGGATATTGGTCGAGGAGGTTAGGACTGTGTGTCCTCATCCTCCTCAAACCCGTATCGCAGAAGCCTTGTATTCTGGGTTTTCTTCTCTAAATATGTATTAATATACAGTATATACTTTTATAATACTGAGTATATTTATCTAGATAATATATGTCCGTTTTAGAGGAACCTTGAAAATGAGGATATTGGTCGAGGAGGTTAGGACCGTGTGTCCTCATCCTCCTCAAACCCGTATCACATAAGCCTTGTATTCTGGGTTTCCTTCTCTAAATATGTATTAATATACAGTATATATTTATATAATACTGAGTATATTTATATACATAATATGTCTGTTTTAAAGGAGCCTTGAAAATGAGGATATTGGTTGAGAAGGCTAGGACTGTGTGTCCTCATCCTTCTCAAACCCGTATCGCAGAAGGCTTGTATTCTTGGTTTCCTTCACCAAATATGTTTTAATATACTTCTATAATACTGAATATATTTATATACATAATGTCTTTTTTTAGATATATACATAATATGTCTGTTTTAAAGGAGCCTTGAAAATGAGGATATTGGTTGAGAAGGTTAGGACTGTGTGTCCTCATCCTTCTCAAACCCGTATTGCAGAAGCCTTGTATTCTTGGTTTCCTTCACCAAATATGTTTTAATATACTTCTATAATACTGAATATATTTATATACATAATGTCTTTTTTAGAGAAGCCTTGAAAATGAGGATATTGGTCGAGAGGAGGTTAGGACTGTGTGTCCTCATCCTCCTCAAGCCCGTATCGCAGAAGGCTTGTATTATGGGCTTCCTTCTCTAAATATGTATTAATATACAGTATATACTTATATAATACTGAGTATATTTACCTCAATATATGTTTGTTTTAGAGGAGCCTTGAAAATGAGGATTTTGGTTGAGGAGGTTAGGACTGTGTCATCATCCTCCTCAAACCCGTATCGCAGAAGCCCTGTATTCTTGGTTTCTTTCACCAAATATGTTTTTAATATACTTCTATAATACCGAGTATATTTATATACATAATATATGTCTATTTTAGAGGAGGCTTGAAAATGTGGATATTGGTCGAGGAGGTTAGGACTGTGTGTCCTCATTATCCTTAAACCCGTATCGCAGAAGCCTTGTATTCTGGGTTTCCTTCTCTAAATATATATTAATATACAGTATATACTTATATAATACTGAGTATATTTACCACATAATATATGTCTGTTTTAAATGAGCCTTGAAAATGAGGATATTGGTCGAGGAGGTTAGGACTGTGTGTCCTCATCTTCCTCAAACCCGTATCGCAGATACCTATGGGTTTCCTTCTCTAAATATATTAATATACACTATATACTTATATAATACTGAGTATATTTATATACATAATATGTCTGTTTTACAGGAGCCTTGAAAATGAGGATATTGGTCGAGGAGGTTAGGACTGTGTGTCCTCATCGTCCTCAAACCCGTATCCCATAAGCCTTGTATTCTGGGTTTCCTTCTCTAAATATGTATTAATATACAGTATATATTCATATAATACCGAGTATATTTATCTACATAATATGTCTGTTTTAGAGGAGACTTGAAAATGAGGATATTGGTCGAGGAGGTTAGGACTGTGTGTCCTCATCCTTCTCAAACCCGTATCGCAAAAGCCTTATATTCTGGGTTTCCTTCTCTAAATATGTATTACTATACAGTATGTACTTATATAATATTGAGTATATTTATATACATAATATGCCTGTTTTAGTGGATCCTTGAAAATGAGAATATTGGTTGAGGAGGGTAGGACTGTGTGTCCTCATCTTCCTCAAACCCGTATCGCAAAAGTCTTGTATTCTTGGTTTGCTTCACCAAATATGTTTTAATATACTTATATAATACTGAGTATATGCATAATATAATATACTTCTATTTTGTTACGATGTCCATTTTGTTTTAACATGAATGGCATATACCCTTTCCAATAGTAGCCTTGGAGCATGGGTATTATGGGTTGAAGTGGTACGTATGACATTTAGATCTTCTTCAAACCATGTAATGCGCATGACTTGTGTACGTATGCTTCTATTATTAGTGCATGTGTTTTCCTGCTTCTGTTCCGTATTTCATTAACATGTTTGTTCCTCATGACGACTTTCTTCTCATTTCGATGTGCATTGTACCTGTACCGGGTGTGGATGGAGGAGAGCAAATAATACTTACGACCTTATTAAATGTAAGCTGCTTTTTATTAGTATCTTTCTTAGTAGTGCTTATCTTTCTTTACGTGAGTTGGTCTAATTAGTATTTGTGTTTTGGCGCGTTTAGCATGCAAACCCTATGCCAGCACAGTATGCAGGAACTTCTAAGCAAAGGTCAGGTACTTTGTAATCTTGTGTTTTTCTAATGTGGAAAAGATTGAGAAGTTGACTTTATCATCTATAAGTTTCCGTTGGTAAATTATAAAAGACATGCTTTTTAAAAAAAAATTGCGGCCTTTATTTTATGATCTTAATGTTTATTTCATAACAGATTTTGAAATCGGACGTTTTTAGGGTGATCTATGGAACTGTTGTTAACGTAGGGAAAGGCGATTTGAAAACTCCTTCCAGGAAAGGGTGATCTATGTGTTGTATCTGATGGCACGGATTGATGATGCTGTTGAGATAATTCTTACGAGTAAAATTTGTTGCTGGCCTATTTCAATATGCCTGCCTGATAGATCTTCTGCTGGACATAGTTAGTTGTAAGGTAATGATATAAATCTTTCTTTTTTCTAGCCAAGTTTAATTGAAATATTGGCTTATGAGTAATCTTAGGCAAATAGACTATTTAGACGTAAATTTGCAAACAGACTGAAGTGACAGCAATACACTTATCACTGAACCATAGCAATGAACATGTTGCTTGTCCATAGACTAATTAAATGCTGACACATTAGCTTGTTTGGGGGGTTCATTATTTCGTTTATTCAATGCTGTTAAGTGAAAAACTGTAATATGCTAGCCTTGTGTTTTGGTTACCTTTTGATTTTTATTGACTACACATTATTTCCTGATACTCAACTACTTATATTAATATATTTACTGTATTTTGGCATTTGATAGACAACTACATTGTTTTAGATTCTAATTTGTTTTTTAGTTATTGGCTTGCTTATACATATTCCTCTTTTCTTAGAAGAGCTTTTTGGATTATGAAAATTATAGGTTAAGGAAGGTAGGACCAATCTAAATAAATACCAATCTACTTTTGTTGTGTATTTCGGTACTTGATAGATATTTTTACTTTGTTCTACTATCCATTTATAAGTTATTGGCTTGCTTATCTGTACACCCCTTTATATAGTAGCCTTGAAGCATGAGTACTAAGGGTTGAAGGGGTACATCTGATTGTTTAGATCCTCTCATATATTCCCTTGCATGCATACACTTTGCTATTTATTCATTTATCTGGTAGATGATTACTTTGTTATAGTTTCTTCTCATGTTTTTTATTTATTATGTTTTGGGCTCATATACCTATATTTAGGACAGCCGCGAGAATGAGGATTATTTGGCTGAGTACTTGGATCCTTCCAAACCTCGTAATGCGTAAACCTTGTGCACCGGATTGCCCTCTATCAGTATATTCTAAGATACTTTGATTACGTATTTGGCAGCTATTTCTGTCGGGATGTATTTAAATCTCGAATTAATTTCTTATCATATTTTTACTGAGAATAAATGAAGTATGATTTTTACACTCTCCCCTGCTGTTTATAAGCGTAGCCTGGGTGATTCAACTTGAAATGTGCTTAGGAACATGAATATTATATTTTTATACAATAAACAGACAAATATGCGTTGGTCGTCATGTCTCTGTACTTTTGTTCTTTATTATCATTCACATATTTGTTCTCATAGTAACTTTTCTCATTTACTGTGCATTCTACCTGTACTGGGAGTGGAAGGAGAGCAAGTAATACTTTTGAGCTTAGTAGCGTAAGTTGCCATGCGGTGGTATCTTTACCTGTAATGTTTATCATGATCGAGGCAAATTGGTCTAATTTTTTTTGTTTTTGTTTTCATGCGTTTAGCAGGCAAAGCATACTAATACATGAACTTAAAAATATTCGGCTTCTACTCTGTCAGGTACTTGTTATCTTGTCTTCTTGTATGGAAAAGATTGAAATGGTTGACTCTAGCATTTGCGTATTTCTATTAGTAAATTCCATCTGAACTATTGTTATTGCTTAAAATTGGCTCCCTTGTATGGAAAAGATTGAAATAGTTGACTTTTGAATGTTTTTACATGTTTTTCTTGGATTTTCATGCAACATACATGTTGTAAATAGTATATTATCATGTTAAATCAAGAATTTAAAGTCTATTAGCTTAACAACGATATACCATAGTGAAGCAATAAATATTATGATAATAATATTTGAGCAGTTTAACATAAGCAAAACAAGTCATGAAAATGTCTCAAACACCAACTTAAAAAAGAAAATGCAAATATAATAAAAAATCAACAAGATATGAAAAGAAAAGATCGGTATTAGTTTTGTAGCTTGACAGAGGTGAGAGAAGAAATATACATGGCGATCAAAGAGAAAATACGTTTAAGATATGTTTATTTTATTGCTCTATATATATTTATTTTATTGCTCTATATATATTTATTCTAACATATTTTAACCTATTTTAACTTATTTTAACATATTTAACCGTTTGACCCATCAGAATATGGGTTGGTCCAATTTAAAATCTATTTTAAAACGGCTAGCAGTTTAACATAATTATGTTCGAGCACATAGGCGAGGCACCGCCTAGGCGGCCGCCTCAGCTTCCTTTTAAAACAGTGTTCCGGTTGAAGGAAAAAGGGTTGGTAACTGTAACTTTCTCCATTGTTCTAGATTTTACTCCTTTTCCCCCCTGCAGCTTGTTCTGTTTTCTACAGAGTTCTTGTGGTCTTCATTGAAACATGGAGGTTAGATTTGTTAACTTTCAGGAATTAGTTATTCGGTTCAGACTGTGATAATAACACATTCACAGAGAGGCTAGGAATTAGGATACTCATGTTGCTTGTTTAGGACGTGGGTGAAAAGAATGGAGAAGGAAATTTTAAGATTACCCTTTCTTTGTAAAAGTTCTTATGTTGTCTAAAGCTTGATTTGATTTCTCATAATCTTACATTTATATTTTCACTTGAATCTATTCTACGCCTCTTCTCGTTCTTCTTATCTATTCGATCTTCTTGTGAAACTTTATCTATCCCTTGTGAGTGCTTTTTCACCAACTCTCATCTCTATTACTGCTCTTCTCTAGGTTGAGGACCTTATTGCTTATAACTGTCCGATATATAGTGTTATTGATTAAGCTCTTCTTTCCATATTTCACCAGTTCCCAATGCTTTGCAGGTTGACTTATCAACTTGGTATATTGTTATTCTTTAAATTATAGACCGAAGAATGTATTGATTATGTTTTCCAGGCAAACAAGTTTGGGAAACAAGTATACCTGTCATAAATAGCTTATTATACTTTACACCAATATATGCTGGTGGGTTAGTATGCTAGCTAGCCTCGTATGGTCACAGACTCACAATGTTATACTTGGAACAATAGTAGTAAACATGCAGTACACGATATACTCGGTACTCATTTTTCCCTTTGAAAAAAAATTAAATAAAAATATTCATTTACTTTAGTTTAACTAAGTTGGAACTTTTTTTAAGGATGGATTCTTCACGGACTGAGAAGTTAGTTGCTGCCACTAGTTTACTTCATTTTAAAGTACTAACAAAACCAAATTTGTTACAGTTTGGTAAATGAATAATCCATCCTTTACTTCATTTTAACGGATGGATTCTTCTTTGACTGAGAAGTTAGTTCCTGCTCTTAGTTTACTTCATTTTAAAGTACCAACAAAACCAAATTTCTTACAGTTTGGTCAAAATGGAATGATTCATTTTTCCTTTGGTAAATAAAAGAAAGATTTATTGACTTTAAAGGAAGAATCGGCAATAAATTGAAAAGAGAAGTCGAAATAGAAATAATGGTGTGATTGATGATCGTAAACTTGTATCATCCAAAATTTAACGTTTTCTTCAAAACCATAATATATATGTATATGTACATAATATATATACATATATACATATATATATATACATATATATACATATATACATATATATACATACAGGGGAAGGATATATCGACACATAAAAAAACACACTATGTTTACATTTTAATCATAACCATTCATTACATATGTTTTTAAGGGTTGTGATGGTTTATTTGTTTTAGGTAATCTTGGCCATTGAAAAAACTCTAAAAAGATGGTTAGGATTAAAATGTAAACATAGTGTGTGTTTTTATGTGTCGATCTATCCTTCCCCCATACATATATATACGTACATAACATATATATATATAGGTATATTCTGTAAGGGTTAATCAGTAGCCTCATAAGCCTGTGGTTAGCCTTTTTAGTCAACCTCATCTTAAGCACTGGCAATGCCAAATATGTAACAGGTTAATTGATGAAATGTGTAACGACTCGGAAATTTTGGGTATTTATTATTTATTTGTATTATTTTTTTATAGGGATATTAATGTATTGTGTAATTGTATATATATGAAATAAATAATATAGTAATGCATATGTAACAATAATGTTGGGTTATATTTGTAATTAGTAATAACTATGTGGGCTAAGATAGTTATTTAAATAAAGTTTAAAACCTAATATATATATATATATATACATCTAAGGTACAGCCGCACACTAACATATATATACATACATAAACTGATACATACATATATATATGCCGCATATACATATATATATATATACACAATCCAGAGAGAGAGGTCGTCAGCGAAGGAAGAGAGGGTTGACCACTCCGATGACCAGTCCGACGAGTATAGGCGGCAGTGATGGTAGCGGAGGTGGTGGCTTTTCGGACAGCCGCTTCGGAGGCTGATATCGAGGTCTTCGGGTGTCCGTTTTTCGCAATCAAATACATTTTCTTAATCTACTCGTCGATACCTATCTACCTGTGTAAGCCTGCTCCTCCGATTTTCACTTTTATAAAAACCCAGTTTTTAAGATTTTATAAATAATCCGAATTTGGTCTTTTATATTGATTCGTGCCTTATTTTAATTACATAATAGGGGCTGTTAAGGACTGTCGCTAGGCTGTCCAGGTTTTATTAGGTGGCACGGCTCGAGTTTGAGAGTTTTTACAAACGAGCTCTCGTTTGTTTCGGTTAGGGGGAAGAATACGATTTCGCTCTAAAAAGAGGGATTTATGTGTTGCTTGTTGCATGTTAATTTAGGTTCGGATATCGATATATGTGGTTATAACGAATATGGTGGTGCAGTTGTAGTATAATAACTAATGATTATATATTTACTATATTTAGAACATAAATTGTGAAACTATGATATAAATTAAACCTTTGAGAAGTGTTGAAAGTGGTGACAATGTGTATACATATGTGGTGGTACTGTGATTAAAATGATGTGTTTCAAGTGACATTCGATAACTAATTAACTATAACATATCAAAGTGTTGTGTATTATTTTCGGTGTGGACTTTACTGTTTTCCGTCCTTTTGGAGCTTTTATATATATATATATATATTTTCTGGGATTGTAGTACCAATGTGTGTGGGGTACCATTGTATGATGGGTCCCTGAGCAGTGGCTCTAAAGGTGGGTACATTTGTACCATTGTGGATTTAAGGATGAGCCCCGGAGGCTTACGGTGAGAGCCCGGAAACTTGCGCAAGTATTAGGTGTATCGGTACCATAGGGGTAGTTCCCTTAAAGTCGGCCCCATATCTCTAGTCACATACGGTAGTGTCAGCGTGTGGGTGGGGGTACCATTGTATTATGGGTCCTTGAGCAGTGGCTCTAAAGGTGGGTACGTATGTGAGCAATCCCGACTTGGTTTTCGTTGAGTTTTATTTTTATTATCATAATCTATTTATTTAAACCTTGTTTATCTGTTCATTTATTGTGAATGTGTAATTTACGGAGGTGGTTACGTTTCCCATAAAATTGTCTTGTCATTATTTATCCTGATAATATATTTGACATGTTAGGATTGTGTGTGCATGCTTAGTAGCATGCGCCGCTTTTTAAGCGAGATTGTTTTCTTACCTCCTTTCTTTGTTTTCTGTACGTTTTGTTTTCAATCGACGTACAGGTGCCGACGTAAGCCGTGACGAAGCTTAGAGTGATTGCTAGTGGCTCAGTTATCGGATTACACTTGATCGTGTGCACGTTAGACTTTTTATTCATGTTGGACCATTCATTTAGTTGAGCCATGTTGGCCTAATAAGTGTTATCGCGAGTTGTTCGTTATTTGCATACAAATACTTTATTCGTACCTCATTTATTTTGACTATATGTGGATCTTGATGGTTAGCTGGATTGGTTTTAGAAATATCGCGATTGACGAGTTTTAATTATCTATATCATGTTGTTTGAACAGGTTGATTTTTGTGGAAACAAATAGATACGTAAAGGTCATGCCGAAATTTCTATAAATCATTTTATTAAAATTGCTTTCTTTTCGTATCGTCACATTTGAGCGTTGTTGGCTACCCTTAGGCCAATAGTGACTCAAATATGACTATCGGCATGTCCTGAAGGATCCGTTTGGTTTTATTTAGTGTGTTGTCGAATGCTTCCGCATATTTTGATATTTGAACCTTTTTATTTTAATTTACATTCACAACCCGGGTTTACCCAAATCCGGGGCGTGACAGCTTGATATCAGAGCTAACCGGGTTCCGATTAACTTGGTTGCCTGTTGGGTAGGATAGGCACACACAGGAATGGGTGATACGTGGTGATATAAGACATTTTAAGAAAATCTGTTTTTTTTTAAGAGTCATTTGTTTGCATTTGAGTGTTTGTGATGTGTGGTTAGTTTGCTGTTATTGTTGGAGTGATCCGTTTGCGTTTTCTTTTTATAACTTGGCAGTATTGTATTTATTGATTGTGTTCAGAAATTTGTGTTTCTTTATAACTCTAATATGAACTGTTTTAAATAAATATACATAGTGTTTCGATTCCCGTGATATGATTACATAGAGGTATCACTTATGTGTTAGTTGTAGTGATGAAACCTATGGTGGTGTTTTGAAGTGATTATTTTTATTTGTGTATTTATTGTTCTCGTAAAAAAAAAAAAAAAGGAGTTTTGTGTTTGTTGAATGTGATTTTTTTTAAGAGCTGGATATATTTTTGTATAAGTTGTTGCGTTACTCGTGATGTGATCCTAAAGATATATCATTTGTGTTACATGTGTTCATCGAATATTGTGGTGCTGTTTTCAGGTGATTGTTAATGATTAATCGCTAGAAATTGAAATGTAGTTACATTGAGTTAAATATTGGTTGTTTGGTTCAAATAAAACTTTCTTATAAGCTAACACCCTAAGTGTCGTTTATGTGGTATAGTGGTTTATTGTTAGCATTTCGAAGTAGTAGTGGTTTATTTTTATCCTTTCGAATCTCTGGAATATTATATGATGTGATTGTGTTTTGCGATGAAACCCTGATAGGTGAATATGAGCGGTTGTTTTAATTTGAGTATTGCAATATTTGTTTTTTCTAAACTATAGTTGATCTTCTTATTTTTAGTGATGTGAATATTATGGGATCGCTTTTGGGTGGATGTTTATATTGACATTTCAATAGTTGACAATGAAGAGGAGAAATATGAGAACACGCTAATTTTCATGTCGCAATTACAATGGCCACACACCAGTTGTTTATGCTTCTCTTCCCCTTGCCCTTGCTTCTCTTGGTAATTATTTTTCAAAAAAAAAACTTTGGCCCATACAATGCATAAAATAAGAAATAGTAAGGGATTACAAATAAAAAATAGTGTAGTAAGGAAAGAATTGTAGTTGCGTGCTACATGAGTCTGTTGGGATTTTGAGTAATCAATTCGCTCCTTAGAAGAAAGTCTGTATGTTCCCATATGTCATTAGATTCGTCTTTTTCATGCATGTCTTTTACTACTTTATATGTGACACTAAAATAATCATGGAGGTTATCTTTGTAGGAGTGGGGTGTTTAGTGGGTGCTAATCTAGCTGCATAGTATTCTAGTAATTTGATAGCTTCTTTATGGAGATGAAACAGGAGCAAACATACTACATAGCAGCATCTTGTGAAGAGCATATACGGTTAGACTAATGCCCTATATAATTCATTCTTTGCAGCAGTTTTTTTCCGTTAGTACAGTTTTAAACTAATTTCTTATGATCTTATGTGTTTGAAGTAGTTAGGCGGAAATTGGTTAGTTGCCTTTTTTCATCACGTGGCTTCCTTAAGCAATAATATTGCCATTCATATTGCCTGTTTGAACAAGCCTTAAGGTTAGCATATCTGTTACACTCTATAATAAGTAGAACTTTATATTGAAGAGAACCGCTATTTTTTGTCCGTTTTTAACAATTTCAGGATTTACACAAATATTACCATAATAATGACACTTTAACCTTACAACACTTCATTATTTTCTGTGGCATCTTTGAGCTATTTCTTTTTCATACTCCCATACATTCACTCATTGAGATGGGTACATGCATTGAGTTTGTAAAATTTGAAACTTAGTTTCTAACTTTTATAACCAAGTTTTATAGATTGACTATTTTTTTTAACTTTTTATGAAAAGTCAATTTTTTTTAACTTTTTATGAAAAGTCAATTTTTTTTAACTTTTTATGAAAAGTCAATTTTTTTTAACTTTTTATGAAAAGTCAATTTTTTTTTAACTCTGGTCAAACTTGTAACCTAGTTACAACTTACAACTGGGAGTTATTAACTTAAATTTGGATTCATATTTTAGGGCCTGGAAAAAGATGCACCCATAGGCAAAACAAAGTTTCCATTGAGAAAGAAGCATGTTCTATTAAATTAAGTTAAGATCTGGGTTTTTTTTGAACTTATCTTCATATGGCGAAACATGGCTGCATATTTATTACTCATTTACCTTCAGTGGCAATGGAGAGAAGAACAAATAGGTAGATTATTCTATAGAAGCAACGAATAAATTTATCATCTGTTAGATTGTATATTGTTTCTATCTGTAATCCTTAAGATTAGCTGGGTAGTACTTCTGAATAGAGGTCAACTTTGTTGCAATCCTGAAATTCCGACTTGCTTATACGTGCCGCTTGTGTGTTCGTATGTTAATTGACGTTCAGGAAATGGCAACAGCAGGAATTTGGGTTTATTTTAAAATAGAAATCGGCTAGAGTTTACACTTGGTGTAATATGATTTGTTTATCTTTAAGTGTTTGATTACTAGAAGCTAAAGGATTTTATCTTTTGCTTCAACATTATGCAATCCTTTTTATCCAACTTACTACTCTCCTTATTAGTTTGTATATTCTACTCTTTCTTTTGGAAAATGTGATAATTTATTTGGTTTTCGTTCCAGAGGTTGTCCTGCAATTGGCGGTCTGGTTTTGGTCCATGTGTTTGAGCGTACCGGAACCAGGTGGTTTTCTACTTCCCCACCAAGAAGGTAAACAAACATTATATCATATCTATTTATAGTTCATAATTCATTATTATTAAACGATATTTATTTTTAATCCATTAGTCCACAGACTACTGCGTGACACTCGTAACATGCACTAATTTTGGGCCCATTCTTTTATTTGGTCTATTTCCCTACATCACTCTTGGGAAGTGTCCATTAGTATGATCAAACTGGCTTGTCTTAAAATATGCAGTTGTGGACTGTAGATTTTTATGCTAATATAACTCCTAGTATAAATAATTCAAGGCCCTTTTAACTCAGTGGTAGAGTAACGCCAATGTAAGGCGCAAGTGATCGGTTCAAATCCGGTGAAGGGCTTTTGGCCCAGAAAAATTAATCTCGCTTTTTCTTTATACCTCACCACTTCTGATTTTCTGCTTTCAGAAGTATTCTTAGATAAGGACACATGCAATAAAAAAAGATCCCCAGAAAAGCTTTATGAGGGAAAATGATACCTAAAGGGCTTCAAGTTGTTCCTGGTCTTTAAGTTTATAAATTCAGCAGCTGAGATAAGCATAACAGTTTTAGAATGCGATTTCGAAAAGTATACATCATAAAATGCAATAACTATTTACAACTTCTTAAAATCATAGTTGGGATGCATATCATTTGCCCTTTATATACGTTTTGTTGTTAAGAGTTTTTGTCATGATATGATTGTATTATACATGCATACATATGTATGTGTATATATATATATAGACACACATACATACATACATATACATACATATACATACATATACATACATACATACATATAAATATATATATATATATAGGGAAATGTTATATGAACATATATATATATATATATAATTTCGAGCAGATCAGGTAAAACTTCAGACGTTAGACTGCTACACTTCTTGAAAAGCATGAGGGGGATTCTTACAAGGGGAGTTCATACACATCTTTTTCGTACAAGGTTGTCTTTTTTTCCCCTTTACCCGGTTTAGCTTGTGTTTTGTTGTTGTGTACTTTTTAAAATTAATTAATACTTTTACGGGGTATAAGAAGACTAAACTCATGATGTTTAAATTAGTGGCTTTCCCTCATAAGTTCCAAATTTAAAACCAGAGCTTTGGAGCTTAATTCAAGTAATATCTTCATCTACAGTCCTATACCAAATTTTAAACTAAATCCATAATCAATTATAATTCACTTATTTGAAACCTTACATATACTTTACTTCATAGACACGAGTAAGTTTCAGCACAATCTGTTCCCGACAGGCTAGTGACTTGACATGAGGATTCAACATAACGAAATTGTTGTTGCTGCATAAAGTGCTCAGTATCAGAAGTTTGAAAAAATAATTATAGACACCTCAGTTTTAGAATATGCGGGCCATGTGGCGACTGTTGGTGTTATTATTGGAAGTTCAAGGACAATTAATTATTATTATTTTGTTAGATTATGGTGACTAAATCTGCCACTGAGCTTTTTTTCTTAAAAAAAAATAGTACCATCTGTTAGGACCCTCAACGAACTCATGTGGACACTCCTCAGCCCGAGGACAATCTCTCAAAAACACATGTTGATGTTGACCCTTTTTTTTTTCTTTGCTGATTCCTCTCAATTAAATTTGCCATGTTGCACTAAGTTACTTACGGATGTATGCATGCGGTCCGGGAACACTTTGGGGGTGAACACCCATCCGAACAAGTAGGGGTCAATAGTTCAGCATTTAGGCCGTAACATTTAGTCTAGGATCAAAAGTTAAACCTCAACAGATAATATTATAACGATAAATAAACTAGAAAAAAGGCTAGTGATGAGTTCAAAAGTCTCAATTCATAATAAAATACTTTATAGATTCATGAGTGAAGGCACGCTGCCATTCGGCTACACCTTCTTGGAGCCAAATTGCATTCCCTGTCCTTGTGCTCTCCTCTGAAACACTGCCGTGAATTACACAAAGTCCAGTGGATGGTGCTAGGGGCAAAGTCCGCAGGGATTGTGGCACCAATTACCACAACATTCTTCCCCTCCCAAACCATAGCAACAACAGCAGCAGAGACGATATAATCAAGAAGCTCGTTAAAGAAAAGCTTTGCATTTCAGAGCTAAATCTTTATTCTCAAAATTGCCAATAATCTTTCTTCGCATCATGCTTAATTCATGATTAAGGTTTGCTCCATTTTCGCTCTGTTGAGCTTACTGTTTTCTGGTTTGTAGTCTATTTAAGCTTTAAATCACTTTGATAACTTCTTTTCGTGGGATTTCTTCGGGGTTTTATTTGCAAAAGAAGACGAACCTTAACGTTCAAAGTCTCTTTGCTTATTTATAGGGTTTCTGTACATTACCTGAGCTATCAAACATTAGGGTCAATCACAGCTAAATCATCCATTTTGAGCAATTCCGAGCAAAGTAATTGTTTGGCTAGGTAACCCAAAAAGTTCCACTCCCTGTAGCAATTAGCATACACAGCCTGACATGTCTGAAACCAAAACATTCTAGAATTGAATCCAATTGACGGGTTAAACCTTGTTTTTACGCACATGAAAGAGAATAAGTGGTAAATGTGCTCTTTAGATTAAACGTTTTGATCATTTGATATGGTCAAATTACAAGTCTCTTAACTGATCCGATGGTGGTCCTCAGCATTTGTTGATAAACAATGAGATTCTTTCGGGAAAAAAAAAATGATAAAAGACAAAAGGACCTTTTGTTGTTTCTCTTCAATGATAAAAGACATGAACCTTTTGTTGTTTCACAAGTCTTGGACCAAACTAACGAAAAGGAGGGCGTGAACTTTGTTTGAATATTTTTTGTGTACATACGGAGGTCGATAACGCAACAATCGGCAAATTTAAGATTCAAAATACGATGTAACATCAACCTTGTCTTAATATATTTCCAATATTTGGAGCTTCTTAACTTTCTGACGTCTCTTCCTATTTCATCCCCTGTAATATAATACAGTCATTTGATATAAAACAGTTCCTTGAGACAGTGTTTACTCATTTGAATTTGATAATCTTAGTACATCTGTAGATACATGTTTTTAATTGTCTTGATAAATGAGATTGTCAAAATATGTACCTATAATATTAAATTCGTATACTGTTGTCCCTTAAGTCAGTGTTCATTTTTCAAATCGATTATTTTCATAGACGTTCGTTATTAGAAAATCCAGTTGATTACTCATAGTCAAAATAAGTACCTACGCAATATTTTCCTACTTCCTCTTTCCCTAAATAATTAATTCATACCTACGCAACTTTGACTTACAATGCCTAAACGAAAATTTTCAAACTTATTTCGACATTTTAGAGACGAGATTTTGCAAATCATAGTTGCACGTAGTTTTACAGTTATCGGTTATTTAGGAACTGAGTGAGTATTTCTAATCTTATATATAATAATAATAATATTATGTCTATTTACAACAGTACTAGTCAGTGTTCTTAATGTGAATTTGATTATTTCCAAGGTTCTATTCTCTCAATTGTAAATATAAGTAGCCAAACAATACTGCACTACACTATATTCATCTATACATGCATATATATATATATATATAGATATATATATATATAGATATAGATATACCTTAATGGCGATATCATAGGGAAGGGGCCAAGATTATGCCGTTACGAACGCTTTATCTCACACCGATTAGCATCGGCGGTGAGAATAAACCCCCGAGCCTCGAGAACCGCCCGATAAGATCAGCCTGGTCTAAATCGGACAGCGTAGATTCGACGAGGGCGTCGAACGATACGTCTAGAGAGAGAAGCGATTATAGAAGGCGACTCGTAGGGTCGGGTTGCGAAACCCTAGGCGAGGAGGAGCAACCCAGGCCGTTTCGCCATTAGAGAAGGAGCTATAATTTGTAAAGCTAAGTAATGATCTTTCAATTACTACAGTATCGGTCTATGGGTAAATAACCCCCTGGAACTATTAATTCTTGCAATTAACCTATAAGCTATCAAGCTTTTGCAATTAAATCATGAGAAAGACCCAAATAAAACAAACAAATAGATTTAAAAAAAAAACGCACCTATAATCCTTGTTCCAGGCAAGACCAGGTAGAGCAACAGTGTAGCTGGTCTTCCTTGTATTGTGCGATTTCTAATCCCAACAAGAGTAGAGAAAACACAAATTGAAGGGTAAAAGGATCCAATAGGAATCCGAACAACTTTAGTAAACCAAAAGACAACTTATATGTCTGTCCTTCTCAAATTCAAAAGACACCTTGAACGAATTAAAACCTCTCCCCTCAAATTCAAACAACGCATGTCACATGACTCGTAATTAACAACTTCTTTGCACAGCATTAGAAGACTGCTACTAATAGAAGGATTAGTGCCAATAAGCTGTGGTAGAGAGCTAGAGGGGGGGACATTCGGATCAAATCACCTCAGTTTTGGACCAAACTAACGAAAACAAACTTAACTCTTCTTTTGGTGGCACGAAGATTGCACAAGTGGTTAGTGCAAACTAAGGGCAACATATTGCAGATCAAGAAATCATGGGTGGTCTGATTTCCATTACAACGGATTACATAAGTGGTTGACAAGTCTCAAAAAAATCTACCTTCTCCTTTTTTTTTTTTTAAAACTACTGCATGTGATAAGAAAATGTACTCTTAGAACAATGGAATACGCATTTTATGAAAATGGGCTTACTCAGTCCCATGAAATCACCCCCATAAATGAACATAAAAATTCAAAATACCATAGATTCCTCTTACCTAATAGCACTTTTACTAACTTACCTTCTTCCTTTTCTTCTTCTATTATTCATTGTCCTCAACAATCCCACCCAACACCAATGAGAACTTCATCGATCTGACAAGTACAAGAAAAACTAAGAATTTGGAAACATCAATAGCGTCAAAAAAAAATAATTTGTAAAAAAAAAAAAAAAACTTGAATTTGTATAAAATTTTAGGTGGAAAACTTTTTATGCACCAAACGCGCGTAAATAAAAGGCAAACAAAAGTTTACAGTGTAAAACTTTCTCATGAAAATATTTTTCCTGTGTAAAACTTTTACTATGAAACAAACAGAGCTATTTAAAACTAAAATTAACAAAAAAGATGTGATTAAAAAATTACTATATGTTGATTTAATCCAATACGACGTTAACGGTTTATTTGGTAATTGGTTGTTTTGACATGATATAATTACATATAGGAAATATATATTAGTCATTGGTTCAATCAGAGTTGGTCATACATTTTTTAAGGTCCGCATAAATTTTTGCAAGTTTTCACAACTTTATCGAGTTTCTTCTAGTTCCGACATAAAACTTTATAAAATCAACTGCAAGATCATACTTATTATTACAAATATTCTATTTACATAAATACAAAACAAAACCATCAGAAATAATAGGCTTGCATTTTTTTTAAAGTTTATTTCAATTATTTTGCCTTAAAAACCAAATTTTAAAAACATAAAATTTTAAAAAATACATTTTTTATACAAGTATATGTGTGATAATCTCTGATCCTGTCTAATGATGTATATCTAATCTTGTTTGATCATGTCTAATACTGTTCAATCTTGTATATCTAATCCTGTTTAATCATGTCTAATCTTGTTTAATCATATCTAATCATGTACAAGACTGTTTGATACCATGTACAATTTTTTTGATATTTTAAAAAAAAATCAATTTTTTTTTTTGTTGTTGTATATTTTGTTATTTTTTATGAGATATGTATCTAATTGTAAATAAATATATGCATATAATGGTAAAAAAGTAATAATCTTGAAATTCGAGCATAACTTAGTTCTACTTCATGTTGCGAAACAATGATCTAAAAGGCGCAAAACGGAATTTAGGCGGAAGTTGTTTGTCTATTGCATAATCACCATCTAATTTGCCTAATATCGTCTAATTCCGTCTAATTTTTTAGGCTTATAAGCTCCGGCTACTATCTAGACTTTGTCTAATTTCCGTTTAAACGCGACTTGTCGACGAGTCAAAATTAAAGCTTCTCCCAATTTTTATCCCCATACTAATGCTAGTCCATTTAACAAAATGGTGACCGAATAGATTATGTAAACAAAAGTAAAGTAACCATTAAAATAAAATAAAATAAAAGAATGAAGCCCCCAAATATATAGCACCACGCAAAAAACCGTAAAAACCGAACGGAACCGATAATCAAACCGAAAAAACCCGAAAAAGACTAAAACCGAAAAAAATTCGGGTCGGTTTTGGTTTTCAGTAAAACCGAACCGAAAAAGACCGAAACCGAAAAATACCGAAAAAAACCGAAAAAGACCGAAAAACCCCGAAACAAACCGAAAAAGACCGAAAAATAAAAAATAAAACCAAAAAATAACAAAAAATAACCGAAACTAGACAGAAAAAATCGGTCCGGTTCGGTCCAAAAAATAAAAATACCGAAACCGAAAAAAAACAAACCGAAAAATATGTTCGGTTTAGGTTTCGATTTTGCCAAAAACCGAACCGGACCGAAACGAGCCCCTACACCAATCAATCTCTCTATTTGATGCCTTAAAAAGTGTAGTAGTAATTTTAATTGGTTCTTAGAAAAAAGATTCTCAAAACCCTAGCTCTTAATCATGTCGACAAAGCAAGGTTAATATTCAATTCCTGTTTATTTTACAGCTAAATTCATCCTTTTCTAACCGTGCTTTTATCAGATTTTGATTTTGCATATACTTTATATAAATATTGGTTTGATAATGGAATTTATTTAATTAAAATTGGAATAGGTGGGAAAGCAAAGCCATTAAAGGCACCCAAGGTGGATAAGAAGGAATACGATGAGGTATTTTTATTTTCTCTCTTCTTTTTTCATTTGTTTATACATTTATTATTGGGTTATTTAATGTTTGGTGGTTAAATTTTGTGAGGATTGAATTATTCTGTATTTTTTTATTTTTTTATATTGGTGTTTGTTTGTGGGTTATAAGGAAAAAGCTAAATTATTCGAGGTTGGAGAAGAAAAAGTTATGTTCGTTCCGCTTAAAATATATTCCAAACCCAAAACTTATTTTGACATAGAAAAAAGCAGAAAAGCTAAGCTTTTAACAGAATCTGGTCCATCTTTTAAGGAAAAAAAATACTATACTTTTGAGCTTATTTGATACAATGGTTACAATCTGAGAATCGTTTTTATCTTTGAAATTGATCATTAAATAAGGGACTTTATATTATTGGTGCTTTTTCAAAACACACATAACATCAAGGCATGGTTTGTGGCTTTACGCCAT
Source organism: Primula vulgaris (assembly GCA_963920805.1). Classification (NCBI taxonomy): domain Eukaryota; kingdom Viridiplantae; phylum Streptophyta; class Magnoliopsida; order Ericales; family Primulaceae; genus Primula; species Primula vulgaris. The sequence continues at coordinate 50,326,017 of OY987212.1, forward strand.
GATGATCTAATGTCCGCTTGACCATGATGGTTAAATAATAGTATTTGATAACCAGTAGGGTAGGCTAAAAAGTGATCCAATAAAGGCCTTTAAAGAGACCTCCAAAGGTCGGTTCTTTGATTTTCAATTATCACAAAACAAGCTTCTGAATATGTCTAAAAACTCGATTATTTTATGATAAGCAACCTTGAGCTCTTTTAGCTTTTCTGCTAATGTCTTTTGTCGACACTGTACTATTGGAGAAAGCACTGGCTTGTTTAACTCGTTTTTTATGCTCCTTTTGGCCAGTTCAAGCAATATTTTTGCAATTTACTTTAATAATTGCGCTTGAGCTTGCCATGTCTTATCATATCGATCGTGGGATCTTACTTCGTTTTGCTCTGGCTGAGTTTTTTTCTCGAAATGTTCAGATCTTTTGATGAAGGGGATAATAAGTTAGGAAACCACGTCTAGAAAAAAAAGGGATCCTTTGTTTTTTGTTCTCTGCATGTGTAGCTACATAGATGTATATTCCTTTCATGTTATGTTTTATTTTTCTGATTCACATCTCATTCATTTTAAACATTGCCAGCATATATATCACAAAACAAGCATCTGAACATGTCGAAAAACTCGTTATTTCATGATAAGCAACCTTGAGTTCCTGTAGCTTTTCTGATAATGTCTTTTTGTTGATATTGTACGATTAGCGAAAATACTGCCTTTATGTTTAACTCAGTTTTTCTATGCTCCTTCCGGTCAGCTCGAGCAATAGTTTTGTGTTTAGCTTTAATAATTGCTCTTGAGCTTGCCATATCTTATCATATCAATCGTGGCCACATCTAACTTTGTTTTACTCTGGCTGAGCTTTTTTTCCGAAAATGTTTAGATATTTTGATGAGATCTCGTTGTTCTCTACATTTTAGCTACATAGATGTTAGACTATCAATTATTCCTTTCATGTTGTCAGGTTTTATTTGTTTAATTCACAATTCATTCATTTTGAACATCTTGACAGCATGTTATATCTAGCATCATGGACCAATGAATAGGATGTTTTTCTGCAATTGTGAGAACTCATTCTATCATATTCTTATGAATGTGCATTAGGTTATTGGATTTTTATTCAACTAGTTAGGCATTCAGACTGTGTAATCTGCCCATTTATTGAGATGATTCTGGTAACTAAGCTCTCTTATGTCGCGGAGCAGAACACTGTCTTTTGTTATGCTCATTATATTTCATGTTTCATGTCATACCTTCACGGATTGTGATCTTATGTTGGGCATCAAGTGGTTTGCATATCTTGCTTTTTTTCTCCATGTAATTAAGGCTGTTATTATCCGCTTGGTGAATTTCTTGTAGTAAAAAATCTGATTTTCGTGTCCAGGTTGACAAAGCAAACATACAGAAGAAGAAGGATGATGAAAAGGTATCGTTTTGGCCTGTCGTTAATTTATTGTGTGTGAAAATCTCCTCTCGTGGCCCGTGTATCTGATATACTATATATTTTACCTGGTGAATAACAGGCACTCAAGGAGCTTAGGGCCAAGGCACAGAAGGGGGCACTTGGTGGTGCTGGACTGAAGAAGAGTGGGAAGAAATGAGCTTCTCCAATTAGACTGCTGAAACCCCTTATCTTTGTACTATTTGTTCAAGTAAAGACACAATGACACTACCTATTGTGACTGTTTTAAATTCGGCTTAGGTTGTTGCTAAGCGGTATTAGTTGTTTCTGTGATTTCCAAGTAACGTAATACATATATTGGTGCTTCTGCAGATTGCTTGTTAATTTGATGAGTACCTTCCTTTTTTTTTCTCTGTTTCAATAATTTTTCATTTGAGTTATTATAAGTTTATTTTGGCCGAGGACCAAAATCTATAACCCCGCTAATCCATTAATTAACGTATCATGTTAAGGATTTACAGTAGTCTGGCTCGCCTTTTCTCTACTATAACCAGGTGGGAGTTGAATTTTAATTGTTATTTTATGACCCCTCAAGTTTAAGAAATGACCACTTGGCCCGTGTAGTTTGATAAATAGGCAAATACGTCCTCTCAGGTTCAGTGTATCACCTTCGTATTGTTAGCATCACAAATCAAAATTCTTTAATTATCAGATAGTACTGAAATCGAACAAAAGCAATTTGTCTTTACGATGTCTTTTAAAGTTTTCATTAGTAATCCATATGATGGTATTTGCTAGTAAGTGTTGATCGTTTACTTCTCGAAATTTACTGTGAGAGCTGTTGCTTTTCCTAATGAAGTTATAACCTTTTTTCTGGTTGTATTGGTAGAGGCCATTAAATTTTAGTACCCGATAATTATTTGTTAATGTGATGATTTGGGTTTTAACCCTATATTTTATAACTTGTGGCTTTGTGCGAGTTTAAATAATGAACTTCAAAGGGGCCGGGTGGGAATGTTTTTTAACTTTGAAAGATGTAACAAATACGTATTAGAGTGTCGTTAATTTTCTTAAACAAAATGGGTGGAAACGTTATTAACCACCTGAACATAAGTGATACCCAAAAAAACCGAAGTTGCTTAAAAACATGCAAGTAATAAGACAAGCGGATCGAACAGAGCTTAAGTGGTACCCAAAAAACCCGAAGTTGCTTAAAAAACATGCAAGTAATAAGAAAAGCGGATCGAACAGAGCTTAAGTGCTACCCAAAAAAACTGAAGTTGCTTTTAAAAAACATGCAAGTAATAAGAAAAGCGGATCGAACAGAGCAAAGTGGTCGCAACTTAATTTTCAAGCAAATATGAAACCGAAACTAACAGAAGTCACGACAGAGTATAATCAGCATAGAATAAAAAGTAAACGAGGACGACCGACCTTAAGTGGTCGCATCGGCACGGCCCGGTATCACGGAATGCCTAAGGTTCGAATCTTGTTTGTTGCTCGATAAATACAAATCAAAATAAAACAAAATTAAATTGTAACTAAAGAGTTTCGAACTCATGATCTTCTATCTAAAATACCAAAATATTTTATTATCTTAGCTATTGCAACACATTGTAAACAAATTAATGTTTAATATTTTCATTTTAACTACCAATTATATTAAAAATATATAGTCGGGTGTGGCTCGTAAATATTTTCCGAACCAATTGCCCAAGGCCCAAATCTTACTCGACTTAGACCTGGGCCACCCTTGGCGGTAGGGGTGGACTTTTTGTACCGATTTGTACCAACCGACCGATTTTCGAACCGAACCAAACAAGTTGGTACTGAAAGTTCGGTATACCGACTTTTCGGTACGGTACAACCGAACCAAACTTTAAAAGTCGGTTCGGTTTCGGTATTCATTTCGTATGTTTGGTACAATACCGAACCGAACCGAACATTAAAATTATAAAATATATATAAATTTACGCATAGTTATAACTTACAAATAAATTGTATTATAGTTTATTTTAATTTTTCTCACGACTTACTTTCCTATTTACGAAGCCAAATACAATCGTTAAAGTAGCAAATATAAGAATAGTTGTACACATTTTAATTTTTACAAACTTTTTTGCTATTTTATTGTTATCAAGAATTATTTTTTAATAATAATAATGTTTCGGTATAAAACGGAAAACCGAACCGTACCGAACCGAAAAAGTCGGTTACCGAACTTTCGGTAACCGATTTTTTCGGTTCGGTTATGGTATAATTTTTTTCAAATCAAACAAGTTCGGTTCGGTATTGGTATATGGTCAAAAAAGTCGGTACCGTACCGAAGCCATCCCTACTTGGCGGCACCAAAGAGGGGTAGAAAAGAAGAGAAGAGAAGCATGGAAAATGTGATGGAACTACTAGGCCCGAGTGAAAAACCCAAAAAAACCGAACCGATAACCGAATTGAAAAAGATCGAAACCGAAAACCGAAATTTTTTCAGATTGGTTTCGGTTTACAATAAAACCGAACCGAAAAAACCCGAAAAAACCAAAAAAACCCGGAAAAGACAAAAAAAACCAAAAAACCAAAAAATAAAGGGTATAATTGTAAAAATAACTTCATTTTATTCGGTTCTCTTATATTAATAGTGTGATATGTATTTGTATATATGCAAGCTGATCAAAATTTGCATGTGGTTTCGTATATGACCTATATTGCGGAACCGAAGGAGTATTTTTGCTTGCTCTGTTATTTTAGTGTTTTTATGTTTACACTTCATTTCCTCTTATTCGTTTTTTTTGTGTGTTTTTTAAACATAGGGAAAAGTCTTTAAATCTCTGGATCTGTGAATGTTGTGATTCTAAGTTACTGAATAAATAAATGCGGATTTTGTTATGGAAATTTAGATTTTATAAAAAAATGTAACAAGTGAATTCTGCTCATGTAAATTATTTTAGTATTTTATGATCATTGTTATTTTCCTGTCATATTATTTTTTGTGCTTTTTAAATGAGGTTATGATTACGTGGGGGCAAAGGCTAATTTTTTTAGAAAACATGATATATATCTATATCTATATCTATATATTTATTGTTTGATCTGTTAATTGATGCGTTATGGTGAAACTGTGTTTGTTAATTACTATCTCTTCTGCTTGCTCTGTTAAATATAAACTACTCTGTTATTGGAATATTTTCTGATTTTTTAAACGAGGTTATGGTAATGTGGAACAGAAGCTAAATTGCATTTCTCGGTTTTTAGTAAACATTGATTTCATGATGATTTGTTGATGTTCCCTATGAAGAATTAGTGTATGATTATGAGGGTGGTCTTCTGATTTAGGTTCTCAGGAAAAAAAAACAATCTCAAATTAAAATTTCTGATTTGGAATTATAGCTACTGTCTACATTTGTCTGTTTTGATGACATAAGAGTGGAATAGTCTTTAGATTTCTGGATATGTGAATGTTGTGATTCTAAATTATTGAATAAATAAATAACTGCGATTTTGCTACGGAAATGCAGATTTTATAAATATACGATGAGTGAATTCTGCTCACTGTACAAATATTCCAAGTAATCTATTGATAGGAATTTAAATATTTCTCAAAAGAAAGGGTTCCAGTGTCTTAGATAGTTTCCTGGGACCTAAGAAAAACAGAAGCAATGTATGGATGTGAATTAGATCAATTAGAGATTTATAAGATATTTGGTTCAAGTTAATTTTCTTAGATGAAATGTGTATTTTAGCTTAGCTCATTTTTATAGTTCACTATACATTTGGTTTTGTTGCATAAAGAGATGAGTCGATTTTAAAGTTCACTGTGGTGTACCTATGATTACACCACGAACCAAAATAAACAATGGATAATTAACATTGGGCAAAAACGAAGCTTAACGCGTTAGAATTTTCTTTAATCGCGTTGAGATTTCAGATGATCTTGTTAAACCTAAATAAGCACTAGTTGAAAAACAAATACCCAGGATCTTATCAAATTGAAGATGATATGTGGTGGTGTTTCTGCTGCATGTAGTTGAAAAGCTTTTTGTGTGTATGGATTCAGGATTGTAATCTTATTGGTCATGGAATATAATTTTATTTGTGGAAGTTCCATTTTGTAGTATATTTATAAAAATAGTTTGAACTGAGCCAGTTCTTCAAAAAAGGATCTGCAATTTTTGGATTGAGAATGATGCGACCAGTTTTGTTAGTAAAGCCTCTATTATGTTATAGCTAAATTGAGCACTTGATTTCTTAGTTGTGGTGAAGCTGTTGCTCACACTCTCTTTCTGGTTATGTTTCCATTGGAATTGAGTTTTAGGATTACCTCTTTCGGAATGAAGAATATTATTTATGTAGTAGAAAGGTAAATCGACCTTGGTGATCATTTTTTGCACACATCTTCTTTAAGAACTAAAAAAAAGCATGAACTGAAATAGGTGATGTTGTAATGAAACTACATGATAACCATGAATTGCTTTTTTACTTGTAACTTTTTGCTAGTTATCAAACCATCATGGACATTGAGACTGAATATATGTTCAATCTTTAATTGAACTTGAACACTCACATCCCACATTGTCATTTTTTTTAAGGTGCCACCATTTGAATATATTGTTTTTCACTTCCCAAATCTTGTATTCATATTTTCTTCAATTAATTTGGTAAATTTGGTATTTTACAGATAACTGGAGTGTGAAAGCCATCAGGAGAAAGACAACAGGCACCGGTCGCATGAGGTACTTGCGTAATGTGCCTCGTAGATTCAAGAATGGTTTCAGAGAGGGTAAGATCTAGACTCCATTGACTACTGTTTTGTATAATATAATTTTCCCGTTCTTGTTTTCTGTGAACCGAGTATTTGTATGTTTTATAGGCACTGAAGCAGCCCCAAGAAAGAAGGGATCAGCAGCTTCAGCTTAAGCGGTGGAAGGTTTTAGTGTCTGAGAGCTGTTGGTATCACATTTTGTAGTTTTATCTCGTTTTTTCATATTTTGGAACTGATTTAAATTTTGTGAAATTTCATTTTGTACTTTGTTCTCTTTTGCTTTGCAATGAAAAGCTTCTTTTTGTTATAGAGTAGTTTATATGGTTCTTGCTGTTTGCTTACCGTTTAAGGTCTTGCTTTCCGTATTCATTGGCCCTTTAATAACTAAATCAATCAGATTATCAAACTTTTGGGCGACATCAAGAAATGATTAATCACTCTTGACTATGCTTCGTTTTTTTTGTTTGGTTTGTGCTGTGAAGTTCAGTGAGGAAAGACGTTTGCACGTAATTACTTATGGGCCGATTTTGTTTTGTTTTCTGCTTGTTTAAAGCTGCTATTAGTGTTATGTTCTTGTTTGAATTATTTCATTATGTTTTCTGAAATCGAATGACCGTGATTACTCATGAACTCATCTTGTTGTTATTTGTTATCTACAAATAACAAAAGACTGAAAGAGTCATTGTAGCTCCAAAATATACTGTTTCTATCAATCAAGTGATTAGATTTTTGTTCAAACGCATTATCTTTTAAAAAAGTTATGCTTGACTCATTATTTTACGACAAAGTTGATGATAAATCGGTCATAAATTTAGTGTTCAATGCTATATGAACAATTAAATATAGTCTTGTCATGTGTTACATGAAATGTGATGATTCAGAATGTTAGTAAATATCAGGGAAAATTAAGAGATTGAAGTACATTTATAGCACATGATTAGCAAGTTGGATTTAGTGTTCTTTTGCTTTTAATATATCTATCACTATAAAAAAAAAATACCCAATTAGTGACGGTATTTTTTGTTACGAGTTTATTAATGACGGTTTTTTTAACAGTTTTGTGACAGTGTTATCAATTTGCAACAGATTTGTGACAGATTTTTAAATTAGTGACAAACTTGTGACAACTTTTGACTCTAACTAAATCAAATATTATTTTGTAATGTATGTAATGTTGAGGTCATAATATATTTTAAACCATATCTTCCAAAGTAAGATATAAATAATATTCTTCCCCGACTCTTAAGATTAAACTTTATCTACATAATGCAATGCATGCTTTTAACCACGTACAATACAAAAATATAGAAATTGTTAAACATAATTTATCATTAACAAGTTATACACAAGTTGAATATAATTACAAGTCATTTCCATTATTAATTATAGCATGTACAATCTGTACTCGTATATGTTTTTCAACTAATGAAAGCATTTCATCTTTGTCAATCTAAAAAGAAGATATACAATACATTAGTTTCCTTAATGGAAATATATATATATTTACATTTAAAAACAACATAAAATGATACAAATTAGTTAATTAGTGTCATTTTGCTCATACAAACAAAGTAGTAATATGTTGTTTAATTGTTCTTAATTGGTTGGATTTACAAACCTGAAATGAAATGATATACAGTACTCAACTATAGTAAACTTGTAAGAAAGTAAGAACCAAAATTATCGAAAATCCATGACAAACAAATAAATAATCCTGAGTACAGTAATAAATACAGTAAATTAAATAACTAATCATCAGTACCATTAAACAATGTTAAGTACTAAATAAAAGTGCCTCTTTCAAACGGTCACTTTAGTTGACTGTTTATAGTAAAGTCAACTCAACTACCGTTAGATTAGAAAATAGACAATGTTTTTGAATAACTATTTTTTATTTTTTATTTTCAACAAATTAGAATTTGATAAATTAAAAACAAATTGTACAACAAACTAAAATCCCAAATAAAAATATAAAACACTGGAGGACCTATCGTAAACTTAAATATTAATCAAAATATAATTTTTTTTTATCTATTTGACACTCTGTTATTCAAACGGGTCGTGAACCACTCATATAGAATGGATGTTCCATAATAATTTTCTAAATAATATCATTCTATTATAATAATTCAACCCCAGTCAAATGAGTCTGTCCAATTTAGCAACTTTTTTCCAAAAATACTCATACACATTTATATTAATTACAATAATGCCATACTTCCATAAAAATGTAAAAAGTAAAAACTAATAAAACTATTAATCATTCTTTAACAACCAAAAATTCTTTTAAATATTAAACTATATTTTTTTTGTATTATCCATGTATTTGTATCATAACTACACTTATTTTTTATATTTTAATTGCATTACGCGTCACAAACACAAGACGCAAGACACGATTAGTTACTAATAAAATAATAAAAGGTTAAAGTAGCAAGAGTATAAACAATAATTAAGGGGATCATATTGTCTGAAGATATATAAAAATATAATAATAACATAAAAAAAAAAAGGAAAGTAAATCAGTCAGTGGATACAGAATATAATACAAAAATACTAAAAAAAAAACAAAAAAAAAACAGAATATAATACAAAAATACTAAAAAAAACAAAAAAAAAACAGAATATAATACAAAAATACTAAAAAAAAACAAAAAAAAACAGAATATAATCCGACAACACACATACACACTAAACGACAAAGTTTCGATCTCTGTCTACAATGGCGTCTCCGCCGCCGCAAGTTTCACCACCACCACCGGAGAACAAAGCCACCGTGAAACCACCAATGACGTCATATTCTCCGACGGGGAAAGATAAGGCATTAGTAGCAGCATTAGGTGTAGGAGTTGGGTTAGGTGGTTTTATTACTCTCATTCTTGTGGCTATTTTCCTCATTTGTTACCAAAAAAGAAGAAGATTTTCTAATAATATTCTACTTCATGGTTAGTACCTACTTACTTACTACTATCTCTCTCTCTTTTTTTATTATTATTATTTTTAATTAATGCATGATTATTTAATACTACTAGGTATTGTGTCATATTATTACTACTTAACTTTGAATCAGTTGACTGTAACGACCGGACCCCACATGCCGAACCGTCATGCTCGTATCATCAATATTGTCCGATTTGTACACAACTTACCAGAATAGCCACCCATCCTTATACTACTCCAACCTAAGCACGCTTAACTATCAAGTTACGTCATCGCTTTTGTGCTGCACGGTTTTAAAAGACACTGTTGATAGGAAATAGATCTTTAAGCTTATATACGACACGAATACTCTCATATCTGGGCGATGTGGGACTGACGCACAACGAGTATAGAAATGTTTTATTTTCAATTGAGCTATCCTCATTTATTAATAAAATAAAATGTGGGGTTTCCCCACCAATTATATATATATATATATATATATAAACTATACTTTTTTCTTGTTGAAAATTAAAAATGTGGTTTTCCCCTTGATGAAAAACGAACAAAAAAAACAATACTTTTTTTTGAATGGAGTAGTAGTAAATTTTAAGGGTTTTTACTGAGAATTACTTTGATTGTTTACAGTTGACTTAGAACTTAGAAGTTCTGTTATAGTAGAAATGCTAATCAATACCATGTATTAATGAATTATGCTAGTTGAATTGTAACTGAAAATCGGGTATTCTAAAAATTTGATCATTTTGCATATGAGCACTAATATTGATATCACACTTTTGTCTCTGAAATGAGATCGATGATCCGTTTACCTACACACTGCGAAATAACCATTTTTAGGTGAATGTACAGTTAGGGGAAAAGTCACTCGAAAACCGAAAATAGTGTCATCAATGTACAGTTAGGGGAAAGTGTCATCCATCATCTTACTTCCTTAGTTGCTCGGACATCAATGTGATAAAGGGGGAAGTTTTTTCTTTAAACCTTTGCGTGTAAAATACCTGTGCATAATTTAATCATCGGGTAAATGAATCTATTATAAATGCAATTCTGTAAACCTGCATAGTTGCGAGCAATATTAGAAAGTAATTGTGGCTTTCTCACTCGATTCATACCGAGTTTAATCTTCAGTTAGGGAAAAAGACACTATATTACTTAGACCAAGGGCTTGTTTGGCTGCAAAATCCAAGCAAATAGTTGGAATTCTTAGACTAAGGGTTTCATCCAGCTTAGCCTCTAACTTTCTTAGTCCCAAATCCAAAGTGATCAGCTGTTAAGCTCACTAACTAAATACAGTCTAGCTTTTAAGCTGAAAGCAAAATATCTGAGCTTAAAATCTGCATCCAAACAATAGAAAGTTAGTCAAATTAGTACTAGTAACCTTTCTAGGCCTAAGAAGCGACGCCTTCAAGGAAGGGATAATTTAGATCACTGTAGTTAACCTCATACCCATGCATGCAGTTCATGTTATTTATTGCTTTTTGTAGATGGAAATAATGGTTGTGGTTCGCTTCAGCATCGGAAACCAGACTCCACTACACGAACCGATCATAGAATTGATATACAACAGCCTAAGATGAATGCTCGATTATCATCATCTTCAATGATTAGTAGCTCAGCCTCGGACAAATCGAATTTCCAGTTATACCCTGGATTATCTACTGGTTTTTCAAAAACCACTTTTACATACGAAGAATTGACATGTGCAACGGACGACTTTTCAAGCGCCAACCTCCTTGGCCAGGGGGGATTTGGATACGTATATAAAGGCGTACTTACAAATAGTAAAGAGATTGCGGTGAAACGGCTGAAAATAGGGAGTGGACAAGGTGAACGTGAGTTCCAAGCCGAAATTGAAATTATTAGTCGTGTTCATCACAGGCATCTTGTTTTGCTGTATGGTTATTGTGTTTCTGGTACTCAGAGGTTGTTGGTTTATGAGTTTGTTCCAAATAAGACGTTGGAGTTTCACCTACATGGTAAGCTTTTGAGGATTTAGTGTTATAATAACTAGCATATCCTTGTAACCGGATTGGTGTAACTTGTAAGTATGTGTGTGTTTTTAGTTTTGTTGAAAGAAAATGGGGAACGAAATGGAGAAAATGAATTTCGGAAGAAGGAAAAATAACTTATTTCTTCTCTTGTAGGGAAAAAATTATTAATTTTAAAATCTTATCTGGTGAATGTTATCTTTCAATTGCCTTTCTTCCCCTCTCCTGTTTTATCCCTCTTTCTTTTAGATTTTCTGTGGATAATGAGAAAACTCAAAAAGGAAACTCATTTCCTTTCTTTGAATTTCTGATTTCTTACTTATGGCAATGACTATGATCTCATGATACATTCTTGTTGGGAAATAAACAGGAACAGAAAGACCACCTCTTAGCTGGGCAACTAGGATTAAAATCGCTTTAGATTCGGCAAAGGGTCTGGTTTACTTGCACGAGGACTGTAAGTTCTGAACGTTTTTCTTTAACAGTGTCATTTTATTTTTCTTCCAAGTTATTTTATTTTGACTTTTGGGATCTACATTCTAAATCATCAAGTTTTCTTCACTTCCATTAGGTCAACCCAAGATCATCCATCGTGATATCAAGGCTTCTAATATACTTCTTGATGACAAGTTTGAGGCAAAGGTATGAAAAGAAAAACGGATAAAGTTTTTCAATAAAATTTTGTCGTTAATTTGTATCTTCTAGTCTACGCAATCTTTGACATAAATCACTTAAATGGTTGAAAGTAGATTATACTAGCCTTTTAGTTTCCATATTTTGCAGTACAGTTCTCGTAACCAATATAAAAGATGGGAGGAGGTAGCTTTCTTAGCCATAAAACATCTTATGCTTTAATTTTTAGTCTGATGCTTGGTAAATTTGCCATGAGACATGATGTATCCTTGTAAAGGAACCTACCACCATTAAAACATTTCAGGATTGAATACCCGGCTTTAACTCCAATATCTTAGATTGCTTGCTATGGTATTTGGAGAACTAGAAGCCATGAGTGATAGAAGCTCTATTAAAAAATCATTGATCTTGCTATTGTGCTCTATATTCTTTTTCTTTTTCTTTTGCTTATTAACATTTGAACTTAATTCTTTTCCAATTCCAGGTTGCTGATTTTGGACTTGCTAGGCTAAATTTCGACACTGATACCCATGTCTCTACTCGCGTCATGGGAACTTTCGGGTAAGCCTTTAGATTTTTGCGGCTATAAGATTACATTATTGTCGAATCTCTGGGATTTACAACTAGTGTTTCAGTTATGACTAAACATTTTCAAAAAGTTTATGTATTTTGAGCTATGACTCTACTTTTCTTCGCATTTTTTTGCTTGTAGTGTAAACATTTTATGGATCCTACAATCATTTAATACATTGCTATTTAATTACCCGTTTGCAGTTATTTAGCTCCAGAGTATGCTCTTACTGGGAAATTAACTGATAGATCTGATGTCTTCTCCTTCGGGGTCATGCTTTTAGAGTTGATCACTGGCCGTCGGCCCATTGGTAACGTTCAATTTGTGGATGACAACATCATTGATTGGGTGCGTTTTTTTCTTTTAAATCTTTTGAAGCCAAAAGTTTGTTTATAATAGTCCTATAGTTGTCCTAGAGACTTTCTCCATGAGTTCAATGAGTTGAAACCTGCGAGATACCTTGACGGATGTGCCTTTTGGGTATTAGCTTGATAACTGTAATCAACCCAATTTTAGGGGAAAACAGAAAGTAAGAGAGCTAACTGTGCACTTTGAGAATGGGGGGAAGTCTAGTGAAAAAAACATTGCTCCAAGACAACTCAAAGAACCATTCAGCAACAACTTATGAATTTAATTTAAGTCCTGGAGTTTATAGTTTAAAGCATGTCACGCGGGTATCTTTTATGGTTATACAAAATATACGAGCCTCTTTATTTATCGAACGTAAGTTTGCTGTAGCTAAGTTTCAGCTTAAGTTCAAGCACTTTAGCTTTTAATTTTCCCTTTTTTATCAATCAGAAAATTAGAGCAAATGCATGTTGTTGCTGTTTCCTTAGTCTATTTTCTGGAATGAAACTGTGCAACAACACAGGTTCATTCTTTTAGTGAAGAGACTCAAGTTCAATTCATACTCATTAGATAGGCACGAAAACATAGAACTCTCCAATTTTGGATTACCATTTTTGGAGTGCTATCACTTTGCCCATTTGATTTTCGGACTTTTAAACTGCTTCTGTTGAGAAAATTATATGTGATTTACTTTTGTTTTGAATATTGGAAGGCGCGGCCGCTACTCAGAAAGGCTTTGGAGGATGGAAATTTTGATGCTCTTGTTGATCCAAGGTTGAAGAAAAACTATGATTACAGTGAGATGAGACGGATGCTTGCTTGTGCTGCTGTTTGTGTGCGCCACCTGGCGCGTCGTCGTCCAAGAATGAGTCAGGTATTTTGAGTATATTTCCCATTGAGTGATAGTAGTAGCTTTAGATACTAATTTGTTGAGTACTTCCTAGTAAGTATTACTATTTAGTATGCTCATTAATACTCGGTGATTTAATTTGTATGCTCATTGAAGTGGAATCAGCTTATTAAATAAAATGCTTTTCAATTTCATACCAAGTTTATTGAAACTTATGCCCATCCAAAGTAAAATCGGATTATTGAACAATTCTGTAAAAAGATCAATTTAAGAGTACCAGTAAATGGTAACAAGTTATTCCTTGTGACCAAATTGGAATCAAGTTTCTAGAGATTTTTCGGATTATTCAGTTATGTTTCTGTTGGAAATTATAATTTATAGTTCTCCCTATTTTCTTTTCTCATAGTGTTTGTTTCGTTATTTGTCCTCTGAAAGTCACACTATGAAAACCTTAGCTAATTAGGCTTACGCTCTCAAATTTTCTAACATCGTATTTATGTTTCAGGTAGTAAAAGCATTAGAAGGAAACATATCCTTGGATGAACTAAATGAGGGTAATCGACCTGGGGATGGTTCACACGGTAGCTCAGACTACGACGCATTGCAGTATAAAGAAGAATTAAATAAATTCAAGAAATTGGCGCTCCAAAGTGAATATAGTACTGGACCCACAAGTGAGTATGATATTCAGCAAAATGACTCTAGTAGCGACGCTCTAGCGACCACTCAAGAATCAAGTTCTGACGATCGTCGAAGCAGACAAGATTGAAATATGGATACTTGATTAAAATAGTAGAGAAATTGTTAAAAACCGAAACATTTATTTGTGTAGGGAAAATTACTTGAAAATTACTCTTTTTTCCAAGTTCTTATATCAAATGTCTTTGTAAATGTGTTGGTTGGTTAGAAATCAGATGGATTAGACCATATGTATAAGTTTTTTTTTTGTTGGTGTGGATATTATTATTAAAGCTTTGCCGTTCGTTTTGTCAATCCATCTTTTTGTACTTTTTTATACAAAAAAATATATAGCATGCGTAGTCACCGTGTGCACGCTTTTTATACTTTTAGACCATCTTTTTGTACTTTTTGTTGGTGTGGATATTATTATTATGTAGCATGCGTAGTCACCGTGTGCACGCTTTTTGTACTTTTAAACCATCTTTTTGTACTTTTTATTGGTGTGGATATTATTAGTATGTAGCATGCGTAGTCACCGTGTGCACGTGACTATCTTTTTGTACTTTTTGTTGGTGTGGATATTATTATTATGCAGCATGCGTAGTCACCGTGTGCACGTTTTTTATACTTTTAGACCATTATTATGTAGCATGCGTAGTCACCATGTGCACGCTTTTTGTACTTTTAGATCATCTTTTTGTACTTTTTGTTGGTGTGTATATTATTATTATGTAGCATGCGTAGTCATCGTGTGCACAGGTTTTGAAGGAAAATGATCAATAACAGTAATTAATAAATCAATAGGGTTAGAATGTAAAATACTCCGTATATGGATAATCATATGCACACGCCTCTTACACTTATTGCTACACTGCCTATATTTTAATGTTAATTTTAAAATTGTTCTTTAATTTAGCAATATTCGGGGATAGATCTACATATTCTTTAAAAGACTAGACCAAATAATAAGTTTCAGAAAGAGTAGAGACCATGTTTTAAATATGTACAACTTGCTGGACTTGTTTCTAAATCTTATTTCCATAATATTTTTCTCATAATACCATGCATAATACATAGTATTACACGTGCCCACGCGATGCGTTGGTGTAACGTGTAAAACAAATCGAACCATAATAAAATTGAAATCCCTATAAACGAAACCAACATTAAAAAAATCATATAGATTAGCATAAAGTAAGTTGCTCATAGCTCTCTGGTTCTTAATAAATAAATCGGTATACACTGCTTTGTTTTATTGTACATTCCCTGTGTTTTGAGTATTTTGAATTCTAGGATTTTTTTTAGAAACATGGAGAAATAAGTATCGAAAAGAGAGAGAATTGAGGGGAAGAAGACAGTTATAGGAAGGAACTGTTAATACATATGAGAAGTTACTTTTCATATAGGAGTTGTGCATATTTTGTAATTTATAAAATTAGAGAGTTTTAGTTAATTATTTGTTTCAAGGCCTCGTAATAAATCTACACGTAAACTAATAGTATAGATATATATAAGTATTGATTTGATTTTTAGTATAATAAATCAAATATCGATAGCTATTTTTTTTTGGTAGAGTAAATATTTATTACCACGCAATGGCGTGTACGGCCGTACAGTAGTGTATATATATATATCTAGACAACTTCTCGGTGAGTAGTTAAACCCATAACTCTTCTAAAAGCTTATGTAATTTAATTTAAAGAAATATGCAATAACGTTATACTACTGGTTTAAAAAAACTCGCAACGTTACGTTGTGCGACATAGTGGTTTTTAAAATAAAAACACAACGCTAAAACGCTATTTGGATGGAAAAATGCTAAATTCGCGCTATAGGAATGCTATTTACGCTATAGCGGGTGCAGTCCAAAAAAAAAATTATTTTTTTATTTTTGGTCAAAATTTTAATGAAATTATTGGAGTTTAAAGAGAATCAAACTCCAAAATTCTTCCAAACAAAGTAAATACCCTGACATCTCAAGTATAATCATTTTGTGATTATTAGTTACAATTTTTTATATATATTTTGTTAATTTTTATTAGATGTTTTGAATTTAATGCTATATTTATATGTATTTAGGCAAAAAAAAAATACACCGTAAAGCGCTATGTAGCAACGTTATTTACGCTTTTAGCGTTTCTCTCAAAAAAACGCTACGGTAGCGATAACGCTATTTAAAACATTGTGTTATAGTTTGAAACACCTAAAGAAAATAATTAACGAAATAATTATATGCATTTCTTGTATATAGCTTGCTTCTGTAATCAATCAATGGATATCAACATGATGGGATGAGTACTGAAACTATTTATTTTATTATTATTATTATTATTATTATTATTATTATTATTATTATTATTATCATTATCATTATCATTATCATTATCATTATCATTATCATTATCATTATCATTATCATTATCATCTGTAGACTGTAATATAGTGCCTGACTCTATGCTTGTTTGTTAGCTAATTAATAGTCTTTTCGTCTTATTATTACTATTATTATTAATTTAATCTGTAGTGAACTAATGATAGATTCTCTGCTTGTTTGTTAGCTAATAGCATAGTACTATGTCAATGCAAATGCAAAAATAAAATAAAAAAAATTGATTGGAATGGAGAAAAAGTAACAACATTCTAGTGACAAAAAGAAAATTGCGACTTTAGGCCTCGTTTGGTTGCGGGATTACTAATCCCGGTATTAACAATCCGGTAGTATTATGAATGAGATTTGAAAAGAAGACCGGATAAGTAATACATCCGGGATTGGACTATTCCTAATACCCGCCCCCTATGGTATTGGAAATGCACCTTTTTGCCATCATTTCTAGTCCGGACTGAATAACTAGTCCGGAGTCTAATGTTTTGCCAAACATAGCATTTGTGGGGTCCACGGGATTAGCAGTCCAATCCCGAGATACTAATGATACAACCAAACGAGGCCTTAGAATCTTGTGCCTAAGTTTTCAAGAATGTTTTTTGTTCTGCAATTCAAAAGTTACAGAAAGTTGTTGATTTTTATAATATTTGTTATTACAATAGATGAGGTTTGGTAGACAGAAACGGCACCGAAAGATAGTGAGATTCTACACACAGTTTGTTTTGGATTCCGTTCGCCATATAAGATACTCTGCGACGAAACTTTCCATGTTCATCATTTACTTATTAATAATATTATTATTCTCGCTGATACTTCCATCTCCACCACCGTTGGAGCCCCGGTCTGTTAAACTCTTCACTACCAGGTAGTCTTTGCACTACGACATGGGATTATGATGATGACTTATTGCAAATGCAGGAGAGGGGTGACACCTTGGGAACACCGAGGAGCTAGAAAAGGAAGAGGCCACCGATCGAGGAATCAAGCAGTATAGCAGCTTGTCGATACAAAAATAAAATAATGCCTTCTATCGTCAGATATTAGGTTATGGATTTTTAAAAATAATTTTTTTATTACCCAGAAAATCTTGTTCAAGAAAGACAAAAGACAAAAGACAAAATGTACATGATAATAAAATGTGATTTTCTTTGAAAAATGTAGGCCATAATAAACCAGTAAAAATAACTGTCCGCAAAAAGTGCTCTTAATTAAGAATTACTTTTTTTGAACTATATATAGAGATACACATTATTATGAAATATATGTATAATTTTGTTTAGTTGGTTTATGATGAGAGACGGTCACAATGTTGTCCACCAGGACCGCCGTAATAGAAGAACGTGTAGTCTCTAGTTCCGGCTGGTCCTAGTTCTAAATTATAGCAAGTAGGGAACTCAACGTTTATAGTCAATGTATCTCTGTCAATATGCTCCCAATCAAAATTAGCATTTCGGACCATTATTTGTCGAAAATATGCGGCTTTTTTCCAGCGTTCGTTGGCAAAGTGGCCACTTCCCATCTGCGTTGTCGTGTGATATTCGTCACGAACTTTGTATGCAACTTCTCCTCCCCAATCTATCTGGTCTGCCCCATCACCCAAGCTTGTGAAAAGGTTTGGTGGCCAGTGTCCTACTTTTGTCTTACCAATGTTGAAATTCCACACCCCGTTTGTACGATCCTTTGCACATATATAAACACGACATTATCATCAACTCAATGTTAGTAATTTCATAATGAACAGGGAGAAAGTATCAGATTATCTAGATTCTCGGGACACATAGGCACATATGTTACTCACTCAAAAACCTTGCGTGACAATTGGCAAACTATATGTGGATAAATCATGTGTTTAATGCTTTTCATTTTTCAAGTACCGACCGGTTTTCTACTAGCGTTTGCTTTGATCGTCAGTCGTCACACTGACATACTTTTAGTAATTCCGAGAATCTTAACCAAACAATGTCATATATACTGAATAGCGTGAAATAGAGCAGTCACCGATCCCCATACTTTAGGTCCAACTTCTATTTGATCTTCATGTTTGTCACCATGGAACTCTATTTAGGGTGTTTCCCCGAGAAGGCGTTTCGGAATCAGAAACCATATTACTCTTTAATTTTAGAGAAAATGTTTCCGAAATGCGATTTTAATATATATGGTTTTATTAAAAAGGTTAGCATGGTCACTTTCATAACGCAAGTAAATTTTTATTAGAGCTAATTAACCATACTCACTTTCGAAATCTAGTGGCTAATTAGCATAGTCGTCCGATTAACGCTAACTATTTGGGTCAACCACCTTGCTCGCTAAATGTGGTTATACCTGCATACTTACCCTTATTATGCCTATGAAATTTTCTTGTTGTTCTTCTCCGTAGACCGAAACATCCATATCACAATCAAAGGAAAAGGTATCGTGGGTCACGACAAAACCGGGGCAATTTTCACCAGCATTGTAGCAACCCGAAGTCACATAATTGTCTTTCTGAAATTAGGTAAAAATAAGGCTCATTAGTGCAAGTGCATGAGTTCCATCTCTGAACAAACGTAGTATATAAGTGTGCTTGAAAAACAACCAGTGAAGGTATGCAAGCACATATATATGATTCATATAGAAAGACAAAACTTTAACTTATAATATATACTCTCAAATAACAAGTTATTTTATTTTTGTACTTTTCAAAAGAAAAAGGTGTTTTTTTTTTATAGCTTTTATGACTTATCTACATGCTTTTAGAAAAAGTTGGTCCAAACTCCTAAACAAAAACTATAATGTTCATATATATACATAAGAGATTGGCATATTGTTAAACGTTCTTAATGCAAAATCGGTTAAAACTAAATAATGACTGCATGTCTCTCAAATTTAGAAAAGATGCATGGAGAATGTATCTTCTCGAATTATTGCTAACTTTCAGTTTTTTTTAATATATAAATTAAAAAGAACCTAAATCAGATAATCATGTGCTAAGTGATACATATACAAGAAAATTTAAAGAACTTATTTAAAGTAAATAAATATTTGGCATATATGTATCGGGAAAGAGTGAAAGATTTGAATTAGGGGGAAAACAGTATCACATAATTGAACTAATTAAATAGCAAGCAGAATTACTTAAACTTACCGTCCAGTATATGAACAACCTTGTCGCGGCAGTATGAAATGTATTAGGATAAACCTGGAAATCATTATGTACAAACTTTATAACGATTCCGATTACTTTGATATGATAACTTTTTTGGAAGATTAGACAAAAATCAAAAAGGAAATAATTTATATGACCTTTTCTTTTGTATAAAAAAAAATCTTATTAAATAGTATCTCACATACCCCCGTTAACAAAACTCGAACCTTATAACCGTTAAAAAAAAATCTTATCAAAAACGAAATAATTTATATGACCTGTATCACACATACCCTGGCCCCATTAACAAAACTTAAACTTTGCATCTCCGATTTGATAGTACGGGTTCTAGCCCACTAGGCTATTTCGTTTATAATTTATATGACCTGATCAAATACTAAAAATTCTTATGACAAAATCCAAATCAGTTTTTTTTTTAACCCATTTCGATGCATATAGTCTTGGACAGGTTTTTAATTTGGTACGCTTTGCTGAGGAATTTTACAAGGAAATGAGAAACAACTTACTATCCACCCCGCCTCTATAGAATTCAGAGTTTCACGCTCACCGACTTGCGATGTAACCCACATTTGGGCTAAGCTGAACTCTTCACTTCCCGGTTCGGTGACAACAAAAGGATTCCAAAAGTTCAGCTTTGCTATAGTTCCGTGGTATGTGCCATGAGGAGAATGAACAACAGCATGCTGAAAGAGAAATAAATATACATGAAATATATAATTTTTAAAAGAACTTGTACAATGAAACTTTATTCTAATGTGTTTTGTTTTCCACTATTTATACTTACTAATTGTTAATAATAAATAAGACAACAAATCCGATACTAAGACAAAATTCCGTAGCTTGGGTTACATGTTCAAGACTTCAAATCTACCATTTGCATATTTATGTTAAACTCAATAAAAAAACCGAAATCGCATTCCGTCCTTCATTGTTTCAAAATACCACTCATTTTTTCCCATATTGATTCTTAGAATGTCAATATATTCATAGCCATGTACGTACGATACACCATAAGCACTTGATAGTTTGATTATTGCATGTTTAATTTCCAATTAGATAATGAAGTCAGATTCTGTTTCGTGTTTCTATAATGTACACAAACCAAATATATATAAGTGAAGAAGAGAGGGGAGCATCAAAATATCGAGTTAATAAAAGAAACAAGGATCGAAAATGTAATATAAAATGCAGTGAAACGGCCAACGTTTGATAGAACTCATGATTCTGCTATTACTTATGAATTACAAAGGATCCAAATCCCATAAATTGATTTAAGTTTTTTAAACAACCAGGATAATTAAATATTTTCGAGTGCCCTAACAACCGGAGACGTTAACATAAATTCCAGTTTTCTCAAAATACGTACCTCATGTTTAATTTGATCATTACTAACACCCATAAGATGCCTGCGATGATGAGTTGTGGCATTGTTGTTATTCTGAATCCTTTTGATAGGTATTGTTCCTTTGGGACACTCTCCATATTTATTCCACTTGTGAAATCGTCTAATTGGTTTTGCGGATTCATTTAATGCGTCGTGGTATGACCTTGAAGACTCCATCGGCTGGATTGACTGCTAGTTATAAACAAAGAGTAATTTAAAAAAAAAAACTAGATATGACTCAATGTTGATATCAATGGTAATATTAGTGCAGTTTATCAGTCTGATATTAGTTTTCAGCAAGTTCTAGGTTTGATGAATTATTGGCATCCACTTGCCTCAAGATTTATTGCAATATTGCTATTAAAGTTTATTAAGGTTTATGTGCTGTGACATCCTTTTTTTACTCAAAAGGTTTTGATAAACTGCATTGAGATAGGGCTTGTTTCCTTAAGCAAATAATTAAGGTACGTGGATACTTTGAGGTCGAGAGAAAAGTTCGGTTCATAAAACTTAAAGCTTGTAACTTTTGAAGCCTGAAAACAAACAATAACAAAACCAACTTCAAGGGTAAATAATAGTAATACAAACAGCATCTAAGCTTTTAAACAATAACAAAATTACATATACAGAGAGACACTAACCTCTTGGAACTTTTTGGTAAGTGGATTATCAAACGCAGGTTGTTTCCAAAAGTCGACGCAGTCAATCACATCACCATCTTCGGGACACTGTTATCAAATGATCGAAACAATGGGCATATTAATTAGGAGTATTATAAGTTTGCCTCTGTTTACGCACTTCTTTGGGTTACATGTTTTTACAAATAATTTCGCTTGTCTGCATGCTTTAAGAAAAAAAATTGTATTTATTTAGCTTAAATCTTATATCCTTTTGAGGTTAAGAAAAACAAACTACATTAGGCAAGTTAGTTTGAGCTTAAAAATTACAGTCAAACAATAGCACTTGTATCTAAAAAGCGTATCTACCTCTATCGTCTTGATGGTTCCTTTTGCTTTCGGTAATTTTCTATTTTCGTTCAGTATGTTTCTGCCTTCCACAAAACCATGATTTACCATGTCCAAGTAAACCACCAACATTAATATTGATATACAGCTCCAGTTAGCCATTCTTTCTGAATTGAAAGATTTTGATTATCGTAATATCTGCAATGTCCAATGTCAGTGAATATATATTCTATTCGCTTAGCGGACTCTATAAGTATAAATACAAATCTGATTGATATGGCAAATAAGGTTCCAATTATCATATATATCGATCCTAACTTACGAAATGGTTTCCAGAATAATTACAAAGTAAATATCCTTTAGTTAATAATTTACTAAATATTCATCTTATTCCGTGTTCATGATCAGATTTATAATAATAAGGTTGTTTCCTCATAGAAAAAATAGTTATGAGTTGAACGAGGAAAAACAATAAATATTACTCCCAAAGGAAAACATTTAATAATTTACCAAAACATCAGATGTACAATAATAATAATAAATTCCTATTCAATATTCTTATTCCACTATCATGGTCAGATTCATGACCATATTTGGTAACATACAATAAGTTTAAACAAACAATTAATAGTAATTAAAGATGCATGTACTCATGTACTGTTTTGCAAGAGTGCTTTTCTGATTCAATTTATAGGTGTAAATTGAGAAATGTACATCGTTTACTAAAAGTATCATGATAGAATAATTTATAAGTTGTTGGATGGTTTGACAATGATACGCAACCAATATAAGTGCACAAAAGACTCAAAATTCTTTAGAAACAAATATTGATCATAATTCATCAGTAAACCTTAACTGTCATATATGTGCTTTACAATAATCAGTCAAATAATTTACTTCTTCTCTAAATATCAGCTACCAATAAATAATTATTAGCAATCTTCACATTCCAAACTTGTCTTGATATTCGTCAGTGTGCTTGAGATAAGCGAGCTAACAGAGTCCACATTTTCAACACTTAACTTAGCTGTTGGTGAAGAATTTATAAGAACTTGAAAAGCGATTGTGAGCAAAGATCCTCCTTCGGTGCTTTTCTCCTCGGGCTGGGAAGTGATCACGAGAGGCCTCGATTCGATGCCATCTGGCAAAATCGAAAAACCAGATGGCAAAATCGCAACGTTGCTAGAGTCACAGCCTGTCATCACAGACTGACAGCTGGAGATTTCAATGGGGGCGAAGATTATCGTCGACTCGTAGGCATTTGTGGAGCTGTCTTGGAGTACCCACATGGTGTTATCATTGGCTTTTACGGTCTGAGATTGTGCATATAGAATGTTAGATTTTGGGTCGAAGAAAAATGTTCTGAATTGTTTTTGTAAGCTCAAAAAGAACTTGAGGGTTGTTTGTCTGATGATTTTAACCATCAAAACTGGCTTCTTTTACCAGAAGATAACTGGGCACTGCAGGCATCGTTCAACTTAAAATACTAGGTTTATTTAGGTATGCAATACAAAACAAGCTAAGCTTTCAACGTCTAAGTTTTTTTCTTTCTTTTTCTGGTAAGCTTTCAGCTCTCAAACAAAATACAGCACGACTTGTAAGAAAACGAACAATAATGTGTGTTTATAAGTTCTTGAAGGATAAATAACTCACTTGGACAGTTACTGCATTGCCTCTATCTTGTCCCTTGGCCAAATTCACAATGGAGTTTACATGACCCCCATTTGATATAACGTCCCACTGAAAATTAAATACACAAAAAAGGTAAAATAAATTCTTATCGTAGTAGGTTTCTTCACTATGTATATTAAGTTACTAGTTCTGCTAAACGCTCAGATAGTGCTTAGGGTAAACCTTAAATAATTAAGTTCTTCACCAACATAAGTCATACAAAGGCCTTGTTTGATTCAACGTGTAAGTTTTTTTTTGTTTTTTTGCTATTTTCCTTAAAAGTATAGGCTCTCTATATTTAATCAATATAAACTGTTGTTTTCTGGGTTTTTTGGCCGGAAAAAACTGGATGGACCCATTTACTTTATATAATCTAAAACAACCCAGCTTATTTGCTTAAAAGCTGCAGCCAAACAAGCCAACATCTTGTCTGGAAGGATGAAATCATACCTCATCTCTTCTTGATTCGTCCCTA
Source organism: Primula vulgaris (assembly GCA_963920805.1). Lineage (NCBI taxonomy): Eukaryota > Viridiplantae > Streptophyta > Magnoliopsida > Ericales > Primulaceae > Primula > Primula vulgaris. The sequence continues at coordinate 50,350,191 of OY987212.1, forward strand.
AGGAAATCGAAAAGAGAGTGCTGAGAAACAGGCAACCAAGCAGACGAAACGGCGCATAAAATCACGCCAAGTGGCTCTCCCGGGTCATTCAAGTTCTTTCTAGAAGCAACTCTTATGTCCTCTCCCGTTTTGCTAGCGACTTTGTTCCACGTGTGGTAGCTCGAGGCTCCTAGGGATCGACAAAAGCTCCACGTCATCCTATGTGACAGCTTCAGAATGCTCTTCCGGCCTGCCAATGTTGCCACACCTAAAATCAAAGTTCAAAGAATGAGTAATCATGGACTTCGTCAAGAAACTGGATAATACGTTTTTTTTGGTAATGGTTTCAAAGCATAAGCGTATGAGTTTTGTGTGAATAGATTTTAAAACAACAGTCCAAAATTTAAAAGATTTAATGAGCTTAAAAAATAAAAGCAATGAAACTCACAATTCAGTAGAATCATGAAAATATAAACATAAAACAAGACCAAATGAACTTTATCATGGAAAAGAAAATTGTAGCAAAGATATTATCTCTACAATGAGAGGCGAGGTTAAGGCTTTTTTGAAGCAAATTTTTTTTTTAAAATTCAGAATAATCAACTTCAGACTCCATTTTTTCTTTTTAATATGTTCATTTCCTTTTCACCAAACAGTCTCTTACCACTTGAATCTTTAGTTGGAACATTTGTAGCCATGAAGAACACGAGCCTCTCACACTGTTGGTGTAATGTTGAGATCCAATGTCTAGCACCAAATGCGAGACCACTGTTAACTATTGACCGATACATTGTAGGTACAATACTTCTTTGACATTCTAAGTGCTCTACCCAGGTCACCTGAAAACAATTAATTAAATTGAACTTATAAAAAAACTTTGATTATGTGCAATTCATTAATATTCATCGAGTTTATAAAAGTTATATAAGGTTTTTATAGTGAATATAATTAGTTACCTTGCAGTGGCCATTCGCTTTATCCTCAATTATACAACCGGAAGGGTGTTTTCGACATTTAACAAGAGAAGAATCAATATTGTTTTCAACTTTGTCAACCGAAACATCGACAATCGCCCACTGATCAGCACTCAATTGCTTACAAAATCTGATAAAATACACCTCTCTTGTTGGAACCATTGGTGTGAGCATTTGTAGCTCTGCAAACATCTGCAACAGCAAAAAAAGGTTTCAAATTTTTGAGAACTATCTTAGTTTCCTATTGATTTCTGATCCTTTATTTTCTTATAATATCTTTAGCTTAAAAGCAATCCAAATTTATTATGCATCTTAAATTAAAAAATAAAGAAGCCACTGACCAACTGAACAGCACCATTCTTACAAGGGCCTTCCCCATGGGAAATAACATCAACAGTAGCCGCCTTCGATATTATACTCTGAAACATCTCCTTCCATTGATTCTTCAAAGGGAAAAGGGTAGACATTTTAATGAAGAAACAACACAAAAAAAGAGTGAAAGTATTCTTTACCGCTTACACTCTTTTCACTGACCTAGTTCAACCAAATAAGGCCTTGTTTAAGCTCCATATTTTTGGCTTATAAGTTGGACTGCATTTTGTTAGTCGGTTTAAAAACTAAACTTTTCTAAAAAAATTGCCTGAAAATCCTAGAGGTTTAGCTATGTCATACTGAACTCAACTTCTTTCTCAACTTAAGAAAATCAGCTTCTTTCTCAAATGGCGGTTATAACTTATTACCAGTTATGGAAGGTTATTGTTCCCATTTTTTTTTATATAAATCCATAAATTGTAGCAAATTCGAGTAACCCAAACTAGTTGTTCTCTGTTCTATTTCCAGTTTCATTTAATTTGTAACGGCATCGCTAAACAAGCCCTAACTATAGTGGTTGTATTAATTTGGACAACATTTCATTTCCTTACCACATCCAAGAAACTCTGAACTAGCTTTGGAAGATCGACAAAGATAACGGCAGTGTCCCTCGATGCCTCAATTGACCTTTTTGCCCTTCCACTATTATTCGAACTCTCAACTGAAAACTCTTTCATGTACACGTCATAATTCAATATTTCCCGTCCACTCTCGACGCTATGTATCCACAGCGGTTCCCCAGCTGTTGCCATTTTTATAAGCTCCTCCATAGCTGGATTTACACTTTCCATAATTCTAGTTTTATCCAGGCCAAATAAGCTGGTGTAGAAATCCAATGAACTTCTGTTTTCTTGGTCCTTTTCGGCTGAGCCTGAGGAGTTTGACGGAGATGGTCCATGTGGATATTTACCCATTGCTGTGTGAAGTTTCTGAATCTGAAAAAAAAATACAAAAGTTTTTAGATAAGAACTTCTAAATTAGTTTTACTATTAAACTCGTCTCCTACTAACATGAGTATATGCTAGGTTGACACATCTCATGCATAAACAATTATATATCCACTTTCAGGAACCAGAAAATAACTTTCAGATCTGTAAGATGTGAACGGACACCCTTAAGTTGTTTCTATCATTCTATGTACATGTATACCTCATATGCAATAATATTTTACTAAATTGCACATAATGTTGATTATCTATATAGCTTGTTTGATGGGAATATATAAGTGAAAACTGAAAGTGAAAACTAAACCATAAATTCCAAATCTGAATACAAAGTTGATGCAAGTGCATTTTCTCCGGTGAATACTTTGTTAACTATTTGATTAAATAGTAAGCCACGCATGTACTGTAATTGAGAAGTACAGAACAGGTACTCTCAAATTTAGTTCACACCTTATTTCATCCATCATTAACACATTGGCTGATGACAATGTTATATATAGTTTGCGTTTGACAAAAAAAAAGAAGAGAATATACGGTTTCTAGAACAATTAGAACTTTCATAAGTCGTAAGTCGTAACCATAAGTTGTGAATCACTATTATCATTCTACAGATGCCTATCCTATGTAGGCGTCCATGTTATCAAATGCACAAAATGTGTGATTATTTGATGAGAATTACTATATAAAATCATACCTCGGCCTTGAGTCTGGCATTTTCAATCTTTAGTTGTTGTTCCTCGGTGCTAACCGATGAATCCCGAGAAGAGCTAGCAAAACCACAATTGGGACAGGTGCCCTTCTTATTCGTCTCCCTTAAATTCTTACTTTCCTCACGGAGTTTATCTATTTCATTCTTTAACAGTGAATTCTCATGACGCTCTTGTATAGCCTGCCAAATATTTCAAATTGTGTAACCGACACAAGGAAACAATGAAAGAAACAAGGAAAAAGGTAATTTGAAGAACTGTAGTTTGGAAAAGCATCCACTTCTGTTAATTGTTAAAAATCTAGAATTTAGAAAATGGATCATTGAGTTTTCTTATTAACTTTTATTGTAAATTGTATTTCTCTGTCTTCCCATTCATAAACTTAAGTAAAGATTAAAAAGCAGTTTCACAAAACTCAAAACCACTCCTCAACTCAAGCCAAGAGAGTTTTCTTGGTGTCAAGTGACTGCACTGTGTCCGGTTCTTGTATTTGTTACTCATTTGTCTGTCAAACTGTTTTAATTTCATGAACAATCTTAATGGCAACATTATCGACTACCTTGATTTGGGTTCGCCTATTTTGAAACCAGAATTTAATTTGTCTCGGAGCAAGACCTAATTGCTTGCTTAGTTGCTGCCTTTGCTTCTCATCAGGATGTGGTGAATCTTTGAACAGCCTATAATAAACTCACAATAGTAAACGTGAACAGAAAAAAAATAAATAAAAAAATTGTCATTCATTAGTATTACTTGTTTGGTTGCAGCTTTTTGGCAAATTAAGCAAGATTTAAGTACAATTTGCAAGCAAAAAATCCAAAAGTAAAAAAGTAAGGTCATCAATCCAGTAAATAAATATACTGACAACAAAAAGACTGATTTCATATATGACAAAATGGCAGGTGATGATGAACATATACAGTTAATGACAATCTGAACAAATTCTTACAATATTTATTTATGGAGAAGAAACAAAAGCCAAGAAAAACTTTATATAGTTTTAACTTTTTCTCTAGTCATGTCATTGAAGCTTTATCATTAATGATAGTACTCTACTTTTAGGGTGCTGTACACATGAATACATGATAATATATAGATATATATGTACGCTACAAACCAAGTCTAATTAATTGCACAGATTCATGACGATCCATTTCATGATATGCACTAAAATCAAAATTTTGATTAAAAAAAAAACTCTACTTTTCCTGGCCAAATCAATTTAAAACTACTGCAAAAAAAAAGTTAAGAAATACTAACTAATCAGTTTTTTAATATCTTCACGTACGTGAATAAAATTATGTGTAACAACATGTTGTTTGGACCGTTTGGTTAAAGCAAGAACGGTAGTTGGGAGTCTGGTTTTGCTTGTTCCATTTTTTAACTTGAAATTTATTCCTCTCATTCTTAAAGTTACACCTTATTTATTTAAATAAACTAAAATGCCCAGTATTTTTATGGTTTCCTAGTTTGAGAATAAATAAATAGTATATAAATGCATGAACCCCATAAGGTTTCTGGGCACACACCCAATTGAGACGCAGAATCCTTTTATTTTTAATTAAAAATATTATGGCATTTTGATCAAAAATATTAAGAAAAATAATTTACTTATGGAAAAAAAAAAGGCGCAGTGACGAGTAAAAAAAAATTAGGGTATACAAAAAAATTCACAACTGAGATGCTAATATCTCTACCGCCATAAGCGCCATTGTAATTTAAAGTTTTTGACACACACACAGAAGAAAAAATATCAAATTTATTTTTTATTCTAGTACTATTAGTTTCTAATTAAAAACGAAGGAGAGTTTTTTTTTTTAATCACTCTTTTGAAGGTAAAATCTGCGAAATTTCACAAACGACAGGGTTCGAACCCTGCAAGTAATCATGGTATATTCGGATAACAATACTATGACTACCAACTGGTTACTAAAAAAAAAAAAAGGAAGGAGTTTAAAAAGGGTAAAAACCAAGTATTTGACTGTTGAGTAAGAGTTGACCCACTTTCTGAAATATGTTGAAATAGTAGTAGTACAAAAAAAGGAATAAAAACAAAATATAATTAAATACTGACGCTTCCATTTCTCTGATCTGGTCAGCAGTGTGTCTGTGATATTTTTTCCTCTTTTTATTCTTTTTATTATTATTTCCGTCACCATCACCGTCACCGTCATCTTCATCACCACCATCAAACTCTTCCTCCGACCTTGCCGCACCGGAATTCTCACTGCTTATCTCCACCGTCTCGTCTCTCTTTCCTCCTCCTCCAACGCTCACCTCGTCTCCCCCCTCATTCTCTACATTCTCCCCCGCCGCAGCATGCCGGAATATTCCTGCCTTTATGTTTAAGAAAATAAAAATAAAAATAAAAATATAATTTATAGATTTATAGTATCTCGAAGTATCTATCACAAGCTTAAATTTAAAGACAAATAGTATTTAAATTTAGAATCACGCTACAAAATAATGTTGATTTTGTAAGAGTTAAATTCTGTCATAAGCCTATCACAAAATGACTTTCCTGTTACAAGCCTGTTACAAATTCACTTTTCCGTCACAAAACCCGTCGTTAATAGGTCTGTCAAAAAAAAATCGTCACAATTGGCAAAGCTATTTATACATTGATCATTTAAAAAAAAAAACTTAAATTTTAAAAAAGACAAGTAGTAGTTGTTTTTTGGAAAGAAAAAAGTAGTACCATGCATCATTTGGATAACTGAAGGTGTCGGTTGATGAGACTTCGTTACACCACATGATCTAATTATTATTATTATTATTTTTTTATAATTATAAATCATGTAAACCGATTTCGCAGGCGTAATAGTTCGAACTCTGATGGTGAGCGTGATATACTCTGATACCAACCACTTGAACCAACCATTTTTGCTCCGACTCTAACGAGTCTATACTCTATTATTTTGTATTCGTACTTATTACTCCACAAGGCCATCTTTGTTTCATTTTTAACTTCAACACCATTTCCATTCTAACTTAACTTTAAGAGTCTTGTTTGGTCGATCCGGTTGATACCGAAATATTATACTGATTTGTGTTATCGAGATAGAAAATATACTTAATTATTTTTAAATAAGTATATTTTTCAACAATAATGCATTACTACAAACTACTTTTCATCACTTTTTGGTTTGTTTTTTAAACTTTTACCAAACAAACTTAATAAATATAATTTTCGCCCTCTAATTAAAAATTCTCATAAAAAATCACTCGAGACTTATTATATTGCAAACTCTATTTATGATCGAGTAACCAGAAAATAGAAATTAACATGGAGCTAGCTGATGGTAAAATTAAATTGGAATAATTAATTAATGACAGTAAGATGATTATCAATTTTTTATTTTTATTTTTGTAAATTAAAAAATAAGGTCTATCAATTTCAGTAACCATGCATATTAATATATATATATATATATATATATATATATATATATATATATATACACTTTTGGCACAACTTACTCTAAATTCAGTAACCATGCATATTATTATGTGAAACTAGCTAGAATTCTTCCTTGACTACATAATAATTGGTGTAAAAATAACCTAATTATTTTTACACCAATATTAGAAAAATAATAAAATGAAAGTAATAAATTAACATTAGAGATAGTAACGAGAAAAAAAAAAAAGAAAAAAAAAAGAAGAGAGTGAAGAAAAATACAAGGGTAAGAGATAGAGCTGGGGAGGCAAAGAAATCCTTAGTGCGAGAATTGGGAGGATTCGACATTTCTAATCCCACCATTTGCTTCTCTCTAATTCTTTGTTTTTCTTTTTTATCATTACTTTCTTGTATATATATATATCATTGTAATATATTTAGTGTTGATAGAATTTGGTCAGGTGGATTTTAAAGGATATAAAAACAAACTACAAATTAAAACGATTACTACTATTTTTTTTATTATTTTTTTTTTTTACAGAATGAATAAGAGGGCTGGTAGGAGTTGACCGTTAGATTATATAAATATGCAAGGTTGTAACACTGAAAAAAAAAACAAAAAAAAAACTCAAATATCGACGGGATTAGTGACGGTATTTTTTGTTACGAGCTTATTAGCGACGGTTTTTGTGACGGCTTTGTGATAGTTTAGTCAATTTGCAATAAATTTGTGACAGTTTTTTAAATTAACGATATGTTTGTAACAATTTTTAACTCTCATTAAATCAAACATTATTTTGCAGTACATGTCATGTGTGTGCGTATTTTTGTTTTGTTTGTTTGCTTCTACTTTGTATTTAGATGGAGTTTTCAACTAACTTTTTTTTGCAGTTGAAACGCATGCGAAATCTAACTAAAACTAGTCCAACTCACTTTCCATTTTTCAGTCTTACACGATTTAACTATTAATTCCATGGGAGTATATACGTACATCATAAAAAAAAAACATTTAAATGAATATTTTTTTTTTAAAACGTTACAAATCAATATTTGATTAATACATATCTCTACGGTTTTACGATGTGAACACAAATGAGTCTTGTTTTTTTTTTTTCTGAGATGTATAATGATATGTTTTGAATTTTTAAATTTTACCATAATTTCTCAAACATTTCATTATACATTTTGAAAAAAAAACATGACGCATATTTGTGTTCTCGTCGTGAAACCGTAGAGATTTGCATTAGCTAAATTTTGATTTGGAACGTTTTTAAAAAAAATATATCCAAGTTAATATATAAATTGATGTACATGTATACTTCCCTTAATTCATTAGGAGCGAGTTTTCAAATGTAAATTACTCCATATATATGTTATTAAGCACCCATGGTTTTATATTTATAACCATATATTATTAAAAAAACAAGATGCTTGTTAATATATGAGTTCATTCACCGAAAAAAGAAGAAGTTATTGTTGTAATAATATCTGTGTGTGTTTTAATTGCATTGATTATAATTTTATTTTATTTTCGGTCAACGCGATTAACGTCGGGATCCGGAGGCGGTCAACGCCGGAATCCGACGGTCAATGATACTAATTTACAATAAATAGTTTGAAAATGGTATTAATTAATTTTTAAATAAGTAGTTTTAAAATGTATCTATCTCAAATTCACACATACTATAGTTTGTATTGAGACCTACGTATGAATACATTATATACATTTTCCATAAAAAAAAATGGTATGATCTAAATCCCATTGCTTATTGTGGTAGTACTTTTTTTTTCTAATTTGGATTCGTTGCACTATAATATCACATGCACTACTATTGCTGGTGAAGTTTAACAAGTCTTTTATATATATAGACAAATAATAATTACTATGAGTTATTATATTAAAAAGTAATATATATATATAGGACGTACCAAAATAATAAAATGATGCACAGGAAAATAAATTATGTAAATGGTGGGGTCTTAAGTTTTTTTGTTTTTTCATAAATCAATACAATGTTGGCAGTTCTGAATTGTTTTAATATAAGCACGTTGTAATGTTATTTCTTTGCTCATAATGAAAAAGTGGACAATATATAACAACGAAGCAGGTAACATAAACCCAAATTCACCTACTATTTTTAATGTCATTTCGTTAGCAATACTGCATCGTTTTAATAAGTGGTCACGCTATATTACACTATAATGAATTCATTCATTATTTTTGTTCATATTTAGTTACTATGTTAATTTCTCGGACCTAGAAAAACAGTCATCAACTTGTTTGAACTTCGTCTTTAAAACCAATGATAAAATTCCGTTGTTAAAGCTTCCTCGCTATTCGATATGGCTTCTCCACATGAATTGCACGGGTAACAGCTCTAGGGGTGGCCTCCATTACAAAATAATATTTGATTTAGTGAGAGTCAAAAGATGTCACAAGTCTGTCCCTAATTTAAAAATCTGTCACAAATCTGTCGCAAATTGACTAAACTGTCACAAAGCCGTCACAAAAACCGTCGCTAATAAACTCGTAACAAAAAATACCGTTATTAATCCCGTCGCTATTTGGATATTTTTTTGTAGTGATCGGTTGTTTTGCAACAGATCGTTCTTCGATGCGTAAGTTATAAGGGTATTGTCGTGAGAGAAAAGTTAGTGAAAGTGATTGTATATTGAATGTAGTTTAATTAGCATCAGCTAGAGATACCAATGTTGGTTAATAAAAAATGCCCAATTCATAATAGCTACTTTTTAGACTTCATTCATATTTGGTTAATCGTATTTTACTATACCACAATGTTAATAGCATCCTATCGATTAATATATATCAACAGTAAAATTTTGGTAAAATTATTAATCAGTACATTTAATACCAAAACATGATAATTAGTCCCTCCAAACCAAAAATATTAATATGGTCGCAGTTTATATTTTTGTTTTGCCCAAATTATTAACCCTCATTTAACTGACTTTATAAATAAATATAACTACATATAAATAGGGAGTATAGTAGTGGCGTATTTGGTACTAGAATATATATAGTAGTAAAATTTATTCACTTTCAAGAAACATTAATTAATTGCCTTTTCGTAATCCCGGTGAAAACCCAAATAATGAAAATAAGACATATTTTTGAAAGGGATGGGGACGGAGTGGGATTTAATTTTCTAGTAATAAATTAATGTCGTTTTTAAAATATTAAATTTTACTCCTATTATTTTAAAGACCAAACAAAACATATTTTATAAAACCCTGAAAGTAGGAAAGAATAAAATATCAAAACAATTAATAATATCATGCATGTGTAATTTCTCCGATATATGTCTTATGCTATCATATTTTTGTTATCATTTTTATTTGAAAAAAATCCGTTTAGTAATTTAGTGTACTTTAAATGTTTAACGATTTAGTTATCGGACTAACAATTTTAACGATTGAGTTACTGATCTACGAAATTTGTTACAATTGAGTACGTATCGTTAAACAAAATGATGACATGACACTCACGTTCTCTTACTTATCACATGGTGAGTGCAAATTTGTCAACATCCGTAAAAAATTAGATCACCAAATGTGAGATATAACGACTGCAATTTCATCGATACATGCCGTTAACAACTTAATTAGACGAAATTTTATAGTTCTGTACATCAATTGTTAAAAGTGGTAGTTCAATACATAAATCGTTAACTACTGATAGTATAATACATAAACGTAATTTTTTTTCCATCTTTATTATTATCATGCTAAATATTATTTTAGATTAAAATAAAATTGAAGAGGTCCAATTATCAATTTTTAGTTGAGACTAAAATTAAAAGGGCATTTAGAATTCCGATCTGCATTTATCAAAGCCAAAACGAACGGACAGACACAAATAAAGTAGTGTTTGGAAACTTGAACTTCGGTCGAGAGCTGAATGTCTAATAATTATTTACATTACGTATAAAATGATTATAGATGTCGAATTAAGTCATGATATGTCCCTTATAATAATATATGTAATTATTACTCCTAATTAAAGAAGTGCTTTTAAAAAACAGTAGTTAGTTAATTACCGCTTATCAATGTTTTAAATAGCGTTATCGTTAACGTAGCGTTTTTTCAAGAGAAACGTTAAAAGCGCAAATAACGTTTCTACATAGCGCTTTGCGGTGTATTTTTTTTTTGTCTAAATACATATAAATATAACATTAAATTCATAACATCTAATAAAAATTAACTAAATATATATAAAAATTTATAACTAATAATCACAAAATGATTGTAGTTGAGATGTCATAACATTAATTTTGTTTGCAAGAGTTTTGGAGTTTGATTCTCTTTAGCCTCCAATAATTTCATTAAAATTTTGATAAAAAAATAAATAAAATTGGACTGCATCCGCTATAGCGTAAATAGCGTTTCTATAACGCGAATTTAGCGTTTTTCTATCAAAATAACGATTTATCATAGCATTTTTCGATCGAAAAACACTATTTCACAAAATATAGCTTAATATAGTGCGTTTTTTAAAACAACGCTAGTTTCTCATTCACCGGTAGTTAGGAATGGTAGAAACCATGGAGCAATCAGATGCACCAAACAAACGCAATAAATATGATTAATTATTGTACTATTTGATGTTGCCAATGGAGGGGGCTCCATCATCTTTATTATTTCGTCACCTATATTATATTCCTTTTTTTCGTTCATTAAGGAAAGCAAAACAAAAGTACTCATAATTGAGGAGAAAATGTGTCTTTAATCTCAATTTTGTTAAGGATTCTTTATTAAATAATTAGTACTTGTCAAAGGACCTGTTTAAGTGCATATCTTAAGAAATAAAAATGGCCTATAGGTTTGATAAAACTTGAAGATCGGAAGAGAAAAAGAAAAAGAAAACTAAATGTTACGTATATAACAAATAAATGCAAAACTCAGGGTTCAACTAATCTACAGTACTATAAGATCCTTAAAATTAATGAATAAAAATTTAAAACGTTGGCTTTGGACCTAAAAAATGTTCAACGAATTAAAAGCACAAGTAGCTTGATAGCTTAAGATTAGAGGAAAGGTAAAAGAGAAGAAATGTAGTGATGATTATAGGCAAGAAAAGCTAATAACCTAAAAGAGATTATAAAAAGGGGTCAAACATAGATTATATAATAGCAACTAACGACTTCGTCTAATTACGAGATAAAGATAGACAACACGTATATTTGATACCGAGGGTGTAGATTTAGCTGTAGATTTAAGCTAATAGGCTCGCTTACTGAGGCTGAAAAAAGTGGATTTATTCAGCGCAAAAAAACGTTTATTTGATACTCCATTAATATGAAAAATAACCAACTTAAATGCATGATAGCAAAAAATAAAAATGAAGATGTAACGTTGTCCTAAATGAAACCTTAAACCTTAAACCGTATTTGTACTAGGGTTGTTCTTCTTATTTTCATTTGTATTTTAATGTTGACCAAGATAAATTGATAATGACATCAAAATGTAATGAAAATTTGACAGTTACATTATACCATTGTATGTTAACACGACAAGTTAATTAAACTTTTCTTAAATAACGTTATTAAATAACGAGTGAAACCCATCGCAAATGTAATTCAAGTCCGATATGCATCCATAAACGTACATATATAGGGCCAGTTTGGGAAACCTTTAAAAAAACTAGTTTCGTTTAATTTATTCCAAACTCAGAAAAAAGTAATAAAAAAAAAAAGGAAGATTCATCCAGCTTTAAAACTCAATAATTATTATCACTACAAAAAAATACCCAAATAATGACGGGATTAGTGACGGTATTTTTTGTTACGAGCTTATTAGCGACGGTTTTTGTGACAGCTTTGTGACAGTTTAGTCAATTTACGACAGATTTGTGACAACTTTTAAAATTAGCGACAGACTTGTGACAGTTTTTGACTCTTACTAAATTAAACATTATTTTGTAGTGCATGCCCATCAACCTAATAGTTAGGCTGCATATTTTAACCCAAAATAAATAAATTAAATAGACTGAGTTTTAAAACACAAATGAGTGGTCTTTTTTTGGGAAAATATGAAACCAAAAACTTGAGAGAAAGTTAGGTGTTGAAGAGTAGACCAAATCGGTGGCTTTAGAAGGCATGCATGTACATGTGGAATTTATCCGTTAAGCAATGAAATAAATGAAAGTTTAAACACATAATTATCAACTTTATACAACTAAATGGCATGGATATATATCATGTGGATGAGGGTTTTTCGAAAACTTATTGAGAATCTATTGTATACAATTAGCATGGGTTAATTATGGTTTACTTACCCCAATTTTAACATATTTTCGGTTTAATGACCTAAATTTTTTCTGGATTGCTTTCATGACCTACGTTTGCTTTGGTTATCATACGACAATTTTGTGACAACTTTGAACCCACGGGACGAGGAACAAGTTTGATCATATACCGGAAACATTTGATTAATTAGTTTCAAGTTTAGCGGTAATGAATGTTATTTTTCACATGATTTGTGATAACAATATTAAAAACCGTGATAATTTATCCACATGTAATTTTAATAGGTGAAGTACTTAAATGAATTTAGCTGGGGTTTAAATTCTTACTATTTGATGATTTTGGAATTAGATGCTTTTTGACTTTTATTGGGACTTCAAATAACAAAAGAATTATAAAAACATAAAAAGACTCCCACTTTAAGTTGTTTCCTACTGTATCTAGGACTTTTATTTTTGTTGCCTATATATTATATAAACTTATATTGCAAGTTTTGTACACATAAAATATGGTGAATTGATATCAAATTATAAATATAATAGAGAGAAAGAGAAAGGGGGAAAAGAAAAGGATTGCATTAATGAGGTCATCAAATGTTCAAGTGAGATATAACGTGTGGGAAAGTATTCGAAATTGGTTTAAAACTAAAAATAACATTAATTCCTCACTTGGATCTTCTGCTGCTCTTTTGCTCTTTTCCTACTTTTGGTTTGTTTCACTTTTTTTTATTTTTTAATCTTTACTTGCATTCTATATATACTACTGTAGTATTAAGTTTAAATTTCCAGTTCATTGTTTTGTTAAGTAAGAAACAATATGGTTAAGTGAAAAAATTGATACACTACTTTTAAGTCGAACTATTAAAACAACAAAAACCCTTGTTTCTCGTCGTCCCCATCAGACTGTCTTTTAGACACGTCCAAGCGATTGATTAAATCGGACTATTAATTTTCCTACTGTTTTCGCCGAGTTTGGACTATAACAAGAGCACAAACAATGATTCAGGCCTTATAAGAGAGTAGCTTTCAAGACCGGTATTGTTTTGTGGTGAAAAAAGAGAGGCTCCTTTTCCGTCAAATCTTCAACCAAAGATTATATTTTTGGTTCATATCTAACATGTATACATCACTACTTTAAGTGTTTTCCTTTGTGTGTAATTTTTTTTCTTATTAATTTTTTGGATATATAAGGTTAGGAGGTAAAGTAGAATGAAAAGTTTTTTGTACCATTTTTCTTTGATTAGTAGGCTCCATGATCATAGCTTGTTTTAACATTTTTTTCTCTATCCAACTAGACTCTATATTAATTTCTTTTTTATCATCAGATATTAAGTAATCGGATTATTTGTATATCATAGAGAGTACTTTTCTTAAGTACCACTATGGGGGTCTATCCCATAGAAGACAATGTTTTTGTTTCAATAATAATAGAGCTGTTCCATTAATATTTTTTTTGATTTTTTTTCTTATTGTTTGATTTTCTAAAACCAAGATAAGAAAGAAGACAACTTCCCCTCACAAAAGCATCCAGATGACAGATGTGCCTAAACGACTTGCAGATATACTACCCGATGACATCATCAAGGAGGAGCTTTTGATTCGATTGCCTAAACGACGTTAATGAGGTTCAAATGCGTGTCTAAGGATTGGAATGACTTCATTTCTGATGACTATTTTCGCAGACGCTACCAATCTCGACAACTGAGTATGGGAAACAAACCTACCGGCTTCTTTTATCGTAGTACTCAATTCGACACCTGTACATTATGTCGTGGTTATTGTGTGGCTAATAAGTTTCTGTATACGTCCAAAAATCATGTTGAGAATGAAGAACTAGAATCATTTTTTAATTGTTCGAAACATTTTGGTTATTTAATGGCTGCTTCGAAAGGTCTTCTCTTACTTGGTGACCATCGCAAGACAATTTATGTTTATGATTTAGTCTCGAAGAAGCATGTTTCCCTTCCAAGAAATACTCTCCCGATATTTCATCAGATATCCTTGGGGTTTAAGTGCGAAGAGAGCAGTAGTAACAATCACCACCACCGTTCTTATAAGGTAGTTTGTGTAGATCTACAAAGTAGGTGCGTGTACAAAACGGTCGGGTCAAGTTATAAGGTCGGGATTTATTCTTCAGAAACTGGGGCATGGCAAATCTCAACCATAAAATCACCGTTGCCCTTACGAATGCACCCATATACTGTATCCAAGGTAATTGGAGGAGTGTTTTACTGGCATCAACGTTATTTGGATTGGATAGTTGCATATGATTTGAATGATCCAAAAGGACGCACAGTGCAGATTGAACCTCCATCGGTAACTGATTCCAAACCTTACGGAAAAATAATGAGGCGATTTGAAGGAAGGAAAGATGGGTCCTTACAGTTTATTAGCATCGAAGATATGGAAGTCAGTGTGTGGACTATGCAGAGAATTAAATACAAGTGAACAAGGGAAATTTATAGTTCTTAAAAGTGAATGGAGCTTGGCAAGCAGTGTAAACCTTTCGGATATTGGTGGTGGTCTTAGTGATATTTCTTTTCTCCAGCAAAATTTCCCGCGTATTATAGGCGTCGATTCCGTTGATCCTCAAATTATATACCTGGACATTGCGCACCAATTATATGCATATGATTGGCACAAAGGAAAAATTGTATTCAAATTGTCCCAAAAAGTTCGATCGGAAACATATGTGTTTATACACTTTGAGTGGCCGACATGGCCCTGCTTAACAAGCAAAACAAGTAGTAGAAAAGATGATTAGAGAACGTTAACCCCTGCAACCAAGGTCCAACGTACTCTTAATTTGCTAGGGTATTAAATTAATTAGTTCTCACAAACAATATTGATGCCAGAGTTTTTATTTATTCTTTTAACTTTGTCCAACTTTATGAATATATTAATACAACTCGTAAGCTTGATTTACTTTGTGAATACGTGGACAAGTATTACATGGACCATTCTTGTGTCATTTTTTGTTTATCATTGGACATGGCTACTTTTATAGATCGTTTCTTCCTTAATGTTATTCAAGGACAATTGATAAGTGTAAAAGGGCAGATTTAGCACAAATCTTGGCTTACTATATTCCTCTTGGGATAAAATTGTTGTAGCATTTACTCATTTTATAACATTCGACCATGTCTGAGGAGATTATGATTTAGAATTTTAGATTGCCTGTGAAAACGCTTTTGAAGTTCAAATGCGTGTCTAAGGATTGGAATGACTTCATTTCTGATGACTATTTTCGCAGACGCTACCGATCTCGACACCTAAGTTTACCTGCTGGCCTCTTTGACTTCCATGCATCAGACGGTCTTCGTGCGGTGGTTATAAGTTCCTGTCTACGCCGGAAAATCATGCTAAGGATGGAAAACTAGTATCAACTTTTAAATGAGTGTTTAGATGAATTCATGAAATTGTTTTGTTTTGAATTTATTGGTTATTCAAAACAACTTTTAAGTATTTTCTTTAGATATGGCTATAATGCTATTTAATTTTGTATAGTATGATTCTAAATTATGAAGTACACAACAACGATGTATAAAGTTATTAAGTATAGATAATAATAAAAAAACGTTATATATTTTTTTGGAATAGAACGTATTTAATGTCACTCATCCAGCCTCAATGACGATAGTAGGACGGAAATCCAAACAATAACTAAAAAAGCAGCTACAAACAGTCCGTTTCCGACCATGAATACTAAAATATTATGCACATAGATGAACACGTAAACTCTATGAATGAAGAATCATTTGTCCGAAATTGTAATTAAATTGGTTTAGACATTTTAAAAGCAAACTACTTTCAGCCTTCTGGCTTCAAAATGCTAGAAGTTTTACGTTTATTGAATCTGATTTAGCCTAAAAGAAATCTTGCTTAACTTGTCAAACAAGTAATACAGCCAAAAAAGATGAATGACAAAATGTTATATTTTTTTCTGTTTTATGTTTACTGGTTGTGAGTTTATATATTATAACCTGTTCAAAGATTCACCATATATATCCCGATGAGAGCCATAGACAGATTAAATTTTGATTTCAAAATAGGCGAACCCAAATCAAGGTAGCCAAAAACATGCTATAACACAGGCTGAAAACTAATTCTGTACCAGCTTAGACAAAAGCTCGAATTTGGATTACAACCAAAATATGCCACGGCAGGCTGAAAACTAATTCTGTATCAGCTTAGAGACAAAGCTCGAATATGGATTACATCAAAAAAATATGCTATAAAACTATTCTGTACCAGCAACTACATTCTCTATTTGTACACACGCCTTATTCTTGCTCAGGTACCCCAAATCCTGACCCGACCCCTGTCCCGCCCCAAAATTGTTGGTTTTGTTACTATTTCGAATACGATAAAAGAAAGGACAATAAAATAAAGAAGACAGGAACGCAATGGAAATAACAATTTATTTCTCACAATTGGAATATGAATTACAATTCCTGACTCGTACATAATTAAATTAAACTGCTGGACTGGTTTCGCAAATAACCAAACTGCCGGACTGTTTTGGAAATAAAACAAACTGCCGGACTGTTTTCAACAAATAAAAAACTGCCGGACTGTTTTGTAAATAAAACAAACTGCCGGACTGTTTTAAACAAATAAGAAACTGCCGGACTGTTTTAAACAAACTGCCGGACTGTTTTAACAAATAAAAAACTGCCGGACTGGTTTTAAACAAACTGCCGGACTGGTTTTAACAAATAAAAAACTGCCGGACTGTTTTGTAAATAAAACAAACTGCCGGACTGTTTTTAACAAATAAAAAACTGCCGGACTGGTTTTTAACAAATAAAAAACTGCCGGACTGTTTTTTAAACAAACTGCCGGACTGGTTTTAACAAATAAAAAACTGCCGGACTGTTTTGTAAATAAAACAAACTGCCAGACTGTTTTTAACAAATAAAAAACTGCCGGACTGGTTTTTTAACTAATAAAAAACTGCCGGACTGTTTTTTGTAAATGCTGGAAATTACAGAACTGAAAAATAAATTACAGAATTGAAAGACTGAAAGTAAACAGTACTGAAAAGTAAATACAGGAAAGAAACAGTACAGAAAAGTAAATTACAGAAAAGAAATGGTACTGAAATGAAATGTACAGAATGTAAAGGACTGAAAAATAAATAACAGAAATAAAAATAAGAGGCAACTGCTGAGCAGTTTCCCTTAAACAATATTTCCCGAACCACCTTTAAAGGTTTCTGGTTTCGGGACTTTGTTCCCAAGGTACAACTTATATCTCAGAGTGGCTCGTATGGAAACCGGCACCGAATCACAGGTCGAGCTGTTGGTGGTGCGGTTCTCTCTCACTAAGTGTATGCTTATGCTGTGAGTTGTGTGTTTGAAGGTGTGTTTGAATGAGAGGGGGAGGGCTGCCTTTTATAGGCTCTATAGAAACCGCAGCCATAATTGTGGTCATTAATTCCGGGAGTTACACCCATAGAATCCGCTCAATTTAATTCTGAAACCGCAGCATTTAATCTCATTCATTGTTGACGTTTCTCTTGCTGGAAACTCTAGGGACTCCTTTTGTATTTTATACAAAACTCCCTATTCGGGTTTGGACCCAAGACCCAAGACCCGAGACCCGAGACATTCCCCAAATCCCAAATCCCAAGCCCAAGCCCAATACACACTAATACTCTTAGGTGTATGTGGACATGTTAGTTTAATAACTACATGGGTTGGTATGGTATATATATTGTAAAATTGACTCTCAATCTTCCAATATGGGATTATACTAAATGGTTTTCCATTACCATTTCGGTTTTCCAGATTTTCCAGATTTGAGCTTGCGAGGTACCAACTTTGAAGCCACTTTGTATTCACACCCATTCTCCAAATAGGTCATGCGATATACCGTTGCGAAGCCCGTCACAAGGGCTACTCAACCACGTTGAGTATGGTATAAACAACTTAGCGCTGTCGCATGTAAAAATGACCCGAAGTTGGTCCAGCGACCATTCGGAAACACCCATGTTTTTCACATGTTTTTCCAACAATCCCCCACATGAATGCAATTGGCTGAAAATAAAAATGCTCCTAAATGCATACGAGAGAACCGCAAGAGTTCACTGCATAAGGACAGGTAGCGCGCGCTTTGAACCTGCCGTAGTGACGTAAAATCTGATATGCTACTATTGGGTAGCCTTTAAGCCTTGAACCCTTTAGCGTTTGTGCATACCAGGGTAATGCGCACACAGTGTCCTCTCTACACCACTTACTAAGCCCTTTGGTTGTTGTCCATATTTGGCCGTGGACTGCCTTGACAAAATTCAACCGAGTGCTCTAGTGATTTAGCCCATGGCTCATCACATAGTATCGGCCATACACACTCGTCATAGGTGATTTCAAGTCAAGGGTGTCCTGACTCACCCCTCTCGACCTTCGAGATACTTGTTTTCATTAAGAGCCTCATGCTCACCCTTAAGATGGTCTAGGTCTATCACTCTTTCATCCTAGAAATGGGCTGGGAACTTAAGTTCCCGAGTGTTTTGTTCGGTCACCCCCACAGTTCGGTTTTCCCGTTGAACCCGAGGCTGGAGAATCCAGTTCGGGTTGGGTTGCCTCTGAGGAGGTTTCCAGTTTGATGGGCTTCAACCCCATTCCCCTCGATGAAACTTCAACTCCTACCTGAGTTAAGCCTTTACAACTAATTTAATTGTAAAAATAATATTTGATATAAATAGAAATTAAGTTATAATATTTTAAAATTAGTGTATGAAGTTTTAAAATTAGGGTATGAAGTTGTAAAATTAGGGTGTGAAGTATTAGAAATTAGGGTATGAAGTTTTAAAATTAGGGTATGAAGTTTTATAATTAGGATATGAACTTTTAAAATCATGGTATGAACTCTATGAATTAGGATATGAACTCTATGAATTAGGATATGAACTCTATGAATTTAGTATGTGAAATATGAAATTAGTTCATACCCTACCTAATGTTCTTTTTCAGGGTTCATACCCCAAGGAAACACTTTTCTTAGCGTTGTGTTTTTTCTGTCAATTTTCGCATTAACTTCATACACTGTTATTACAATTCATATGCTGTTACAATCAGTATATGAACGCTGAAATTGATAGTTAAATTGGCTGATGACAAAGATACTTCAAACAACTAGTTAAATGACAAAGATACTTCAAACAACTAGTTTTTACAGTAGCAGAGCTAAACAGCTATTAAACTATCTATTAGATCGCAAGTTTTTACAGTAGCAGAGCTAAACAGCTATTAAACTATCTATTAGATCATAAGTTTTTACATCACAAATCAATTGTTCAATTTCCTAAAAGCCAGAGGAAAATGTTTATCCTTATCGAAATCGCTTTCATTTCCACTGTCATAGTCTGCTGGTAGCTGATTCCTTTGCTGGACTTCATCTCTTCTGCTTGCCTCAACGTCAAAATCATTAAGGAAGTCTCTTATCATCTGAGCTCTAAAAACTGTTAATATCTTCTTTGTAAGCTTCTTCGGAACTGGTTTTCGTTTTGCAATACACTCCATCCAATAGCATACATATAATCCAGTTTCACTACTGAAATAACAAAAAGAAAACCTAGAATTTAAACAACATTTTACATATTCATAAGCTAATTATGGTATGAAACTCTTCCAATTAAGCTATTAGGGTATGACATCTTTTTTTAGAGTATCAACTTTGTTAATCTGGATATAAACTCTGAAATTTTCTAATAACAACTGTACATTTTTTAGAACGAATGTATGAATTTTAAAAATAAGGATATGAACTTTTGACAATTCCTTACATAAATTTTGACAATTATTGTTTCAACTTGAAAAAATAGTGTATACCTAAATTTCTAAAGTTCATACTATTTGTTTTCAGAAGATTTTACTCTTCTTTAAAGTCTAAACACATATTTTAGCATCAAGTACATAACTTAATTTTCTAATTTTAAATTGGTATTTTTTTTATACCTGCTTTGTGCTTGCTGTTCAACGTCAATACTTGTTTTGGATATGTACTTTTGTCCACCTCTAGCATTCTTCCCAGCTGTAGTAATAATCCACTCCATTAAACTGTCAATTTCACCAGCCTTCAAGTAAAAAAAAAAGTATGTTAGTAAGAATGTTGTTGTACTAATTTTTATTTTATATACATTAGTTGATACGATGTCCTTACCAAGTTTTTTGAAGCTGCTTCTGAATCGTCTTCTTCTTCATCAGGATTTTTAAAACTATTGTAAAAGCGCCACACGTTTCTCGTGTGTTCATATTCCGCAAGGACCCAGTTTCCATTTGAGAAAACCGGCATGATTATTCTTCCAAATGAACCATCATATAATTTTACAATTACCTTGTCTATAAACTTATTTCTTTTTCGAGTTGCTTCCTCCTCTTCAGACAACATTAATTCCTGTGAATGGAATATTGTTATTTTATACTATTGGAATGTGAATCAATAAGAAGAAATGTAAAAATATATAAACTTACCCAAAGGCACCCACGCAAGATGACAAATCTATTGTTTAACGCTTTATACTTCTCCATTAAAATAGCAGCATACGAATCAATCGTCTGCAATAAATGTTTTTTTTGCATTAGGTAGTGTATGAAAATTTCTAATTAGGGCATCAACTCTGCTAATCTGTATATGAATTCTGATATTGGTTAATAACAACTATGTAAATCTTTAGAATGAGGGTATCATTTATAAAAATAAGGATATGAACTTATGACAATTAGTGCATGAATTCAACAACTTGTTTCATGGCTTTTATTCAACAACAATCAGTGTATGAACTTGTCAAAATAGGTTAGGAAACTCTTTAAAAAATTAAACTTTTATAATGAAATACAATATACAGCCAAGGACTTACCGTGGTATCCAACTTGTCTCCTGTTAGTATTGCCCGAATCTCTTCAAAAGGTACATATGGCCAACTCTTTCCATCTTTTCTCCAAACTTTAATTCTACATTTTGAAAAATAATTATGAGTTAGTTGATTTTAATTTTCCAAAGATAACTTATAAAGTATAGTACATAGAGTTACCCAGTATTATTCGCTTCTTCAATTGCGATGATCTTTGTCTCTATTTCTTCTGGAAGAAGATCCATCACTTTTTTGCTCATATTTTGGACAACAAGTTGTTTTGTGCCCCTTGTTCTAGTTGTTAGCACAGGATGTTCTGAAATGAGTTCTGCACCTTTGTTTTGACATTGTTGTTCAGGTTCTTCTTGGCCTTCCGCATTCTCTTCTTCAGGGTGTTGGGGCTGAGTTGGTGTTAGGAGAATAAAACCAGGCATATCATCATTCGAAATCTCATAATCTACACCTTCTCCATTTTTATTTTCTAAGTCTTTTTTCCCTAGTCTCGGTCTCTTACCAATTGGAGAGAAATGGTAGATTTCATCTTGATTTACTCTTCTACCAACTCTATTTTTAACAGCATTGAACGAGTTCTGTCGTGTTTTCTCATCTTCAATTAGTTGACGACCAACAGAAACTCCTTGATTAAATACTTGTGAGACAGAGTGCATGTTAAATAGGTCAGCTTCTGAATACTGTGTCTCTGTATATTCTACTTCACTGTCTACACCCACACACCTGTCGGATTTGTTTTGAATACCATTAACCACCCCTTTCGTGTATGCTTGAGACAAGTCATGCACATCTGTCTTCTTTTCATTAGTAAGCTTGTTTTTGTCTCCTCGTGTGTTTGGTTCATTCATAATTTGATTGAGGATACTCCGATTAAAAGCTTCAGTCAATGACTTTGCATATTCAATGTCTGTTAAAAATTGACCTGGTATCGGCATTTTTCCGTCAGCTAATCCTTTGATATATGCTTGATTCATTTTCAATGCACGCCCTCTGTTTGCCGAATCAAATCCAACTTGATATGCTTTATCAACAACGGTCACAATCAGCTTATCTATTTGAGTTGAGGTTATAAAACTTTCATTTTTTGTAGAACTAATATCTACTCTTTCGACAGTTTCACGGTCTTCGTCTGTCTCTTCATCACTTTTTACCGAGTTTACTTTATTGATGGTATGATCAGCATCGACCACTTTCTGTTCTTCACCTTCTGTTTACAATATTTAACAGGGTTATAAAGTAAATGAAATAGAGTTTTAAAAATTATATGCAATATCAAATTACTTTTAAGCAGTAACCTTTGACATTTTCTCCTATCTGGTCATCTGCTTCGTTTTCTACAATCAAAACAGTTTCACGCTCTTTTTCTTTTTCATCATCACTTATTGCTGATATTACTGTATTGATGACATTATCAACATCTATCTCTTTATCTTCTTCACATTCTGTTTACGAAATTTTCTAAAATTATAAACTAAATGAAATAAACTCTTAAAAATTGTACAAGATTTCAAATTACTTCTAAGTTGATACCTTTGACGTTTTCTCTCATCTGTCCACCTGCTTCGGTTTCTACAATCAAAGCAGTTTCACGCTCTTCATCTTTCTCTTCATAAATCATTTCTGAGTTTAGTGTATTGATGACATTACCAGCATCTACCTCTGTCTGTTTTTCACATTCTGTTTACAATATTTAACAGAATCATAAAGTAAATGAAAGAATCTTACAAATTATATACGAGTTCAAATTATTTTTAAGATAGAACCCTAGTTATAGTAGTTCATATTCTAATTACTAAATTTCATTCTACTATGTAATATACTAATCGTATCATTTCATATACTAATTCAAAGAGTTCATACACTAGTTTACACGTAGCAGTTAATTAGGGTATGAAAAAGGGTATGAAATTTATAATTAGGGTATGAACTCTCTTTTTTAGGTAGTGTATGAACCTTGCTAATTAGTTTGTTATTCCAAACTTTTATGATATGAACATTAGTTATATAATTTCACTCATAATAAATTAGATTCTAAGTTAATCTCTATATAATATTTTTTTTAAAATGTCATAAAAAAATTCATACCCTTTAGCTTCTGAAGCTCAGCCTTGAGTACTTTATTCTCTTCTTTCAGGTTATCATTTTCAGTGGTCGCCTCTGAATTTATACAATTTAGCTTTCCAACCTCATCGTTGAGTTCTTCATTCTTATCCTTCAATTTTTGATTTTGGATTGTTAGCTCTGTAGTAAATAAATATACATATCAGTTTAACGCAATTGGTTAGATCAAGTAATGTTTTGAATCTATAATATTACACCTACATACCAATATTCCGTCGCTCTAGCTGAGTGAACTCAAATTTCTTGTCTTTTAGTTTTCCATACACCTCGGATAACATTTTTTCATAATCCTTGATTATTTTTTGGTATTTTTGTGATGCCGGACTATGTTGTGACTGGATAGACTTATTGCCAATGAATGAAGGTCCGAAATTTAAATCATCAAGCCCCACAAAGTTTTCAGCTGTCTCAGGGACGAACTCGTCATCATCACTTATTTTTCTAGATTCATTACTTTCATAGTCCATCTCAGCTGATTGATCTATCGTTTTCTGGGTTTCCTGTTCCTAGAATGAGGTTATGTAGTACAAAAATAAGGAGATGAACTTTATAAAAATGAGTCTATGAACTCCACAAAGTAAGAAAATGAAATCCTCCATTAGGGAACCAGTGTATGAATTTAGAATAACAATACAAATCCTCAAAATTTACAAAAATGTATACCTCTTCGTAGCTGCATATATCATTGATGCTGTCCATTTTCTTTAACTGATTTTTCAAATCATGCATGTTCCATTTAACACAGAGAATTGTCGCATCCTTATTCAGGGGTTTACAGAAGTTGATATGCTCCATCAACCAATACTGAATAAATAAATAAAAAATCAAGGAAAACAAAAAACAAAGATAATTCAGTCACGCATCCTTTTATTTTCTGTCAATTAACTAAAAATGTATCAACTATAGAGTGAAGGTTCTGAACTTACAGGTAATGCAGTCACGCATCCTTTTATTTCTGTCAGATCAGTACTATCTATAATTGAGGTCATCAAGAAAGCATAAA
This sequence comes from Primula vulgaris, assembly GCA_963920805.1. Lineage (NCBI taxonomy): Eukaryota > Viridiplantae > Streptophyta > Magnoliopsida > Ericales > Primulaceae > Primula > Primula vulgaris. The sequence continues at coordinate 50,374,816 of OY987212.1, forward strand.
TATGATCTGACCAATTGTAGTTTTTCATTTGCTCGATGTCTTCAGTCAATGTTACGTAGGCCCAAGATAATGAAGTCAATTTGTTTGTAACAAACAAGCTAGTGAGCAGGTATAGAGTCATTAATCTTGCGACATCCTGTACCGCATTCTCTTCTTCACTTTTTAATGCTGAATCCAAGGCGGTTTTGATATCGGTCATTGATAACGTGGGCTTAGAGTTTAAAAACCACCTTTTATAAAAAGGTTTTGATTTTTCTTTCATCCTTATAAGGATCACCGGTAACTGCCCATCATTTATTCCAAAAACCTTCTTTAAATCGTCCGCTTTAAAGGCAAATGACTTGTTCCCTACGACGAATTTTTCTGTTTTTTTGTCAAAAGTAGACAGAATAGCTTTCAAGGTCATGTCGTCCTTCCTCGCATGATTAATGTCAAATAGCTTTTCGTACGCAACATGGACCAGATTATAAAAAGGACAATATTTTTCAATGGCTTTTAGATGGTTTTCTGTTAAATTCATAGCTGATATCGAACTAATTAAGTTGACCATGTTTGAACGATAGGTTCTTAAGTACTTTTGGGTTTGAAGCGGAGAAGATGGTTGGGATAAAGATTTCCTTTTGGGTCGAGGACAATCTGCTTGAGTAGATGCTTTTCTAGCTGCATATTTAGTTTTTCGAACTTCTACTGATCTTTTAAGTTCTTTTTTTGGCTCTGGTTGTGTATTAGCTTTTGTTTTTTGAAGTGGATCATTAAAAGATTTTGTTCGTCGTTCCTGGTTCATAAAACAAAAATATTAGAATGAGGGTATGAACTTAAAAAATTAGGGTATGAATTCCACACAAAAAAAGGATATGAACTTTTCTAATTAGGGTATGACATGCTTTTAGGGTATCAACTCTGCTAATCTGGATATGAACTCTAAAATTGGCTAATAACAACTAAAATTCGCTAATAACAACTATATAAATCTTTAAATAAGGGTATCAACTTTAAAAATAAGGATATGAATTTTATCAAATTAGGGTATGACATCTGTTTTTAGGGTATCAACTCTGTTAATTAGGATATAAACTCTGAAATTGGCTAATAATTACTGTATAAATCAATTAAATTGAAAAAGTAAAAAACCCACTAACTTTTAAATCTAGGCTAGGAAAATATTTCAAGTAAGGTCTGTCAACTAATGTCTACCAAGTGTATAAAATTTTATAATTAGGGTATGAAGTTTATCAAATTAAGGATATGAACTTTTCTAATTAGGGTATGACATCGGCTTTTAGGGTATCAACTCTGTTAATCTAGATATGAACTCTAAAATTGGCTAATAACATATCAACTTAAAAAATTAGGGTATGAATTCCACACAAAAAAGGATATGAACTTTATCAAATTAGGGTATGACATCTGTTTTTAGGGTATAACTCTGTTAATTAGGATATGAACTCTGAAATTGGCTAATAATTACTGTATAAATCCATTCAATTGAAAAAGTGAAAAACCCACTAACTATTAAATTTAGGTTAGGAAAATCTTTTAATACACTAATCCCAAACACACATAATTTTGCTAATAAAAAACCAGATAAACTGAATAAAAAAGAGAAAATTAAGGATTGGTCCACCAAAACAAAAGTATTTAAGGATTGGTCCGGCTATAAAATTCATTTAAGGATTGGTCCATTATTTATGAAACTAATTAAGGATTGGTCCATTTCCCCTAATTAACAAATAAAAATAAAAAAAATCAGAAAAAATAAAAAAATTCCAGAAAATAAAAATGCAAAAATGAAAAAATAAAAAAAATATGAATAAAAAAATAAATAAATAAAAGAGGCAAAACCCCGAAAAAACACGATTTTTTTTTTAAAAATCTCAAAAAATCAAAAAAAAATCCCAAAAAATAAACAAAAATCTAAAATTAACAAAAATCCAAAAACGCAAAAAAAAAACAGTTCAGACTGTTTTTAAAATAGTTCAGACTGTTTTTAAAATAGTTCAGACTGTTTTTAAAATGACTTAAAAATAGTTCAGACTGTTTTTAAAAAAAAAAAGTTCAGACTGTTTTAAAAAAAAAACAGTTCAGACTGTTTTTAAAAAAAAAAATTCAGACTGTTTTTTAAAAAAAAAACTTCAGACTGTTTTTAAAAAAAAAAGTTCAGACTGTTTTTAAAAAAAAACAGTTCGGACTGTTTTTAAAAAAAAACAGTTCGGACTGTTTTAAAAAAAAACAGTTCGGACTGTTTTAAAAAAAAAACAGTTCGGACTGTTTTAAAAAAAAAACAGTTCGGACTGTTTCAAAAAAAAAACAGTTCGGACTGTTTCAAAAAAAAAAACAGTTCGGACTGTTTAAAAAAAAAAACAGTTCGGACTGTTTCAAAAAAAAAACAGTTCGCACTGTTTGAAAAAAAAACAGTGCAGACACTGTTTTTCAAAAAAAACAGTCCGGACTGAGACTGTTTTTCAAAAAAACAGTCCAGACTGTTTTTCAAAAAACCAGTCCCGACTGTTTTTCAAGAAAACCAGTCCGGACTGTTTTCCAAAAAAAACAGTGCGGACTGTTTTTCAAAAAAACAGTGCGGACTGTTTATAAGAAAAACAGACCAGACTGTTTTTAAAGAAAAACAGTCCGGACTGAGACTGTTTTTCAAAAAACCAGTCCCGACTGTTTTTCAAGAAAAACAGTCCGGACTGTTTTAAAAAAAAAAACAGTGCGGACTGTTTTTAAAAAAAAAACAGTGCGGACTGTTTTTCAAAAAAACAGTGCGGACTGTTTATAAGAAAAACAGTCCGGACTGTTTTTCAAAAAAACAGTCCGGACTGAGACTGTTTTTCAAAAAACAGTCCGGACTGTTTTTCAAAAAAACAGTCCGGACTGAGACTGTTTTTCAAAAAAAACAGTCCGGACTGAGACTGTTTTTCAAAAAACCAGTCCCGACTGTTTTTCAAGAAAAACAGTCCAGACTGTTTTTAAAAAAAAAACAGTGCGGACTGTTTTTAAAAAAAAAACAGTGCGGACTGTTTTTCAAAAAAACAGTGCGGACTGTTTATAAGAAAAACAGTCCGGACTGTTTTTCAAAAAAACAGTCCGGACTGAGACTGTTTTTCAAAAAACAGTCCGGACTGTTTTTCAAAAAAACAGTCCGGACTGGGACTGTTTTTCAAAAAAAACAGTCCGGACTGAGACTGTTTTTCAAAAAACCAGTCCCGACTGTTTTTCAAAAAAAAACAGTGCGGACTGTTTTTCAAAAAAAAACAGTGCGGACTGTTTTTCAAAAAAACAGTGCGGACTGTTTATAAGAAAAACAGTCCGGACTGTTTTTCAAAAAAACAGTCCGGACTGAGACTGTTTTTCAAAAAACAGTCCGGACTGAGACTGTTTTTCAAAAAAACAGTCCGGACTGTTTTTCAAAAAAACCAGTCCCAAATGTCCGGACTGTTTTTCAAAAAAACAGTCCGGACTGTTTTTCAAAAAAAAGTTCAGACTGTTTTAAAAAAAAAACAGTTCGGACTGTTTTAAAAAAAAAACAGTTCGGACTGTTTTAAAAAAAACAGTTCGGACTGTTTTAAAAAAAAAAAACAGTTCGGACTGTTTCAAAAAAAAAACAGTTCGGACTGTTTTTAAAAAAAAACAGTTCGGACTGTTTAAAAGAAAACAGTTCGGAACTGTTTTTAAAAGAAAACAGTTCGGACTGTTTTTAAAAGAAAACAGTCCGGACTGTTTTTAAAAAAAAAACAGTCCGGACTGTTTTAAAAAAAACAGTTCAGACTGTTTTTAAAATAGTTCAGACTGTTTTTAAAATGACTTAAAAATAGTTCGGACTGTTTTAAAAAAAAAACAGTGACTGTTTTTAAAAAAAAACAGTCCGAACTGTTTTAACTGTTTTTAAAAAAAAAACAGTCCGGACTGTTTTTAAAAAAAAAACAGTCCGGACTGTTTAAAAAAAAATAGTTCAGACTGTTTTTAAAATAGTTCAGACTGTTTTTAAAATAGTTCAGACTGTTTTTAAAATGACTTAAAAAGAGTTCAGACTGTTTTAAAAAAAAACAGTTCAGACTGTTTTAAAAAAAAAACAGTTCAGACTGTTTTAAAAAATGGACCAATCCTTAATTAGTTTCAGTTTCATGGACCAATCCTTAAATACTTGTGTTTTCATGGACCAATCCAAAATTTACCCAATAAAAAATTAAGAGTTAAAAAACCAGATAAACTGAATAAACCAGACAAACACACATAATCCCAAACTGATAGAGTTAAAAAACCAGATAAACTGAATAAAAAATTACTAATCCCAAACACACATAATTTTGCTAATAAAAAACCAGATAAACTGAATAAAAAATTACTGGTAGAGTTAAAAAACCAGATAAACTGAATAAACCAGATAAACACACATAATCCCAAACTGATAAGAGTTAAAAAACCAGATAAACTGAATAAACCAGACAAACACACATAATCCCAAACTGATAGAGTTAAAAAACCAGATAAACTGAATAAAAAATTACTAATCCCAAACACACATAATTTTGCTAATAAAAAACCAGATAAACTAAATAAAAAATTACTGGTAGAGTTAAAAAACCAGATAAACTGAATAAACCAGATAAACACACATAATCCCAAACTGATAAGAGTTAAAAAACCAGATAAACTGAATAAACTAGACAAACACACATAATCCCAAACTGATAGAGTTAAAAAACCAGATAAACTGAATAAAAAATTTCTAATCCCAAACACACATAATTTACCCGATTTGGTGACAGAATAACAAAAGTTAGAGGAGTGTCTTCTTCGCTTTTTTCGTCTATTAGTGACATCGTTCCTCCTATCGTTCCTCCTGGTAATTCAACAATCATTTTAGACATTTTTAGGGTGTGTTAAGAGAGAGACAGGTGGGATTAAAGAGAGAGAGAGGGAGAAAGGTGCGTTTATGTGTGAGAGAGAGGGGGAAACAGAGCCATTTAGGTGTGATTATAATTAATTAGAAAAAATAATAATTATATATAGTTATGTTTTTTGTAATTTAAGTTTTGGGATATGTTTTTGGTAATATAATAGAGGTATGGTATGCTTTTGTTAATTGCCCCTTTATATTTTATATAAAAATAAAAATTAATTTATATCAAATATAAGTTATGAGAATCAAATATTGTACCTCTAGCATACAATGTAAGTACTCTACCACATGATATACAATCCTTTTTGTTTGATATGTTAGTTATAATTATATAAGTATAATATACATTTGTAGTTTTGAATATATGAAACTATTAAAATAAAAAATATACTTAAATTAAAAAATTATATTGTTATTTTCAAGAAAGATAAATAATTATTATTTTCCGATTATAAAAATTATAATGATAATATATCTCATTTAGTATGATAATTGTTGTCTGTGTGAATAAAACTAAGGCTCTGTTTGTTTTGTTGTAAAATGGGGGTAAACAAACATTTACGGGTAAAATAGATTTTCCGGGTGATTGGTTTAACGTAAAACATTTTTTTGGGGAAAACTTTTCCCACATATCCAGTAAAATTGGGGGAAATGATTACCCCGCAAATAAAGTTGTAAACGGTTTACGGAGCCTCTCTCTATATTCTTTCTAATACTAGTATTATAACTATTATTAATTATAGGTCTATTCTTTCAAAATTATTTAATAATTAGTCCAATTCTATCTACTAACCAATAAAAAAAAGGAAAAAACACGAAAAATTCTAAAAAATAACAAAAATGGAAAAAAAAAAAAACCCGAAAAATCTAAAAAATCCAAGAAAATTTGAAAAAGATAAAATATAATTAACCAATAAAAATATAAATAAATAGGAAAAAATCTAAAAAATAACAAAAAAAAAATGGAAAAAATAAAACAAAAAATTCCGAAAAATCTAAAAAACCCAAGAAAATTTGAAAAAGCTAAAATCTAATTAACCAATAAAAATATAAATAAATAGGAAAAAATCTAAAAAATAACAAAAAATAACAAAAAAATGGAAAAAATAAAACAAAAAATGGAAAAAATAAAACAAAAAATTCCGAAAAATCTAAAAAACCGAAGAAAATTTGAAAATGCTAAAATATAATTAACCAATAAAAATATAAATAAATAGGAAAAAATCTAAAAAATAACAAAAAAAATGGAAAAAATAAAACAAAAAATTCCGAAAAATCTAAAAAGCCCAAGAAAATTTGAAAAAGCTAAAAAAAGTCAATAATATCTTTTATACTTATAATTTTATGAGTTTATATGTTAAAAAATTATAAGTTATTATAAGTGACGTATATGAAATAAAATATGTGTTTAGGTTAAGTTTCTTATACATGTTGACGAAGTTCCTTTCAGAAAAGTAGACGAACTTTTAGTTTTTTTTCCGTCAAAATAATTGTGATTTTAATCACTAATATTTTTAAACTTTCACGAACTTATTCATTTTTGTGACTTTTAGTTAATTTTTGTGACTTTTAGTTAATTTTTGATGTTTTTCATTTTAAAATATTTTGTTTAAAGTATGAACAGTGTTTATTTATTTATGCATCGAATTTGTCTAATTTAAATAACTAATAGATTTTTGAATTTCAATAGAATTCTCATGGAAAACCTTTGACGCACCAAACAACCGTAAATAAAATGCAAACAAAAGTTTGAACCGTAAAACTTTACCCGAAAAATATTTTTCCTCCGTAAATATTTTACTACGAAACAAACAGAGCCTAAATACTAAAATAATTTGATAAAAAACGTATCAATATTTTTATCTACTCCATTATTTGTAGTTTCACACTATTTTTTCTACTACATGTTAATTTATTTTTTTATTTATTAGAAATGTTATTTTTAAACTCGAATTATGTTTCGTGTTAATAACATGTTTAGACTTCTCAAATGAAAATTGTTAATAAAAAATGACGTCATCGTAAAATAAAAAAATATGTCAGGAGATTCGGGATAAATCTATCCCGACCCTACGGGATCCCGAAAATTCGGGTCCCACAAAAGTCGGGTCGGGATCGGGATTTTTTTTTTCATTTTCAAAAGTAATCGGGTCGGGATACGGATTGGACGTTTACGAGTCAGGTCTCGACCCTAACCCACCCCTAATAAAATCATAAATTATGTGTTTGGTTTGCTTAAATTTGAGAATACTATTGAATATTCATCCACTCACTATGAGGAAGTTATGAGAAATTTTTAAGTTGATTTTGTTTGATTTATCGGTGACTCAATACCATAAACGGTATGCACGAATGAGTATATGCATTTCGTGAATACACTTTGTTAAACCTCTGGGGAACTTGTCGGACCTCCGCCAACACCACATGCCCATGCAGGGGCAACAGATTATCTGAGCACCTAAGCCCAATAATTTGATCAGATAATTAGCTCTCTTTTTTCGCAAACTAAAAATTAAGTGATAAAATGAATAAAATGTAACTGTAGATTGGTTTAGGCCTTGCAGTGTCGTTCGTAAAGTTTGATAGGCATAATTGATAGGTCTTGAGGTATATTCTCTGAGTTTGTCTTAATAATTATAATATGTTACTCCCTTCCTATTTATATAAACTTTGGTTATCATACAACAATTTTGTGACAACTTTGAACTCGCGGGACGAGTAACAAGTTTGATCATATACCGGAAACATTTGATTAATTAGTTTCAAGTTTAGTGGTAATGAATGTTATTTTTCACACGATTTGTGATAACAATATTAAAAACCGTGATAATTTATCCACATGTAATTTTAATAGGTGAAGTACTTAAATGAATTTAGCTGGGGTTTAAATTCTTACTATTTGATGATTTTGGAATTAGATGCTTTTTGACCTTTATTGGGACTTCAAATAACAAAAGAATTATAAAAACATAAAAAAGACTCCCACTTTAAGTTGTTTCCTACTGTATCTAGGACTTTTATTTTTGTTGGCTATATATTGCAAGTTTTGTACACATAAAATATGGTGAATTGATATCAAATTATAAATATAATAGAGAGAAAGAGAAAGGGGGAAAAGAAAAGGATTGCATTAATGAGGTCATCAAATGTTCAAGTGAGATATAACGTGTGGGAAAGTATTCGAAATTGGTTTAAAACTAAAAATAACATTAATTCCTCACTTGGATCTTCTGCTGCTCTTTTGCTCTTTTCCTACTTTTGGTTTGTTTCACTTTTTTTATTTTTATTTTTTAATCTTTACTTGCATTCTATATATACTACTGTAGTATTAAGTTTAAATTTCTAGTTCATTGTTTTGTTAAGTAAAAAACATGCATGGTGAAGTGAAAAAATTGATACACTGTGATTTGGTGAAGATGATGAATCGTCTTCTTAATATTAGAATCCCTGCACATATATCACTACTTGATTAATTAGATGTAACTGTTGATGAATGTACAATTAGATTTAGATTACTTCTGTTAATTGTATATATTAATGTACCTATATATCAAAAACCCATGTTTCTCGTCGTCCCCATCAGACTGTCTTTTAGACACGTCCAAGCGATTGATTAAATCGGACTATTAATTAATTTTCCTACTGTTTTCGTCGAGTTTGGAGTATAACAGGAGCATAAACAATGATTCAGGCCTTATTTTGGTGCCATCCAATAAGAGAGTAGCTTTGCAAGACCGGTATTGTTTTGTGGTGAAAAAAAAAGGGTTTCTTTTCCGTCAAATCTTCAATGAAAGTTTGAAACCATGCAATGGTCTAATCACGAAATTCAAAAGGATCTTATACAAGATAATTTCAACCAGAAGATTATATCTTTTTGGTTTATATCTAACATGTATACATCATTATTTTATGTTTTTTGCTTTATGTGTAATATTTTTTCTTATTGTTTGATTTTTTAAAACCAGGATAAGAAAGGCGAGAACTTCCCTTCACAAAAGCATCCAGATGACAGGTGTGCCTAAAGGACCTACAAATAAACTACCCGATGACATCATCAAGGAGGAGCTTTTGATTCGATTGCCTGTGAAGACGCTAATGAGGTTCAAATGCGTGTCTAAGGATTGGAATGACTTCATTTCTGATGACTATTTTCGCAGACGATACCAATCTCGACAACTGAGTATGGGAAACAAACCTACCGGCTTCTTTTATAGTAGTCCTGAATCGGACTCCTATGCAGTATGTCGTGGTTATTGTGTGGCTAATAAGTTTCTGTATACGTCCAAAAATCATGTTGAGAATGAAGAACTAGAATCATTTTTTAATTGTTCGAAACCTTTTGGTTATTTAATAGCTGCTTCTAAAGGTCTTCTCTTACTTGGTGAGCATCCCAAGACACTTTATGTTTATGATTTAGTCTCGAAGAAGCATGTTTCCCTTCCAAGAAATACTCTCCCTACGTTTGATGAGATATCCTTGGGGTTTAAGTGTGAAGAGAGTAGTAGTAACAATCGCCACCACCGTTCTTATAAGGTAGTTTGTGTAGATATAAGAAGTTGGTGCGTGTACAAAACGGTCGGGTCAAGTTATAAGGTCGGGATTTATTCTTCAGAAACTGGGGCATGGCAAATCTCAACCATAAAATCACCGTTACCCTTTCGAATGCACCCATTTGAAGTATCCAAGGTAATTGGAGGAGTGTTTTACTGGCATCAACGTCATTTGGATTGGATAGTTGCATATGATTTGAATGATCCAAAAGGACGCACAGTGCAGATTGAACCTCCATCGGTAACTGATTCCAAACCTTACGGAAAAATAATGAGGCGATTTGAAGGAAGGAAAGATGGGTCCTTACAGTTTATTAGCATCGAAGATATGGAAATCAGTGTGTGGACTATGCAGAGAAATACAAGTGAACAAGGCAAATTTATAGTTCTTAAAAGTGAATGGAGCTTGGCAAGCAGTGTAAACCTTTCGGATATTGGTGGTGGTCTTAGTGATATTTCTTTTCTCCAGCAAAATTTCCCGCGTATTATAGGCATCGATTCCGTTGATCCTCAAATTATATACCTGGACATTGCGCACCAATTATATGCATATGATTGGCCCAAAGGAAAAATTGTATTCAAATTGTCCCAAAAAGTTCGATCGGAAACATATGTGTTTATACACTTTGAGTGGCCGACATGGCCCTGCTTAACAAGCAAAACAAAGTAGTAGAAAAGATGATTAGAGAACGTTAACCCCTGCAACCAAGGTCCAACTCTTAATTTGCTAGGGTATTAAATTAATTAGTTCTTACAAACAATATTGATGCCAGAGTTTTTATTTATTCTTTTAACTTTGTCCAACTTTATGATATATTAATACAACTCGTAAGCTTGATTTACTTTGTGAATACATGGACAAGTATTACATGGACCATTCTTGTGTCATTTTTTGTTTATCATTGGACATGGCTAGCACAAATCTTGGCTTACTATATTGATCCTCTTGGGATAAAATTGTTGTAGCATTTACTCATTTTATAACATTCGACCATTTCTTGGGAAGTTGTTTCATTCAATTCATCCGAAACTAGCTGAATATTTACCTCAAACTGTAGATTTGTATCAACTAAACAACCTGTAGCGTAGCTTTGTTTAAAATCTCATTACACAAAGATTTCTCATCAACGATTCGTGAGTATATTACACAAGCAAAGTCTATGCTATCTTTCTCGAAAAACTAATATATTATACACAAATCTCAAAGTGTATTCTACTCATAAAAAGGCAAATATCACAAACTTTATGATCTTGTTGTATTGTTTTACATTAGATGTGGGGAAGCTGCAAATGAAAAACCAGAACGATGAAGCTAGGCTTTGTCTTTATTAGAAACATCATTTTTTAAGTTTCATAAAACGTACTCTTAGATTTCTGTTCTTCGGCAGTGCCCATCTCGAGATAGAACAGACCGGGCAAGTCATCCTCTACTAATTTGTCCAATACTTGCGAGCATAGAAGAAAATATCGGCGACCCATCTCAGCTGCTACATTTCGTGATTGTGGAAACTAATTAGATTATAAATATGTGATTAGTGTAAATAATAGGTTTGTGACTGAACTCTAAAGCGCGCCTATTTTAACATAAATAACATGGTACACTCGTACAAAAGTGTCCACTTTTTCTTTTTCCAAAAGTGTCCACTTAAATTTACTTATTTGATATATTTTAACATAGAATGGGGATGTAATAAACTACTCAATTTTACCCCGAGTGTCATTGCAACTATATATAGAACAAACTTTTATCACGAAAAATCTTTTAAAAAAAAATTAACTACGGAAATTCACTTAAACTCAGCCAATTCTTCAACTAAATCCATAGTACTTAAATTTTCTAGCTAATTGATTTTTTAAAAGGGAAAATTATACATAGATCGAGTTTTACCAGACACTTCCTTTGATTAAAATCTAAAAGCCATTTCATCAAATTTGCATTATCACTCCCAATCTCAAACCACATCTAAATTCAACAACTTGCTAAAATTCCAGCCTTAATGGTTCATACAAACTTCAGTTTCAACTTTCAACTGCCAAACCCTCGGAAACCTTCTTCAGTTCATCTATACTGAACATACCACCTACCAAAAATAAGCCTATAACAGGCTGAAAACTATTATGTACCAGTTTTATTATACACAGAAGCAAAAGACAGTATCTTTGTCTTTCAAAGTGTGGTTAAGTAGATGTAAATGTATCCTCACGATCAGTTTCAATAGTCTCCGCCTCCTCCAAATGACTGAACTCTAAGGAGTGGTCATCTTGATGGTTATACTCTAGCAGGAGAGGGTCCCCCATCTTCATTCCGTATTCCATGATCTCTTGATGCTTCACCACCACAAATTTATTATTCCACTGGCCATTTTTCGGAATCTGCAGCAAGCAAAAATAAATATTAACCAATGCTATTCAAATACAAGTCCCATGTGTTTCACATATGGTAATTTACTCTGCGCTTGCTTTTACAGAAAGAAAAAAGTTAATTTCAAGATCGAATCGAGAATTAAACAGACTAGTCAAGGCACAAACTACTGGGAGATAAACAGAGAGGAAGCATCCATACCATGTAGAACCCAAGGAAACGATCACTGAGAAGCATCTGGACCTTCTCATAGAAAGTTGGTAAATAACCATGGGGATTACTTCCGGTGTCTTTGTTAGCACGTACCCATTCGTACCCAGCAGGAGTAAGCTTGTAAGCGGCCAACGAACAGGACCCTGGCGTTAGATTACAAGTCAGGATAATGCATCTCTCTCTATCCCAGTCCTTGTTTTCTAAGATCCGAGCATGTGAAGTCACGCCCTGCAGTGTATAAATTAACTTTCTATTAGTTATGGCACAACATTTTAGAATCTAAATGTTGTGTTGGCTTTTATGTTCTACAAATACTTAAGATACAGAAGTTAAACAGTTCCACTAAATCTTCTCGGAGAAACGTAGCAAATAGTACCCATTCCCTTCTGAAAGATGGTCCACTTTGTTTTCCACATGTTAAAAACCCAAAAAGTGCAAAAAGTGACAATACAATCAAACACTCGTAACTTTAGATACCCCAATCAGATAACGATTCCAAAAAGTGACTACGACTTGAAATGAGAAACTTCAAGATCAAAAAGAGTACCTGTGGTGACAACTGCGGAAGCTCGTTTGGTTGGGTATGCATCAATCCCAGAAGCTCCAAATTGCTTAAGAAACCATGTTGTGGAAGAGCTGATGGCAGATGGACTTGCTTATGTGTACCCCACTGAGGTGGCACAGCCATGCACCGAATTTCCTTATGCTGAGGATTATCTGCAGAACTCTCACCATACAAGTAAGCTGCAACTTGAGTTGTGGGATCCGCAATGCTAATAAATTTCTTCAAAATATCCGTAGGCATAATAATGTATACAGTTTCCTGCAAACAATAAATTAACAAAAGATGCAAGAATTATATTTTATTTTAGTACTGAAAAGTTGAAGGAAATATAACAAAGCTTGTAATAAATCAAGTACCTTTATGTCCTGGTGTGGACTTGCAATGGTGACAATGAGTTCGTCCCCAAGTTTTATCGTCCTTGTAGTGACTGCTGTCAATCGACCTGCTTCTTTATCCTGGAAATAAAATAAAAGTTACAGTATATCTTTAAGTATACAATCATATGCAACCACAAAGTGGTAAAAACACGGGAGGATGATGAAAGAAACAAACTCTAATAACATTAACCTGTTTCTCGATCTTTGCAATTTGTAGTGAGGAAGAGGTACTTTCAGCTCCAAGACTACTATCACGCATTAGCAGACGTGTTTGAGCAGATGTGTTCACATTGTTCTTCTTGGCAACCTCAACCGAGAAAAGTACATTTAAATTAGCAGCTTGATAACTCTTATAACAACTACATCAGTTTTGAAAGGAATATATATGATCAGTATTGAGTTTACCTCTACAAGCCGGAAAGCTTCGACTAAAGCTAATAATACAACCCGAGCTTTGTTCCTAGCAAGGGCCTGGGCCATCTCCTCTTTCATGTAAGTGATGGCCTCCGTCGGGTCCCCAGCGAGGACCATAGCGGGGGACCACTCAGGGACGCGAACAGCCTCCTTTGCTTCTTTCTGGGAAACCTTCTTCAACTCGATTGGGAGCACAGCCTCCTCATGTCGAACTTGCAATTTCTTGGTCTCCCTTTTCATTCGCCGAAGGGTAAGCCAAACAACCCTTCTTCTACGGTTGACCTTTATATTTTGAAAGCGGTGCCATAAAATTGGCGTCAACATACCTGATTCATAACCCAATCCTTTCAGCCAAAATCTATACAACTACTGGCAAATAAGACAACAAGTACAATATATATTCATTTAATAATCCCCAGTACAATCCCTTAGATATTCATTTAAATTAACTGCTACACATTCATTAAATCTAATCCCCAGTACAATCCTAGTTTATTCCCTCCGCTGCTAAATTAAACGCAACTAGAAATTGATTACATAAACGTATCCCCTATACAACAATCTTATTCATTAAGCTATAAATAACCAGATTTCAAAGATTGAATCTTGAAATAAAATATGAATTGAAATTTAGTAATTTACCCATTAGAAACTTTTTAATAATTTGGATTTGAAAGATTGAATCTTGAAATAAATGTAATGAACTAAAGAAAGAATTATGCTAAATTAGAGTGAAAATACCATATACTTGTACGCTATTCTTTTGTTTTGGCCGTCCTATCAACCTCTATATCATAATTAACATATTAAATTACCATAGTTCTCCTGAGCTAAACAAACAATTATTTAATTAACATCAAGAAATAAAATGGATTCAAGCTAGCAGATTAATTTCAGCCTCTCGATAAAACTATATATCTATCATAATCAAATATCACTTTCTATCATTTATTAAATAAATTTCATCCCAAAATTAATAACAACAATTTTTGTAATTCATCCGAGGGAAAAACGACGAGTTCACCAATAGAAAGTAAAATAAAATAAAATAAAATAATCCACGCTAGCAGACGGACGAAACAAGAAAAATAAAGGGTTGTAAACCAAAAACCAAATCCTAACTTAAATCTTGAACCATAACTGATAGTAGATAATCAAACTTTAGATAATTTCCTACCAATTATCTGGACGAAAGGTGCAAAAAGGTGAAAACTCGGATAGCAATTAAAAAATGCATAACAAACGATACTACTACTGATTAAGCAAGCATCAAACAAACAAGAGAATGATTGGGTTAGGCTTAAAAATGAGGTTTTCTTGAAAATATCAAGAACCATTCCAGTTAGCAAAAAGTGGGGTTTTCTGTACAACTAAATCAAAACAAGCGAAAAAAATATCTGGACGAAAGGTGAAAAAAGTGAAAACTCGGATTACAATTAAATACATAACAGATGTAGAATTAAATGCATTACAAGAAAATGTAAAAGTATAATCTTTTACACGTATATTATTACATAATACACAAGTATATATATCTACAAACAAAAAAGAGTTGCATATTTACACAAGTATACGATCCTAGTGCATGCAAAATAGAATTATAAATATAAGCATTGGTGCGTCTATTTTCAACATTAAACATATTATAAAAAGAACATGCATGGTATACATTATGTATGTAATCTATATAATTAATTGAAAGATGGCAGAATTTTACCTTTACTGAAGTTGATAGAGATATATGTATAGATATATATATATAGAGAGAGAGAGAGAGATTATTCTTCTGTGTGATTAAGAATATCTATCTATCTATCTATCTATATATATACATATATATATATAATGGCAGTTACACAGTTAGGGAAAGAGCTTATAATATATATATATAAAGATCTTCAGTAACAACTGCTAACAAACGTTTTTTAACTCTAAGTCTAATGCTTATAATATATATATATATATATATATATAGTTGCAAGTCTCATGCTAATTAACTGCCCAAATTTTATTAAAACTAAAACTAATAATTGCACACCTTAATATTAATAATTGTGTGAGTGATTTCATCGAACACCTTACCTCAAATGCGAATCCCGAAAACAACTCACACAACCGCATTTTAAAGTATCGAATTGGCCGAGAGTGACTTTCCTCCCAAAACCGTAGCGCGTATAACATCATCATCATCTCTCTCGATATATATATATATATTATCGGAACATATATTGCTCGAGTATCCGGTCAACGATGGTCAACGGTTTGGAAAAAAATGGCGAGAAAATTGGAGGATTGAGCTCCATTTATTTAACTTGAAAGAGAGAGAGGATTGAGCTCCATTTTTACAAGTTCATGTAAATATTACAACATTACTCCCTCATTATTTAAATTACAATTTGGCTCATTTTCTAAAGTTACATTCCTATCATAGGGTTTTGGTTTGTGCGAGTAACGATTACTACTCTGAATTTTATATAATAACAAATTTAGAACAAGGACACTAATAATTGACCCAATTTAGAACAATTCTCACTAAATTGGTGACTAAGAAATGTGTAACAAGAACAACAGCATATGTAACGATAATTTGTTTGTGTTAGTAGTTTTAATAAAATTGATTTTCTTTTTTGGAGTAAGGACTAGTTGGTTAGTTTTAATCAGAATTTTGTACAGTTTTATGGTTGTTTTTGCTGAGAACAAAAGTTGTTTTTTATAGGTTTGATAAAATCATAAATTATGTGTTTGGTTTCCTTAAAAATGTTAAGATTGAGAATACTATTGAATATCCATTTGTTCACTAATACACTATGATGAGCTTGTTAGAAAAATTTAAGTTGATTTGTCTGATTATGTGTTTGATTTATCAATGACTCGATACCATAAAGTATGCACGAATTCATTTTGTGAATACACTTTGCTAAACGTATGGAGAACTCACCGGACCTCCGCCAACACCACATGTCCATGCAGGGACCTCAGCCCTATTTTATCAAATAAGAATGTCTTTTTATGCAAACTAAAATTTAAGTGAGAAAATAAATAAAATATAATTGTAGATTAGTTTAGATGTTGCAGTTTAGTTGGTAAAGTTGGATAGACCTAATTGATAGGTCTTGAGGTATATTATGCTAGTTTGATGCAATGATAGAAAAATTTGCTTTTTTAGTAAGTAAGTTGTATATGTGAGGACTATTCAGTAATATGTTTTAAAAAATGGCAATTTTTTTTGTTTTGTCTTAATAATTATAATATAATAAATGGTGTGGTTCAAATATTCATATATATTAGGAAGAGAAAATAGAGAGTTGCACCCTCCGTTCGTATTTAATTATTTATCACGAAGCTAACATTTAATTATTTATTACGAAACTATTTATAATTTTGATCGGATTATAATTTATATTAAAATTATCGAAATAATTTTTTTTTAAATCTAATTATAAAATTTAACATTTGAACTATATGATCAACTTTAAAAAAATTCATTCCGACAATTTTTATACAAGTTATTGGCCGGTTAAAATTGCACATAGTTTCGTAATGAAAAATTAAATAAGAACGGAATGAGTATACACGTCTCTTTAATTTATAGGAAGAGTTCAACACCACCAGAGTACAGCTAGAAATTTAGAGATTATAATATTATATAAATAGATAATACTCTCCTTACATCAATAAGTTTGTTAAATTGAATAATAATAAAATTAGTAAAAACTTAGTGTAAACAATACTTAGAAAATTGTTAAGTGTTTTCATAATCTAATCCTAATTCCTAATCATTCTCGGATTGACTAAACAACAACAACACCCCCGGTGTTATATATATGGTAAAATTAACAAGTGCTCTCATGCAGCTGTTACGAGAGTTAATTTAGGTAACACATCATAACAACTTGTATAGTTATTTCATATTTATAATTATATATGAAAGTAATAGATTTGGAGGGAATTTATTTAAATCTGTAGTTAATAATTTATTAAGGAACGAATGTATCAATATACTATTATTTTATTTATTTCCATATTTTACAAATAAGGTTCTATATGTTTAAGTGAATTTTTATTGTGTTGTAGTTAAATAGAATTATATATATAATCAGTGTCCCGTTTTGATTAAGAAATAATAGCATCAATATTTGTTATTTTAATCAGTATCTAAGTTTATGGTAGTTAAAACTGTTGGAAAAGTTGGAAAACATGTAGTTTAAACATGGTTTTTCAAAGTGGTCAGGGATCATCTTTGAGTCAATTTTTAATGCGACTCCTCAGTTTTTCTGAGGCCATACTCTATGTGTTTGAGTAGCTCGTGTGACGAGCTTCGCAACGGTATATCGCATGACCTATTCGGAGGAATGGTGTGAATGATAATTGGACTCGAAGATTGGTACTCGAAAGAGGAAAAAAACCGAAATCTGGAAAGTGGAGTAGAGAGTGGGAATAAACCATGAGGGTTATCCCACATTGGAAAAACAAGGTTGTTTTTTACTCTATATATACAAGTCCATCCCATGTAGTTGGTAAACTAATAAAGTCCACATACCCATGAGTGGGTTAGTGTGTACCACACACGCGCTCGCTCGTTCGGCCGCGGGATTTGGGGTTTGGGGTTTGGGGAATGTCTCGTGTCAAATCTGAAAAGGGACTTTTGCATATTTGCAAGAGCAGTCCCTAGAGTTCCAGAAAGTTTGAAACTCCAGCAGTAATGGAGGCAGATTCTGGGGATGTAACTCCCAGAATTAAATGACCAAAAAATTCTGCGGTTTCAGAATTTCTTCTATAAAGAGGCAGCCATCCCCTCACATTCGAACACATTCAAAATCTGTATCTTCTCTTTAACCGAAAACAGCATATTTTTTTT
The DNA here is from genome assembly GCA_963920805.1 of Primula vulgaris. Classification (NCBI taxonomy): domain Eukaryota; kingdom Viridiplantae; phylum Streptophyta; class Magnoliopsida; order Ericales; family Primulaceae; genus Primula; species Primula vulgaris. Next base: position 50,393,058 of record OY987212.1, read on the forward strand.
CCATTCATAGCACTTAGAAACCAGAGAGAACCACCCACTAAAAGCTCGATTTAGACTCGTCGCCAGTTTCCGACGAGTCTTCCGAGAGACGTTGTACCTTGGGATCGAAGCGCCAACGCAACCAGAAACCTTAAGGTGGTTGGGCGAATATCGGTTAAGGGCATACTGTTAACAGTAGCCTCGTCGATTGTTTATTTTATTCTGTCCATTTATTTTTCCGCTCTTAATTCTGTCTTTTACATTCTGTTTTTTTTTTCAATTCAGTATTTTTATTTCAGTATTTTAATATTCTGTCCTTAGCTGTAGCTTTTATATTCTGTTTATACTATTCTGTAATTAGTTTAAAGTTCTGTTTTATTGCTGTAATTACATTTCTGTAATTTAATTCTGTAATTAGATTAGTTTCAATTCAGTCCTGTATTTTAAATTCATATCAGAACAGTCCGGCTGTTAAGTTTATACTTTCCAGTCCGGCAGTTTTTTTTAATTACAAATCAGTACATCAGATTATTAATTAATAATAATCTGATAACGTTTGCTTTATTTACGTTTCAGTACTTGCATGTTGTAATCATTAATTTCTGTATCAGTTTCGAAATTAATAAAGATTACACTGGTTTTGTTTATTATTGTTTAGTCCCTTATTTATTGTTAATTGTTATTTCGTACACGGAAACCAACAAAAACCAGGGTTCTATATGTTTAAATGGGTTTTTATTTTGTTATGTGTAAAATGATTATATCATCAAATTTGTTTTCATTTTCCTGCTACAAAATATCAGATCTTACCGTAAATCATTAAATGCTAAATTAAAGTAATGAATAGAATTTGAATGATTAGATAGTATCCATAATTAATCTAGATACATTAATTTATGGATTAGGCTTAAACAATGCATCGTTGTTATATATATATATATATATATATATATATATATATATATATATATATATATATATATATATATATATAAATGTCTTTCCAGAATTGCCAAACAAAAAAGAAAAGAAAAAACAATTTGAAAGCTTCAGGTTACAGCCTCTCTCCCTATTTAATTATATCCATAGCTTCAGGTTTATTTATGTTTTGTTCAGTTCAATATTTTTATGTTTGATACTCTTATAATTATGGAGTACATGCCTTCAGAAATAAGGGTCTTGCCTGACTATTAATCAGACTCTTTTATTACACGGTTCATAGTACAAAATATGAATAGCATGATTCGTTTTTTAGTTAAATTCTTATAGTGATTTGGATTAGCAACTACAAAAAAGTTTACTATTTGCTATGCCAAATATACAAGGGGTCGCGGTCTATGGGAGTTTATTAGGTTTGTTTCTTAGTATTTTTAAAAGTTTTGATGGCGACGATGATTGAGTTTCCATAATAAGTGGCGTCGTTGTTAATCGTAGTGTCCTAGAACCAGGCTTACATGCATACATCTCGTTGAGTTGTTATATGGTGGTGATTCCATGTCTGGTTTAAAAAATAATAATACTGTCCTAGAAATTTCTGCCTATATGTTTAGGTCTTAGTTGGATATTCAATTATGGGTTTGTCAACTTGTTAAGGCTATACTTTTCTCGGACTTTTGGCTAAGATCAAGTGTAGTACCTGTTCTTATAATTTTAATATTTGACCTGTGAGCCATTGGCTCACACGATATTAAATTAATTTTTTGGGGGGGAGTGATCCATCACAATAGCTTGCTATTGGGGTTACTCACGAGTCGCCTAAGCGTTGCACTATTGCTAAGGCCTGGCTCACCCCACCAAAAAGAAAAAGAAAAAAACTTGTTAAGGCTAAGTAATTAGAGCAAATTATTTGTTTTTGAAATTTTATTTGCACTTATAACTAAGCTTGTTCGACACGTCTATTCTGTTGTAATGTGATGCTAGATGTTGCCTTTTAGATCTTTTGCAGTATGATTATGCCTGAATAACTAAAAGTTCCTGATGTCTTTTGGATTATGAATCTTGACCCCGCCTAGCGACTGGTTTACCAAATCTACTCGGGCTTTCTTACTATTTATAAATTTTAAATATCTGGAAATACTTGTTATACGAAACATTCAAAGTTCTTTTCTAACAATGTTCTTTCGTGTAGCTGGAAGAACTGAAAGTGCGAATCTTCATCCGTAGTCACATGCACCACCCTCCGGGAAAAGTTGAGTACATCCTGCAATGACTGGAATTCCATTAGTTTCTTCAGCTTTACCTGTTTTATCCAGTGTAACATTTAAACATCTATCCTAAATTAGAGCCTTTCAAGTTGATTAGAGACTCGTGATCGATTCTTTCTCAATTTTTACGTAGGGAAGAAGTAGCACCAATGAAAATGTTTGTTCAACTTTGTAAAAAACAAAATGCTTAACTACATCCTGGGGCTTTGCTCTTTTGTTGTTTGAATTACAACTATACGCCTTGGATTTCAATCTGTATTGAAAATTGCTTACAAGTATATAAATAATTTCAACTATATTTATAGAAAAACGTATATGCAAAGCTTATGCTTCGGTGCATACTTTCTTGTATTGATATTTGTTTATAATACATTTAACCTTGTTTTGGTGTTTTGTTTGGTTTCATTGGTGCAGCACAATCATGAATTTAGATGGCAAAACCCCTATTGATGTTGCTATGCTCAATCCCCATGATGATGTTTTAAGACTGATAGAAAAATACGTGTTTCTTTAAGTTGGAAGATTGTTTGAGTGCTCTTGTAACTATAAAGTTCGTTTTTTTCCAGGGTGTCAAACAAACGTATATGCTTTGGAGTGAAAATATTAAAATATCTTAATTACTCGTATTTTGTTTATCCTAGCTAAAGGAAGATTTGATGTCTTGGTTCGTTACTTGAGTTGATGTTTGGCCTTGATCTCTTATAGTGCATGTGGCTAAGCTTGGTGTGGTAAGAACTACAAATGGTGGTTGGACTTAATTTCATTGGGACTACGAGATTTTTCATTCAGAAATCTATAAAACTCCCATTTCAATCAAACTTTGGTTATCATACAACAATTTTGTGACAACTTTGAACCCGCGGGACGAGGAACAAGTTTGATCATATACTGGAAACATTTGATTAATTAGTTTCAAGTTTAGTGGTAATGAATGTTATTTTTCACACGATTTGCGATAACAATATTAAAAACCGTGATAATTTATCCACATGTAATTTTAATAGGTGAAGTACTTAAATGAATTTAGCTGGGTTTAAATTCTTACTATTTGATGATTTTGGAATTAGATGCTTTTTGACCTTTATTGGGACTTCAAATAACAAAAGAATTATAAAAACATATAAAGACTCCCACTTAAAGTTGTTTCCTACTGTATCTAGGACTTTTATTTTTGTTGGCTATATATTATATATACTTATATTGCAAGTTTTGTACACATAAAATATGGTGAATTGATATCAAATTATAAATATAATAGAGAGAAAGAGAAAGGGAGAAAAGAAAAGGATTGTATTAATGAGGTCATCAAATGTTAAAGTGAGATATAACGTGTGGGAAAGTATTCGAAATTGGTTTAAAACTAAAAATAACATTAATTCCTCACTTGGATCTTCTGCTGCTCTTTTGCTCTTTTCCTACTTTTGGTTAGTTTCACTTTTTTTATTTTTATTTTAATCTTTACTTGCATTCTATATATATTACTGTAGTATTAAGTTTAAATTTCTAGTTCATTGTTTTGTTAAGTAAAAAAACATGCATGGTGAAGTGAAAAAATTGATACACTGTGATTTGGTGAAGATGATGAATCGTCTTCTTAATATTAGAATCCCTGCACATATATCACTACTTGATTAATTAGATGTAACTGTTGATGAATGTACAATTAGATTTAGATTACTTCTGTTAATTGTATATATTAATGTACCTATCAAAAACCCATGTTTCTCGTCGTCCCCATCAGACTGTTTTTTAGACACGTCCAAGCGATTTATTAAATCGGACTATTAATTTTCCTACTGTTTTCGTCGAGTTTGGACTATAACAAGAGCACAAACAATGATTCAGGCCTTATTTTGGTGCCATCCAATAAGAGAGTAGCTTTCAAGACCGGTATTGTTTTGTGGTAAAAAAAAAAGGCTTCTTTTCCGTCAAATCTTCAATGTAAGTTTGAAACCAAGCAATGGTCTAATCAGGAAATTTCAACCAAAGATTATATGTTTTGTTCATATCAAACATGTATACATCACTACTTTAAGTGTTGTCCTTTGTGTGTAATTTTTTTTCTTATTAATTTTTTGTAGAATGAAAAGTTTTTTGTACCATTTTTCTTTGATTACTAGGCTCCATGATCATAGCTTGTTTTAGCATTTTTTTTCTCTATGCAACTAGTCTCTATATTAATTTCTTTTTTATCATCAGATATTAAGTAATCGGATTATTTGTATCTCATACAGAGTACTTTTCTTAAGTATCACTATTGGGGTCTATCCCATAAAAGACAATGTTTTTGTTTCAATAATAATAGAGCTGTTCCATTAATGATTTTTTTGATTTTTTTTCTTATTGTTTGATTTTCTAAAACCAGGATAAGAAAAAAGGCAACTTCCCCTCACAAAAGCATCCAGATGACAGATGTGCCTAAAGGACTTGCAGATATACTACCCGATGAGATCATCAAGGAGGAGCTTTTGATTCGATTACCTGTGAAGACGCTAATGAGGTTCAAATGCGTGTCTAAGGATTGGAATGACTTCATTTCTGATGACTATTTTCGTAGACGCTACCAATCTCGACAACTGAGTATGGGAAACAAACCTACCGGCTTCTTTTGTGGTAGTACTGGATTCGACTACTTTGCATATTGTTGTGGTTATTGTGTGGCTAATAAGTTTCTGTATACGTCTAAAAATCATGTTGAGAATGAAGAACTAGAATCATTTTTTAATTGTTCGAAACATTTTGGTTATTTAATAGCTGCTTCGAAAGGTCTTCTCTTACTTGGTTACCATCCCAAGAAACTTTATGTTTATGATTTAGTCTCGAAGAAGCATGTTTCCCTTCCAAGAAATACTCTCCCGACGTTTGATGAGATATCCTTGGGGTTTAACTGTGAAGAGAGCAGTAGTACCAATCCTCACCACCGTTCTTATAAGGTGGTTTGTGTAGATATACTAAGTAGGTGCGTGTACAAAACGGTCGGGTCAAGTTTTAAGGTCGAGATTTATTCTTCAGAAACTGGGACATGGCAAAGCTCAACCTTAAAATCACGGTTACCCTTACTAATGAACTCATTTGATGTATCCAAGGTAATTGGAGGAGTGTTTCATTGGCATCAACGTTATTTGGATTTGATAGTTGCATATGATTTGAATGATCCAAAAGGACGTACAGTGCAGATTGAACCTCCATCAGTTAATGATCCCAAACCTTACGGAAAAATATTGAGGCAAATTGAAGGAAGACAAGACGGGTCTCTTCAGTTTATTGGCATCAAAGACTTGGAAATCAGAGTGTGGACTATGCAGAGAAATGCAAGTGAACAAGGAAGTTACACGGGAAAATATCTTGTTCCTAAAAGTAAATGGAGCTTGGCAAGCAGCGTAAGCCTTTCAGATATTGGTGTTGGTTTTGGTGATATTTCTTTTCTCCAGCAAATTTGCTCACGTATTATATGCGCCGATCCCGTTGATCCTCAAATTATATACCTGAACATTGCGGACCAAGTATATGCATATGATTGTCGTAAAGGAAAAGTTGGATTCACATTGTCCCAAAAAATTAAGCTGAAAACAGATGTATTTGTTCACTTTGAGTGGCCTACGTGGCCCTGCTTTTAACAAGCAAACTGATGAGAAGTAGAAAATAATCAAATATGTTAGAGAACGTTGAACCAAGGTCCAGCTCTTTGTTAAAATAATACAACTCGTAACATTATGATCGGTGTCACTGTTTTTCTTGACGATATTCGTTTGACCTCGTTGGTGCTTATGCTAGCTTTATGTTTGCCACTGTTAATGTAATCTGGATCTTTTAATTGAGTGCTTAGATGAATTCATGAAATTGTTTGCTTTGAATTTATTGGCTATTCATAACAACTTTTAAGTATTTTCTTTGGATATGGCTATAATGCTATTTAATTTTGTATAGTATGATTCTAAATTATGAAGTACACAACAATGATATATAAAGTTATTAAGTATAGATAAAAAAAAACGTTACATTTTTTTTTTCTTAAATATCTCTCAGTACCCAGAAATTCAACAAATGTTGGTATCTTATAACTAAAATTGAAGATGAAAACTAAAAAGAGAAAAGGTGTAGCAACCTTGGGGGAGAATCTCACGTCTCAAGTGACAAGTCGAAATCACTTCTTAAAAGTCAAAACGAAAGATCAATGCATCCATGCTTACCTATTTTGGAATAGAACTTATTTAATGTCACTGATCCAGGCTCTGCAGCTTCTATCGAAAAATTGACTACGCGGCAATGACGATAGTAGGACGGAAATCCAAACAATACCTAAAAAAGCAGCTACAAACAGTCCGTTTCCGACCATGAATTGATATACTAAAATATTATGCACATACATGAACACGTAAAACTCTATGAATGAAGAATCATTTGTCCGAAATTGTAATTAAATTGGTTAAGACATTTTAAAAGCAAACTACTTTCAGCCTTCTGGCTTCAAAAGGCTAGAAGTTTTACGTTTATTGAATCTGATTTAGCCTAAAAGAAATCTTGCTTAACTTGTCAAACAAGTAATACAGCCAAAAAAGATGAATGACAAAATGTTCTTTTTTTTTTCTTTCTGTTTTATGTTTACTGGTTGTGAGTTTATATATTATAACCTGTTCAAAGATTCACCATATATATCCTGATGAGAGCCATAGACAGCAACTTAGCAAGCAATCAGGCCTTTCTCCAAGACAGATTAAATTTTGGTTTCAAAATAGGCGAACCCAAATCAAGGTAGCCAAAAACATGCTATAACAGGCTGAAAACTAATTCTGTACCAGCTTAGACAAAAGCTCGAATTTGGATTACAGCAAAAATATGCCAGGGCAGGCTGAAAACTAATTCTGTATCAGCTTAGAGACAAAGCTCGAATATGGATTACAGGCAAAATATGCCACGGCAGGCTGAAAACTAATTCTGTATCAGCTTAGAGACAAAGCTCGAATATGGATTACATCAAAAAAATATGCTATAAAACTATTCTGTACCAGCAGCAAACTACATTCTCTATTTGTACACGCCTTATTCTTGCTCAGGTACCGTGCTCCACTGCAAAAAAAGGAAACAAATAAGAACTGTCAGGAGCAAAGGACGGGTTGGTTATTGGAAATTAGGACACTTTAACGAATATCCATATACGATGTAAAGCAAGCCAAACAAATTTAAAAACAAATCTTGAAGTTGAAAACTAAATCACAAGACTTACTATGCCTTTCTCATTGATGATCATTGGGAAATAATCTGTAGAAGTAACATCATACCTGTCACAACAAAGCAAATATTTAAATGTAGAAAATGTGATGGAGAGTTCAACTACTTTTGTCCATGACGTTTTTATGAAAATTAACTTGCAGCAAATTCGTAAGTTTCAGGTTTTCTTTCTTAGTCCAATTTTCTAAGCAATTGACATCAATCCCCCCCTGAGCTTTCGCAATGACAAGTGGATCCCCTGTAAACAAAGTAACTCATTTCATATATTAATATAAAATCAGACACATAATTTTTCTTAATTTAATTCATCAAAGCATTAAAAACTGAGTTGTGAAATGTACCAAATTCATCCGAAGAAATACGTGAGTACATGTATGTTTCACAGCAACACAGAACTGGAACTTTTAGTGAATTTGCAACTATGGACACGCACTCCGTGCCAACTCTCGCATACATATCTCCATTCGCGAATAAAGAGGCACCCTTCAGAAAAACAGTAGTCACGTCGCGCATGATATAGGATATAGACTCTATGTGAGCATATTTGCAACTGATTCCCAATTTAACCAAGCTTCTCAGCAAAACTTGACCTTCTAAGTTGGGCCTTGAATCCACCACGACGACATGGAACTCTTTTCCAAGTGCAAAAGCATGGGAGAAAATCTTTTCAATAACCGAGGACGAACCGTATGTTAGGACAACATCCCCGTTATTTATTTTGGTAACAGCCTGTCCAACGATTATTTTGCCTGCTAGGACTATTTCAATGATAAAATGATCGATAGCTGAGCACAGGTTAGCTTTTGCGACTAAATGAGACATGTCGGAAGGTATTTTATCTATAGAATCTTTCAAAAACCTGAAAGAATTTTGCATGGAAAGTGATTGAGCACAGCATTCTTTCAAGAACAAAATCTGTCTGTTGAGCTTCCTGATCATATCTCCGGATAAACCGTTTTCTGGTGGAGTGTTATAATCGTGGACGACTTCACGGAATGCTTTAAGCATGCTCTTACAGCAAGCATTACCCTCCATAAGATTTCCAGCAAGAAACTCATACCCAAACTGACCAGAAAAAACAGCATTAAAAATATCCTTCATGTTTGGTAAGTGTGGCCTAATATTTGGTATAAGGAGTAAGGGGCAAGTCATTGAAGCCAATTTTGAGTTAAGAAAGTGATGTTTTTCAAGTATTAACATAACGGTTTTTCCTCGCATTCTAGGTTATTGTAGGCCTCTTATCGAATTTGTTCTTATTGATTCTGATATCTTGTAATTACTTTACCGTTTATGTGAACGGAATGGTCAACATGGGGGCTTGGCCCATGTAAAGATTTTTGTTTTGGTTTAATACAAGTTGGGTCTGTGTTGATTAAAAAAAAAAGTATGGCCTAATATGTACCCAAATGACCCCTGTTAAATATTTAACTTGAATATGTATCTCTCTCTTAATTTCCCCTGACCCATTGATGTGATCAAATCAAAAGATTCAAAACCAAATCCAATATAATTCCGCTATCAATCACGAGCAACAATCAATATTCTGGACAACAACTAATTAAGAGCCTCAATAGACAGAATTAGAGCAACTAAGAGCAACCATCATTCTTTTTACAAATGAGATGTGAGGCCGAATAACACTAATTTTACTTTAAAAAATACCTTCAACACAGCAACATGGGTATGAACATGTTTGATAAACAATGCGTTCAGATCAGCACAAAGCTTTGCCTTTAGATCATCATAGGGCTTTGCCTTCAGATTAGCGTCTGATTGTTGGACTGCTCTATGCAAGAAAGACCATAATAGATTTCGGCCTAAATATTTCTGCGCATATTCCCTCGCCTCCTCCTCGTCCCAGCCTACATCTCCCCTCCTCTCCTCTACTTCGGCCCAGGCCCGCTTTTGGGCGATCTCGGCCACAATAGGCTCGGTACGTTGTACACGAAGACTTGAGTAGACAACCTCTTGATGTACGGAGATACGCTGAACTGGTTGCCTACGATGCACTTTTGGTAACGGGTTGTACACAAGAGGTATCAACATACCTGTCCATTAAAGGGATTCATACCCTTTAATTAGTTCAAAGTCAAAGATAAAAGATCTCATACAACAACACATACAAGATACAGAAATTCAAAGTCTAGTATAACAAACCCTTTTAGTTCATTTCAAAAGAGCAAACTAGCAGGTTTATTCCCTCCGCTGCTAAATTAACCGCAATCCTAGGTTTATTCCGTAGATATTCATTTAATCTAATCCCCAATACAATCCTAGCTAGGTTTATTCCCTCCGCTGCTAAATTAACCGCAACTAGAAATTGATTACATAAACTTAATCCCCTATACAACAATCTTATTCATTAAGCTATAAATAACCAGATTTCAAAGATTGAATCTTGAAATAAAAAACGAATTGAAATTTACCCATTATAAACTTTTTAATAGTTTGGATTTGAAAGATTGAATCTTGAAATAAATGTAATGAACTAAAGAAAGAATTATACAAAATTAGAGTGAAAATAGTACCATAATACTTGTAAGCTATTATTTTGTTTTGGCCTTTGTATAAACCTCTCTATATCATAATTAACAAACCCCTTTAACTCAAATCTTGAACCACTGATAGTAAATTTACATTTTAAAGATTAGTTTCGGCCTATGTATCAACCTCTCTATATCAGAATTAACATATTTATTCTCCCAAAGTTAAAAAGACTTAAAATTATCCTGATCTAAACAAACAATTAATTAATTTAACATCAAGTAATAAAATGGATTCAAGCTAGCAAATTAATTTCAGCCTCTCCATAAAACTATATATCTATCATAATCAAATATCACTTTCTATCATTGATTAAATAAATTTCATCCCAAAATTAATAACAACAATTATTGTAATTCATCTGAGGGAAAAACGACGACTTTACCAATAGAAAGTAAAATAAAAATAAAATGATCCACGCAAGCAGACGAAACAAGAAAAACAACTTTGGATGATAATTTCCTATCAATTTACATTTTAAAGATTAGTTTCGGCCTCTCTATCATAATTAACATATTTATGACTAAGAGCTAAACAAACATTTATTAGTTAAAACTGAATAATAAAATCGAAACATATATATATAATTCAGATATCGATTTATAATATAAGAATTATCATAATCAAGATACTGAAATAAATCCAAGTGAAAGACTATAAAAAAAAAATACATGGAAAAAGAGAAAGAAATTGGAGTACCATATATTTATGTGGTGTTTTTCTTCTTTTTGATTGATATGAATAAAATATATAGAGAGAGAAACAGATACGTATAGAGAGAGATATAAAATGTTCTGGGTTTATTATGAGAGGGTGAGGGGAAATATATATATATATATATATATATATATAAGATAAATAGCCGTACCATTTATTTAATTTGGAGGGAATTTTAAATAAAGTGTTTTTATTTTTATTTTGGTGAAAAATCCTCAATGTGTGATTCATTATTGACTTTGAGACGGTGTACAAACTAAGCCAACATGGTAATTTTTTTTTTATTATTATTTATAAATTTGACTTTTTTCTTCTTTCTAAATAGTAAGAACAAACTTCTACTAATATTTTCTCAATAAATTAGCACATGAAACGATTTCTTGATTATCAATGTTACTTACGATGAATTTTAATTTACTAACTCTAGTTTTCAAAAGTTTAATTTAGTTAAATCAGTTTATTAATGTTACTTAGTGATTTGGAGGGAATACATTAAACATAAATTCAAGAAGTTTCAAATATTTACAATCCTCCAACCCCAAACATTTAGAAATTGACAAATCATCCACTAAATTGACGGAAATGAAAAAATAAACTTGTTTCCAATGTTAGTATAATATGAACTGAAATGTTATTTGAGACAATAATAGTGGATCTAAGAGAGGAAGAGAGGGGACGGGAAATTGCATGAACATGAAGAAATAATTGATGACATTCTGGATCAATTTTCGTGAAAAAAGTAATTGTGTGTGTTTTGTTATAATAATGATAATGTATCTCATTTAATATGATAATTGTTGATTGTGTGAATAAAACTAAATACTAAAATAATTTGATAAAAAACGTGTCAATTTTTTTATCTACTCCATTATTTGTAGTTTCACACTATTTTTTTCTACTACATGTTAATTTATTTTTTTATTTATTAGAAATGTTATTTTTAAACTCGAATTATGTTTCGTGTTAATAACATGTTTCAACTTCTCAAATGAAAATTGTTAATAAAAAATGACTTCGTCGTAAAATAAAAAAATATGTCAGGAGATTCGGGATAAACCTATCCCGACTCTACGGGATCTCAAAAAAGTCGGGTCCCGACTTTTGTCGGGTCGGGATCGGGATTTTTTTTTCACTTTCAAAAGTAATCGGGTCGGGATACAGGTTGAACGTTTAGGGATCGGGTCCCGACCCTAAGCCACCTCTAATAAAATCATAAATTATGTGTTTGGTTCGCTTAAAATTGAGAATACTATTGAATATTCATCCGCTCACTATGAGGATGTTATGAGAAAATTTTAAGTTGATTCATCTGAATATTTGTTTGATTTATCGGTGACTCAATACCATAAACGGTATGCACGAATGAGTATGCATTTCGTGAATACACTTTGTTAAACCTCTGGGGAACTTGTCGGACCTCCGCCAACACCACATGCCCATGCAGGGGCAACAGATTATCTGAGCACCTAAGCCCAATAATTTGATCAGATAATAAGCTCTCTTTTTTCGCAAACTAAAAATTAAGTGATAAAATGAATAAAATGTAACTGTAGATTGGTTTAGGCCTTGCAGTGTCGTTCGTAAAGTTTGATAGGTCTTGAGGTATATTCTATGAGTTTGTCTTAATAATTATAATATGTTACTCCCTTCCTATTTATATAAACTTTGGTTATCGTACAACAATTTTGTGACAACTTTGAACTCGCGGGAGGAGGAACAAGTTTGATCATATACTGGAAACATTTGATTAATTAGTTTCAAGTTTAGTGGTAATGAATGTTATTTTTCACACGATTTGCGATAACAATATTAAAAACCGTGATAATTTATCCACATGTAATTTTAATAGGTGAAGTACTTAAATGAATTTAGCCGGGGTTTAAATTCTTACTATTTGATGATTTTGGAATTAGATGCTTTTTGACCTTTATTGGGACTTCAAATAACAAAAGAATTATAAAAACATAAAAAAGACTCCCACTTTAAGTTGTTTCCTACTGTATCTAGGACTTTTATTTTTGTTGGCTATATATTATATATACTTATATTGTAAGTTTTGTACACATAAAATATGGTGAATTGATATCAAATTATAAATATAATAGAGAGAAAGAGAAAGGGAGAAAAGAAAAGGATTGCATTAATGAGGTCATCAAATGTTCAAGTGAGATATAAAGTGTGGGAAAGTATTCGAAATTGGTTTAAAACTAAAAATAACATTAATTCCTCACTTGGATCTTCTGCTGCTCTTTTGCTCTTTTCCTACTTTTGGTTAGTTTCACTTTTTTTATTTTTTAATCTTTACTTGCATTCTATATATACTACTGTAGTATTAAGTTTAAATTTCCAGTTCATTGTTTTATTAAGTAAAAAACATGCATGGTTAAGTGAAAAAATTGATACACTGTGATTTGGTGAAGATGAATCGTCTTCTTAATATTATAATCCCTGCACATATATTACTACTTGATTAATTAGATGTAACTGTTGATGAATGTACAATTAGATTTAGATTACTTCTGTTAATTGTATATATTAATGTACCTATCAAAAACCCATGTTTCTCGTCGTCCCCATCAGACTCTCTTTTAGACACGTCCAAGCGATTGATTAAATCGGACTATTAATTTTCCTACTGTTTTCGTCGAGTTTGGACTATAACAGGAGCATAAACAATGATTCAGGCCTTATTTTGGTGCCATCCAATAAGAGAGTAGCTTTCAAGACCGGTATTGTTTTGTGGTGAAAAAAAAAAGGGTTTCTTTTCCGTCAAATCTTCAATGAAAGTTTGAAACCATGCAATGGTCTAATCACGAAATTCAAAAGGATCTTATACAAGATAATTTCAACCAGAAGATTATATCTTTTTGGTTTATATCTAACATGTATACATCATTATTTTATGTGTGTTGCTTTATGTGTAATATTTTTTCTTATTGTTTGATTTTTTAAAACCAGGATAAGAAAGGCGAGAACTTCCCTTCACAAAAACATCCAGATGACAGGTGTGCCTAAAGGACCTACAAATAAACTACCCGATGAGATCATCAAGGAGGAGCTTTTGATTCGATTGCCTGTGAAGACGCTAATGAGGTTCAAATGCGTATCTAAGGATTGGAATGACTTCATTTCTGATGACTATTTTCGCATACGCTACCAATCTCGACAACTGAGTATGGGAAACAAACCTACCGGCTTCTTTTATCGTAGTACTCAATTCGACACCTGTGCATTATGTCGTGGTCATTGCACTACAAGAAAATAGTCACATAGTAACTATAAAAATAGTTGGTAAAGCTCTAAATCGTTTAGTAGAACCAACTTCATGGTGGTTTGACTAGTATATGCTTTGGAGTGAAAATATTAAAACATCTTAATTACTTGTTTATCCTACAGCGCACTTAAGCTGAGGGGTGTTATGGCTCACACCAGGGCCGGCCCTGGGTGTATGCTTGTTTGTTTTCGATACGGTGTATAATTTATAAGAGAGAGAACAAAAGCGGTACAATGCATAATATATTTGTGTTGATCGTATGATAGGGTCAACCTTAAGATATGTCCAAATTGATTTTTGTGAAGTGTTACTAAATATGGCGTGGTAGTGTTTATACCTTGTGCTTATAGAGGTATAACTTATACTTGACCTAGTTTTAAATTCATAAATCAATTTTGGTAAAATCGTGTGTGACATTTATTTTAAAAATAATTGTTGGAATGTATCGATGCATGTATAACTATAATTGTAGACATAAATTTAAATCAAGTATTTTGAGTTAAATAAGGAAGGAGACACAAAAAAGAACAAATAATACAGTTATAGGATCCGGAGTCGACTACGAGATGTTTCATTCAGAAATCTATAAAACTCTTCCGAATTTGTCGCCACCCTGTGTTCTGCTGCTTTCAGCTTACCATTGCTGATAACCTACAATCGTAAAACTAAAAACTAAACAAAATAGTCACTTCATAAAGGAAAATAGTGAACAAGATTAGCATGATTTACGGATCAGAAACATTTGAAAAGGAACTAATAAAACTTCAACATGGTAAAAGAAAAAACAAGTATACCATCTTACGCCACAATTAATTTTGATTACTTATCGTGCCAAAGTATTCTGCATGCTGCCAGTTTTTCTTCAGAGATTTATACTATATTTTACTATTTCGATGTTTGGAGATACCTGCAATTGGCAACCCAAGATGATGACAAGGGCATCAGGAATAGGCTCAACACCAATCCATTCTCCAACTTCAAAACTTGAAGACCACTTTTATCACCTTGAAAGAGAATATTTATGATGTTTGGGTCGCGGTGTTTACGCATACCCATGGCCAAACTAGGCTCTGGGCATTGACGATAATGATTAAACGACAATAATCGAACTTCTGTCATGTTGCTTTTACTAAAGTACCCTTCTTCTAGTCCAAGTCTTTCTCGAATTAAGTCCAGAATTGTAAAAATTAGTTTCCTAGCTTCAACCGAGTACTTGCCACGATCTCCCTTATAAAACCAATCCAAAAAGAGTAGCAGAAAATCACAAGCATAAATATTTAACATTAGAATTTAGGGGGAAACCATGTTTAGTGAACAATATGTCAATTATATGATTGTCCAATCTAAAAAGCAGTTTGTGTATGCCCATCAAAATTAACCAACACATGCAGGAAACAAGTATTTATTGTACATATATGAATAATACGTCAAAATTACGTCACCTGATGGTGATATCTTTTTTTTTTTTTATTTATATTGTTTGACATAATTTTTATATTGTACACATGCTTCTTCTATTAAACATTGTGAAATTCCATGATTGATCACCTGTGCTTATTAAAATTGTAAACATTGCATACCAATATATCATCCCCTGATACATATGTATATATTTACCAGAACTGTAAAAGTGATAAAATAGGACACCTGAAAAAAACCAAACCCCTCTCCCGCTTCTAGAATTTGATCAATGGTCTCGTATTTTTCTTTATTTGCAGATTTCAGGAGGTCGATTATGGGGTTGGAAAATGATGGAGCATTAAGCTCTTGAGGTCTTTGATGAGGTGGAAATCTATAATTTTCAGGCAAGGACTTAACATCTTTACACCAGCTTGAAAGAAGAATTTCCTTTCTCTTGATCCAAAAAATTTGGCTTATGAGTTTTCTTTTGTGTGCTGAGTTTTGCTAATTTTGTAGGGAGAATAAATACATTTGACTTATATACAAATATATAATCCTTTGGAAATATTTCGAAATTGGAACGATTAGATACAGGATTTTCCATTGCTGGAGATTGTTCGGTCTAGCGAAAAATTTGATTTATTAAGCAATGTTTATGTAAGTTTTGAGAGACCGCATATAGACAACTCTAAGGAGTAATAAGAAGTTTTGACTTTTTCAGTAAAGGTTTTCGATTTGCAATTGTGTTTTTAACTAATTAACAATTGATAATTTGGCCGCCTACAGTTATCACATGGTTGGTACTGTAAAGTACAAACAATGTTGCCAAGTGGTGAAGAAGATTCAACACTAAATTGAAGAGAAACAACAAAAGGTCCTTTTGTCTTTATCATTTTTTTTCCCGAATGAATCTCATTGTTTATCAACAAATGCTGAGGACTACTATCGGATCAGTTAAGAGACTTGTAATTTGACCATATCAAATGATCAAAACGTTTAATCTAAAGAGCGCATTTACCACTTATTCTCTTTCATGTGCGTAAAAACAAGGTTTAACCCGTCAATTGGATTCAAGTCCATACGATTCTAGAATGTTTTGGTTTCAGACATGTCAGGCTGTGTATGCTACAGGGAGTGGAACTTTTTGGGTTACTTAGCCAAACAATTACTTTGCTCGGGATTGCTCAAAATGGATGATTTAGCTGTGATTGACCCTAATGTTTGATAGTTCAGGTAATGTACAGAAACCCTATAAATAAGCAAAGAGACTTTGAACGTTAAGGTTCGTCTTCTTTTGCAAATAAAATCCCGAAGAAATTCTTACTATTTGATGATTTTGGAATTAGATGCTTTTTGACCTTTATTGGGACTTCAAATAACAAAAGAATTATAAAAACATATAAAGACTCCCACTTTAAGTTGTTTCCTACTGTATCTAGGACTTTTATTTTTGTTTATATTGCAAGTTTTGTACACATAAAATATGGTGAATTGATATCAAATTATAAATATAATAGAGAGAAAGAGAAAGGGAGAAAAGAAAAGGATTGCATTAATGAGGTCATCAAATGTTCAAGTGAGATATAACGTGTGGGAAAGTATTCGAAATTGGTTTAAAACTAAAAATAACATTAATTCCTCAATTGGATCTTCTGCTGCTCTTTTGCTCTTTTCCTACTTTTGGTTAGTTTCACTTTTTTTATTTTTTAATCTTTACTTGCATTCTATATATACTACTGTAGTATTAAGTTTAAATTTCTAGTTCATTGTTTTGTTAAGTAAAAAACATGCATGGTTAAGTGAAAAAATTGATACACTGTGATTTGGTGAAGATGAATCGTCTTCTTAATATTATAATCCCTGCACATATATTACTACTTGATTAATTAGATGTAACTGTTGATGAATGTACAATTAGATTTAGATTATTTCTGTTAATTGTATATATTAATGTACCTATCAAAAACCCTTGTTTCTCGTCGTCCCTATCAGACTGTCTTTTACACACATCCAAGCGATTGATTAAATCGGACTATTAATTAATTGTCCTACTGTTTTCGCCGAGTTTGGACTATAACAGGAGCACAAACAATGATTCAGGCCTTATTTTGGTGCCATCCAATAAGAGAGTAGCTTTCAAGACCGGTATTGTTTTGTGGTGAAAAAAAAAAGGCTTCTTTTCCGTCAAATCTTCAATGTAAGTTTGAAACCAAGCAATGGTCTAATCAGGAAATTTCAACCAAATATTATATTTTTGATTCATATCTAACATGTATACATCACTACTTTAAGTTTTTTGCTTTATGTGTAATTTTTTTTCTTATTGTTTGATTTTCTAAAACCAGGATAAGAAAGAAGACAAGTTCCCCTCACAAAAGCATCCAGATGACAGATGTGCCTAAAGGACTTGCAGATATACTACCCGATGAGATCATCAAGGAGGAGCTTTTGATTCGATTGCCTGTGAAGACACTAATGAGGTTCAAATGCGTGTCAAAGGATTGGAATAACTTCATTTCTGATGACTATTTTCGCATACGCTACCAATCTCGAAGACTGAGTATGGGAAACAAACCTAACGGCTTCTTTTATCGTAGTACTCAATTCGACACCTGTGCATCATGTCGTGGTTATTGCACTACAAGAAAATGGTCACATAGTAACAAGCAAGGCCCTACAAGAAAATCGTCAAAATGTGTTCATACACTTTGAGGTGCCGACATGGCCCTGCTTAACAAGCAAAACAAGTAGTAGAAAAGATGATTAGAAAACGTTAACCCCTGCAACCAAGGTCCAACTCTTAATTTGCTAGGTTATTAAATTAATTAGTTCTTACAAACAATATTGATGCCAGAGTTTTTATTTATTCTTTTAACTTTGTCCAACTTTATGAATATATTAATACGACTCGTAAGCTTGATTTACTTTGTGAATACATGGACAAGTATTACATGGACCATTCTTGTGTCATTTTTTGTTTATCATTGGACAAATCTTGGCTTACTATATTCCTCTTGGGATAAAATTGTTGTAGCATCTACTCATTTTATAACATTTCCCCCATAGCCGGGGATTTTTGGCCTTTATTCGTTTGTCAGTAACTTTCTAGCCAACAATCTCGTTACAGTATTTTTCAAATGCGTGTGAAAACGCTTTTGAAGTTCAAATGCATGTCTAAGGAGGATATTTTGATTTAGATTGCCTGTGAAAACGCTTTTGAAGTTCAAATGCGTGTCTAAGGATTGGAATGACTTCATTTCTGATGACTATTTTCGCAGACGCTACCGATCTCGACACTTAAGTTTGCCTGCTGGCCTCTTTGACTTCCATGCATTAGACGGTCTTCGTGCGGTGGTTATAAGTTCCTGTCTATGCCGGAAAATCATGCTAAGGATGGAAAACTAGTATCAACTTTTAAGTGAGTGCTTAGATGAATTCATGAAATTGTTTGGTTTGAATTTATTGGCTATTCATAACAACTTTTAAGTATTTTCTTTAGATATGGCTATAATGCTATTTAATTTTGTATAGTATGATTCTAAATTATGAAGTACACAACAATGATGTATAAAGTTATTAAGTATAGATAATAAAAAAAAACGTTATATATTTTTTTTCTTAAATATCTCTCAGTACCCAGAAATTCAACAAATGTTGGTATCTTATAACTAAAATGGAAGATGAAAACTAAAAAGAGAAAAGGTGTAGCAACCTTGGGGGAGAATCTCACGTCCCAAGTGACAAGTCGAAATCACTTCTTAAAAGTCAAAACGAAAGATCAATGCATCCATGCTTACCTATTTTGGAATAGAACTTATTTAATGTCACTGATCCAGCCTCTGCAGCTTCTATCGAAAAATTGACTACGCGGCAATGACGATAGTAGGACGGAAATCCAAACAATACCTAAAAAAGCAGCTACAACAGTCCGTTTCCGACCATGAATACTAAAATATTATGCACATAGATGAACACGTAAACTCTATGAATGAAGAATCATTTGTCCGAAATTGTAATTAAATTGGTTTAGACATTTTAAAAGCAAACTACTTTCAGCCTTCTGGCTTCAAAAGGCTAGAAGTTTTACGTTTATTGAATCTGATTTAGCCTAAAAGAAATCTTGCTTAACTTACCAAACAAGTAATACAGCCAAAAAAGATGAATGACAAAATGTTATATTTTTTTCTGTTTTATGTTTACTGGTTGTGAGTTTATATATTATAACCTGTTCAAAGATTCACCATATATATCCCGATGAGAGCCATAGACAGATTAAATTTTGATTTCAAAATAGGCGAACCCAAATCAAGCTAGCCAAAAACATGCTATAACACAGGCTGAAAACTAATTCTGTACCAGCTTAGACAAAAGCTCGAATTTGGATTACAACCAAAATATGCCACGGCAGGCTGAAAACTAATTCTGTATCAGCTTAGAGACAAAGCTCGAATATGGATTACAGGCAAAATATGCCACGGCAGGCTGAAAACTAATTCTGTATCAGCTTAGAGACAAAGCTCGAATATGGATTACATCAAAAAAATATGCTATAAAACTATTCTGTACCAGCAACTACATTCTCTATTTGTACACACGCCTTATTCTTGCTCAGGTACCGCTCTCCACTGTAAAAAAAAAAAGGAAACAAATAAGAATTGTCAGGAGCAAAGGACGGGTTGGTTATTGGAAATTAGGATACTTTAACGAATATCCATATACGATGTAAAGCAAGCCAAACAAATTTAATAACAAATCTTAAAGTTGAATACTTTTCTTGAAGTTGAATACTAAATCACAAGACTTACTATGCCTATCTCATTGATGATCGTTGGGAAATAATCTGTAGAAGTAACATCATATCTGTCACAATAAAGCAAATATTTAGATGTAGAAAATGTATGGAGAGTTCAACTACTTTTGTCCATGACGTTTTTATGAAAATTAACTTACAGCAAATTGGGAAGTTTCAGGTTTTCTTTCTCTGTCCAATTTTCTAAGCAATTGACATCAATCCCCCACTGAACTAGTGGATCCCCTGTAAACAAAGTAACTCATTTCATATATTAATATAAAATCAGACACATAATTTTTCTTAATTTAATTCATCAAAGCATTAAAAACTGAGTTGTGAAATGTACCAAATTGATCCGAAGAAATACGTGAGTACATGTATGTTTCACAGCAACACAGAACTGGAACATTTAGTGAATTTGCAACTATGGACACGCACTCCGTGCCAAATCTCGCATACATATCTCCATTTGCGAATAAAGAGGTACCCTTCAGAAAAACAGTAGTCACGTCGCGCATGATATAGGGTATAGACGTTATGTGAGCATATTTGCAACTGATTCCCAATTTAACCAAGCTTCTCAGCAAAACTTGACCTTCTAAGTTGGGCCTTGAATCCACCACGACGACATGGAACTCTTTTCCAAGTGCAAAAGCATGGCAGAAAATCTTTTCGATAACCGAGGACGAACCGTATGTTAGGACAACATCCCCGTTATTTATTTCGGTAACAGCCTTTCCAACGATTATTTTGCCTGCTACGACTATTTCAATGATAAAATGATCGATAGCTGAGCACAGGTTAGCTTTTGCGACTAAATGAGACATGTCGGAAGGTATTTTATCTATAGAATCTTTCAAAAACCTGAAAGAATTTTTCATGGAAGGGGATTGAGCACAGCATTCTTTCAAGAACAAAATCTGTCTGTTGAGCTTCCTGATCATATCTCCGGATAAACCGTTTTCTGGTGGAGTGTTATAATCGTGGACGACTTCACGGAATGCTTTAAGCATGCTCTTACAGCAAGCATTACCCTCCATAATATTCCCAGCAAGAAACTCATACCCAAACTGACCAGAAAAAAACAGCATTAAAAATATCCTTCATGTTTGGTAAGTGTGGCCTAATATTTGGTATAAGGAGTAAGGGGTAAGTCATTAAAGCCAATTTTGAGTTAAGAAAGTGATGTTTTTCAAGTATTAACATAACGGTTTTTCCTCGCATTCTAGGTTATTGTAGGCCTCTTATCGAACTTGTTCTTATTGATTCTGATATCTTGTAATTACTTTACCGTTTATGTGAACGGAATGGTCAACATGGGGGCTTGGCCCATGTAAAGATTTTTGTTTTGGTTTAATACAAGTTGGGTCTGTGTTGATTAAAAAAAAAATGTGGCCTAATATGTACCCAAATGACCCCTGTTAAATATTTAACTTGAATATGTATCTCTGTCTTAATTTTCCCTGACCCATTGATGTGATCAAATCAAAAGATTCAAAACCAAATCCAAAATCAAAACCAATATAATTCCGCTATCAATCACGAGCAACAATCAATATTCTGGACAACAACTAATTAAGAGCCTCAATAGACAGAATTAGAGCAACTAAGAGCAACCATCATTCTTTTTACAAATCATATATCATTTTTTCAATTGATACAGAGGGTGAGATGTGAGGCCTAATAACACTAATTTTACTTGAAAAAGTACCTTGAACACAGCAGGATGGGTAGGGACATGTTTAATAAACAATGCCTTCAGATCAGCATAAACCTGTTGAAATTTACCCATTAAATAACCAGATTTCAAAGATACTACTACTGATTAAACAACTACATCAGTTTTGGAAGTAATATATATGATCAGTATTGAGTTTACCTCTACAAGCCGGAAAACTTCGACTAAAGCTAATAATACAACCCGAGCTTTGTTCCTAGCAAGGGCCTGGGCCATCTCCTCTTTCATATAAGTGATGGTCTCCGTCGGGTCCCCAGCGAGGACCATAGCGGGGGACCACTCAGGGACGCGAACAGCCTCCTTTGCTTCTTTCTGGGAAACCTTCTTCAACTCGATTGGGAGCACAGCCTCCTCATGTCGAACTTGCAATTTCTTGGTCTCCCTTTTCATTCGCCGAAGGGTAAGCCAAACAGCCCTTCTTCTACGGTTGACCTTTATATTTTGAAAGCGGTGCCATAAAATTGGCGTCAACATACCTGATTCATAACCCAATCCTTTCAGCCAAAATCTATACAACTACTGGCAAATAAGACAACAAGTACAATATATATTCATTTAATAATCCCCAGTACAATCCCTTAGATATTCATTTAAATTAACCGCTACACATTCATTAAATCTAATCCCCAGTACAATCCTAGTTTATTCCCTCCGCTGCTAAATTAAACGCAAGTACTAGAAATTGATTACATAAACGTATCCCCTATACAACAATCTTATTCATTAAGCTATAAATAACCAGATTTCAAAGATTGAATCTTGAAATAAAATATGAATTGAAATTTAGTAATTTACCCATTAGAAACTTTTTAATAATTTGGATTTGAAAGATTGAATCTTGAAATAAATGTAATGAACTAAAGAAAGAATTATGCTAAATTAGAGTGAAAATACCATATACTTGTACGCTATTCTTTTGTTTTGGCCGTCCTATCAACCTCTATATCATAATTAACATATTAAATTACCATAGTTCTCCTGAGCTAAACAAACAATTATTTAATTAACATCAAGAAATAAAATGGATTCAAGCTAGCAGATTAATTTCAGCCTCTCGATAAAACTATATATCTATCATAATCAAATATCACTTTCTATCATTTATTAAATAAATTTCATGTATAATCTTTTACAAGAAAATATAAAAATATAATCTTTTACACGTATATTATTACATAATACACAAGTATATATATGTACAAACAAAAAAGAGTTGCATATTTACACAAGTATACGATCCTAGTGCATGCAAAATAGAATTATAAATATAAGCATTGGTGCGTCTATTTTCAACATTAAACATATTATAAAAAGAACATGCATGGTATACATTATGTATGTAATCTATATAATTAATTGAAAGATGGCAGAATTTTACCTTTACTGAAGTTGATAGAGATATATGTATAGATATATATATATATAGAGAGAGAGAGATTATTCTTCCGACAATTTTGATATAAGTTATTGGCTGGTTAAAACTGCACATAGTTTTGTAATGAAAAATTAAATAATAACGGAATGAGTATACACATATCTCTTTAATTTATAGTAAGAGTTCAACACCACCAGAGTACAACTAGAAATTTAGAGATTATAATATTATATAAATAGATAATACTCTCCTTACATCAATAAGTTTGTTAAATTGAATAATAATAAAATTAGTAAAAACTTAGTGTAAACAATACTTAGAAATTTTTTAGTGTTTTCATAATCTAATCCTAATTCCTAATCATTCTCGGATTGACTAAACAACAACAACACCCCCGTGTTATATATATGGTAAAATTAAGAGATAATTAATGTTAAGCGTATTCAACTTTCAGCTCATTTCGATTTACTATACTCAACTATCAATTTTTTGATTTAGTATACTGTACTAAATGAAAACTTTCGATTTAGTATATTCCGTCCAAATTAACCGTTAAATAGTGACGTCAGCTAACGTTTTCCGTCCAAATTGAAGGGCAAAATGGTCTTTTTTACCTACTAAAAAAAAAAAAACTAAATTAACTAAAACAAAGAAAAACAACAGCCCATGGGACTCGAACCCAGATCTACAAGTCAAAGTGGAAGGCTTTTAACCACTTGGCCACCAATACTTTTAGTATAGTAACAGCGTTATATATATATATATACTCTATCTGTGTATAGATGTGTATATATACACTTTGGGACTGATTTCGTAAATTTTAGAAAATTCAAATTTTATTTTTGTTTCATTTTGGTCCTTACATTTTCAAAAAAATAGTTTAAAATTACAACAAAATAAAAAAAAAACACAAAAAAAAATTATAAAAAATCATAAAAAAATATAAAAATATAAAAAAATTATTAAAAAAATATAAAAAATTAAAAAATTAAAAATATAAAAAATCACAAAAAATCACAAAAAATATAAAAAAATTAAAAAAAACACAAAAAAATTATAAAAATCATAAAAAAAATATAAAAAATCACAAAAAATTAAAAAATCACAAAAAAAAATTTGTGATTTTTTATATTTTTTTTGTGAATTTTTTATGATTTTTATAATTTTTTTGTGATTTTTGTGATTTTTTATATTTTTTGTGATTTTTTGTGATTTTTTATATTTTTTGTGATTTTTTTTGATTTTTTATTTTTTTAATTTTTTAATTTTTTTTTAATTTTTTTAATAATTTTTTGTTATTTTTGTTATTTTTTATATTTTTTTATGATTTTTATAATTTTTTTGTGTTTTTTTTTATTTTGTTGTAATTTTAAACTATTTTTTTGAAAATGTAAGGACCAAAATGAAACAAAAATAAAATTTGAATTTTTCTAAAATTTACGAAATCAGTCCCAAAGTGTATATATACACATCTATACACAGATAGAGTATATATATATATATAACGCTGTTACTATAATAAAAGTATTGGTGGCCAAGTGGTTAAAAGTCTTCCTCTTTGACTGGTAGGTCTGGGTTCGAGTCCCATGGGCTGTTGTTTTCTTTGTTTTAGTTAATTTAGTTTTTTTTTTAGTAGGTAAAAAGGCCATTTTGCCCTTCAATTTGGACGGAAAATTAGTACAGTATACTAAATCAAAAAATTGATAGTTGAGTATAGTAAATCGAAATGAGCTGAAAGTTGAATACGCTTAACATTAATTATCTCTAAAATTAACAAGTGCTCTCATGCACCTGTTACGAGAGTTAATTTAGGTAACACATCATAACAACTTGTATAGTTATTTCATATTTATAATTATATATGAAAGTAATAGATTTGGAGGGAATTTATTTAAATCTGTAGTTAATAATTTATTAAGGAACGAATGTATCAATATACTATTATTTCATTTATTTCCATATTTTACAAATAGGGTTCTATATGTTTAAGTGAATTTTTATTGTGTTATAGTTAAATAGAATTATATATATATAATCAATATCCCGTTTTGATTAAGAAATAATAGCATCAATATTTGTTATTTTAATCAATATCTAAGTTTAGGGTAGTTAAAACTAGGGTTCTATATGTTTAAATGGGTTTTTATTTTGTTATGTGTAAAATGATTATATCATCAAATTTGTTTTCATTTTCCTGCTACAAAATATCAGATCTTAACATAAATCATTAAATGCTAAATTAAAGTAATGAATAGAATTTGAATGATTAGATAGTATCCATAATTAATCTAGATACATTAATTTATGGATTAGGCTTAAACAATGCATCGTTGTTAGCCGGACCGATATATATATATAAATGTCTTTCCAGAATTGCCAAACAAAAAAGAAAAGAAAAAACAATTTGAAAGCTTCAGGTTACAGCCTCTCTCCCTATTTAATTATATCCATAGCTTCAGGTTTATTTATGTTTTGTTCAGTTTAATATTTTTATGTTTGATACTCTTATAATTATGGAGTACATGCCTTTGGAAATAAGGGTCTTGCCTGACTTTTATTACGCGGTTCATAGTACAAAATATAAATAGCATGATCCGTTTTTTAGTTAAATTCTTATAGTGATTTGGATTAGCAACTACAAAAAAGTTTACTATTTGCTATGCCAAATATACAAGGGGTCGCGGTCTATGGGAGTTTATTAGGTTTGTTTCTTAGTATTTTTAAAAGTTTTGATGACGACGATGATTGAGTTTCCATAATAAGTGGTGTCGTTGTTAATCGCACTGTCCTACAACCAGGCTTACATGCATACATCTCGTTGAGTTGTTATATGGTGGTGATTCCATGTCTGGTTTTAAAAAAAATAATACTGTCCTAGAAATTCCTGCCTATATGTTTAGGTCTTAGATGGATATTCAATTATGGGTTTATCAACTTGTTAAGGCTATACTTTTCTCGGACTTTTGGCTAAGATCAAGTGTAATACCTGTTCTTATAATTTTAATATTTGATATGTGAACCATTGACTCACACGATATTAAATTAATATTTTGAGGGGGAGTGATCAATCACAATAGCTTGCTATTGGGGTTACTCACGAGTCGCCTAAGCGTTGCACTATTGCTAAGGCCTGGTTCACCCCACCAAAAACAAAAAGAAAAAAACTTGTTAAGGCTAAGTAATTAGAGCAAATTATTTGTTTTTGAAATTTTATTTGCACTTATAACTAAGCTTGTTCGACACGTCTATTCTGTTGTAATGTGATGCTAGATGTTGCCTTTTATATCTTTTGCAGTATGATTATGCCTGAATAACTAAAAGTTCCTGATGTCTTTTGGATCATGAATCTTGACCCCGCCTAGCGACTGGTTTACCAAATCTACTCGGGCTTTCTTACTATTTATAAAGTTTAAATATCTGGAAATACTTGTTATACGAAACATTCAAAGTTCTTTTCTAACAATTTTCTTTCGTGTAGCTGGAAGAACTGAAAGTGCGAATCTTCATCCGTAGTCACATGCACCACCCTCCGGGAAAAGTTGAGTACATCCTGCAATGACTGGAATTCCATTCGTTTCTTCAGCTTTACCTGTTTTATCCAGTGTAACATTTAAATATCTATCCTAAATTAGAGCCTTTCAAGTTGATTAGAGACTCGTGATCGATTCTTTCTCAATTTTTACGTAGAGAAGAAGTAGCACCAATGAAAATGTTTGTTCAACTTTGTAAAAAACAAAATGCTTAACTACATCCTGGGGCTTTGCTCTTTTGTTGTTTGAATTACAACTATACGCCTTGGATTTCAATCTGTATTGAAAATTGCTTACAAGTATATAAATAATTTCAACTATATTTATAGAAAAACGTATATGCAAAGCTTATGCTTTCGGTGCAAACTTTCTTGTATTGATATTTGTTTATAATACATTTAACCTTGTTTTTGTGTTTTGTTTGGTTTCATTGGTACAGCACAATCATGAATTTAGATGGCAAAACCCCTATTGATGTTGCTATGCTCAATCCCCATGATGATGTTTTAAGACTGATAGAAAAATACGTGTTTCTTTAAGTTGGAAGATTGTTTGAGTGCTCTTGTAACTATAAAGTTCGTTTTTTTCCAGGGTGTCAAACAAACGTATATGCTTTGGAGTGAAAATATTAAAATATCTTAATTACTAGTATTTTGTTTATCCTAGCTAAATGAAGATTTGATGTCTTGGTTCGTTACTTGAGTTGATGTTTGTCTTTGATCTCTTATAGTGCATGTGGCTAAGCTTGGTGTGGTAAGAACTACAAATGGTGGTTGGACTTAATTTCATTTGGACTCGACTACGAGATTTAAATCTATAAAACTCCCATTTCAATCAAACTTTGGTAACAATTTTGTGACAACTTTGAACTCGCGGGAGGAGGAACAAGTTTGATCATATACCGGAAACATTTGATTAATTAGTTTCAAGTTTAGTGGTAATGAATGTTATTTTTCACACGATTTGCGATAACAATATTAAAAACGGTGATAATTTATCCACATGTAATTTTAATAGGTGAAGTACTTAAATGAATTTAGCTGGGGTTTAAATTCTTACTATTTGATGATTTTGGAATTAGATTCTTTTTGACCTTTATTGGGACTTCAAATAACAAAAGAATTATAAAAACATAAAAAGACTCCCACTTTAAGTTGTTTCCTACTGTATCTAGGACTTTTATTTTTGTTTATATTGCAAGTTTTGTACACATAAAATATGGTGAATTGATATCAAATTATAAATATAATAGAGAGAAAGAGAAAGGGAGAAAAGAAAAGGATTGCATTAATGAGGTCATCAAATGTTAAAGTGAGATATAACGTGTGGGAAAGTATTCGAAATTGGTTTAAAACTAAAAATAACATTAATTCCTCACTTGGATCTTCTGCTGCTCTTTTGCTCTTTTCCTACTTTTGGTTTGTTTCACTTTTTTTTATTTTTTAATCTTTACTTGCATTCTATATATACTACTGTAGTATTAAGTTTAAATTTCCAGTTCATTGTTTTGTTAAGTAAGAAACAATATGGTTAAGTGAAAAAATTGATACACTACTTTTAAGTCGAACTATTAAAACAACAAAAACCCTTGTTTCTCGTCGTCCCCATCAGACTGTCTTTTAGACACGTCCAAGCGATTGATTAAATCGGACTATTAATTTTCCTACTGTTTTCGTCGAGTTTGGACTATAACAAGAGCACAAACAATGATTCAGGCCTTATTTTGGTGTCATCAATACGAGAGTAGCTTTCAAGACCGGTATTGTTTTGTGGTGAAAAAAAAGAGGCTCCTTTTCCGTCAAATCTTCAATGGAAGTTTGAAACCAAGCAATGGTCTAATCAGGAAATTTCAACCAAAGATTATATTTTTGATTCATATCTAACATGTATACATCACTACTTTAAGGTTAGGAGGTAAAGTAGAATGAAAAGTTGTTTGTACCATTTTTCTTTGATTAGTAGGCTCCATGATCATAGCTTGTTTCGGCATTTTTTTCTCTATCTAACTAGACTCTATATTAATTTCTTTTTTATTATCAGATATTAAGTAATCGGATTATTTGTATCTCATACAGAGTACTTTTCTTAAGTACCACTATGGGGGTCTATCCCATAGAAGACAATGTTTTTGTTTCAATAATAATAGAGCTGTTCCATTAATGATTTTTTTTTTTGTTCTTATTGTTTGATTTTCTAAAACCAGGATAAGAAAGAAGACAACTTCCCCTCACAAAAGCATCCAGATGACAGATGTGCCTAAACGACTTGCAGATATACTACCCGATGACATCATCAAAGAGGACCTTTTGATTCGATTGCCTGTGAAGACGCTAATGAGGTTCAAATGCGTGTCTAAGGATTGGAATGACTTCATTTCTGATGACTATTTTCGCATATGCTACCAATCTCGACAACTGAGTATGGGAAACAAACCTACCGGCTTCTTTTATAGTAGTCCGGAATCGGACTCCTATGCAGTATGTCGTGGTTATTGTGTGGCTAATAAGTTTCTGTATACGTCCAAAAATCATGTTGAGAATGAAGAACTAGAGTCATTTTTTAATTGTTCGAAACCTTTTGGTTATTTAATAGCTGCTTCTAAAGGTCTTCTCTTACTTGGTGAGCATCCCAAGACACTTTATGTTTATGATTTAGTCTCGAAGAAGCATGATTCCCTTCCAAGAAACACTCTCCCTACGTTTGATGCGATATCCTTGGGGTTTAACTGTGAAGAGAGCAGTAGTAACAATCGCCACCACCGTTCTTATAAGGTAGTTTGTGTAGATATAAGAAGTTGGTGCGTGTACAAAACGGTCGGGTCAAGTTATAAGGTCGGGATTTATTCTTCAGAAACTGGGGCATGGCAAATCTCAACCATAAAATCACCGTTGCCCTTACGAATGCACCCATATACTGTATCCAAGGTAATTGGAGGAGTGTTTTACTGGAATCAACGTTATTTGAATTGGATAGTTGCATATGATTTGAATGATCCAAAAGGACGCACAGTGCAGATTGAACCTCCATCGCTAACTGATTCCAAACCTTACGGGAAAATAATGAGGCGATTTGAAGGAAGGAAAGATGGGTCCTTACAGTTTATTAGCATCGAAGATATGGAAGTCAGTGTGTGGACTATGCAGAGAAATACAAGTGAACAAGGGAAATTTATAGTTCTTAAAAGTGAATGGAGCTTGGCAAGCAGTGTAAACCTTTCGGATATTGGTGGTGGTCTTAGTGATATTTCTTTTCTCCAGCAAAATTTCCCGCGTATTATAGGCGTCGATTCCGTTGATCCTCAAATTATATACCTGGACATTGCGCACCAATTATATGCATATGATTGGCACAAAGGAAAAATTGTATTCAAATTGTCCCAAAAAGTTCGATCGGAAACACATGTGTTTATACACTTTGAGTGGCCGACATGGCCCTGCTTAACAAGCAAACCAAGTAGTAGAAAAGATGATTAGAGAACGTTTAACCCCTGCAACCAAGGTCCAACTCTTAATTTGCTAGGTTATTAAATTAATTAGTTCTTACAAACAATATTGATGCCAGAGTTTTTATTTATTCTTTTAACTTTGTCCAACTTTATGAATATATTAATACAACTCGTAAGCTTGATTTACTTTGTGAATACATGGACAAGTATTACATGGACCATTCTTGTGTCATTTTTTGTTTATCATTGGACATGGCTAGCACAAATCTTGGGATAAAATTGTTGTAGCATTTACTCATTTTATAACATTCGACCATTTCTTGGGAAGTTGTTTCATTCAATTCATCCGAAACTAGCTGAATATTTACCTCAATTGTAGATTTGTATCAACTAAACAACCTGTAGCGTAGCTTTGTTTAAAATCTCATTACACAAAGATTTCTCATCAACGATTCGTGAGTATATTACACAAGCAAAGTCTATGCTATCTTTCTCGAAAAACTAATATATTATACACAAATCTCAAAGTGTATTCTACTCATAAAAAGGCAAATATCACAAACTTTATGATCTTGTTGTATTGTTTTTGAAATTTCTATCCGTTGTTCTAGTTGCAGTTTTGCAGTTAGGTTCTAAGTGAGGTTGCAACCACAGTTGGAACCAAGTGTATTAATGGACGGAACTGTAAAAAATTAAATGTACTTGAAATAAATCACACGCACATTTAACAACGGAGTTCACCTAACTAGGCTACGTCTCCGGGGCACTTACCCAGATTATGATATTATAAAAAGCGTACAATATAAGATTCAAGTCTTAATGAAAAACTCTTAGACTCTCTCTAGGTTTTTATGTCTATCTTTATATTGCTCCTACTCTATAACTATTACTTGTAAATCAATGGCATCCCACCATTGTTTTCTTTTTAAAGCTCACTGTGTATTCTCTCAAGAATGGTTTCTTTATAATTTAGAACACACACCTTTTTACAAGCTAAAGTTACTAAGTATATAAGCAAGTAAAAACAATCTTTTATTTTCAATATATTTTGATTGTTTTTGAATTTGTTGATTGACTTCAATATTTCCAAGCATTACGAGATTCTTCAGCATGGATTGACTCCAATCATCATTGATTTAATACCTGTTTAGTAACAAGCTTGAAAGTATGAGTTAATCTTTTCTTTTGAAAGGAAACATATAAAGATAAGATCTTTTAAAGATAATATATTTTTCATAATCATATAAAACATTCAACTCCATATTACAATCAATGTTTAAACGTATCTTTACTGAAAATATAAGGATCAAAGATTGAAACAAGTGATAAGGATAATCATAAGAAATAGAGATATATATTAAAAGGAGACATAACCTTATAAACTAATCTCTTTATATCTTTTTAGAAAACAACTTTCCTTAACACTTTGATATTCTCAATTTACGCATATTAAACCTTTAAGATCATATAAGAATATATCCTGCATACTGTAGAACAAATAATAATCAATAAAGAACAGTTATGCAGATTTACAGAACTAGACAGAATACTGCTGAACAGCAGGTTGGAACTGTGGTTGCAACTGAGGTTGCAACTGCTACTTGAAACCACCAACGCTGTCTTAATCAGGTTGTAACTGAGGTTGCAACTGGTACTTGAAACCTAATACTACTATCTTAGTAGGTTGTAACTGAGGTTGCAACATTGCTTGAAACCTGTCAACACTGTCTTAGTTCTTAACAACAGTTAGGATTTATCTAGTAAAAACCAATAGACAATAAACAATATTTAGACCAGAAATCTGGTCCTAACAGTTTTACATTAGATGTGGAAGCTGCAAATGAAAAACCAGAACGATGAAGCTCGGCTTTGTCTTTATTAGAAACATCATTTTTTAAGTTTCATAAAACGTACTCTTAGATTTCTGTTCTTCGGCAGTGCCCATCTCGAGATAGAACAGACCGGGCAAGTCATCCTCTACTAATTTGTCCAATACTTGCAAGCATAGAGGAAAATATCGGCGACCCATCTCAGCTGCTACATTTTGTGATTGTGGAAACTAATTAGATTATAAATATGTGATTAGTGTAAATCGGTTTGTGACTCAACTCTAAAGCGCGCCTATTTTAACATAAATAACATGGTACACTCGTACAAAAGTGTCCACTTTTTCTTTTTCCAAAAGTGTCCACTTAAATTTACTTATTTGATATACTTTAACATAGAATGGGGATGTAATAAACTACTCAATTTTACCCCGACTGTCATTGCAACTATATATAGAACAAACTTTTATCACGAAAAATCTTTTAAAAAAAAATTAACTACGGAAATTCACTTAAACTCAGCCAATTCTTCAACTAAATCCATAGTACTTAAATTTTCTAGCTAATTGATTTTTTAAAAGGGAAAATTATACATAGATCGAGTTTTACCAGACACTTCCTTTGATTAAAATCTAAAAGCCATTTCATCAAATTTGCATTATCACTCCCAATCTCAAACCACATCTAAATTCAACAACTTGCTAAAATTCCAGCCTTAATGGTTCATACAAACTTCAGTTTCAACTTTCAACTGCCAAACCCTCGGAAACCTTCTTCAGTTCATCTATACTGAACATACCACCTACCAAAAATAAGCCTATAACAGGCTGAAAACTATTATGTACCAGTTTTATTATACACAGAAGCAAAAGACAGTATCTTTGTCTTTCAAAGTGTGGTTAAGTAGATGTAAATGTATCCTCACGACCAGCTTCAATAGTCTCCGCCTCCTCCAAATGACTGAACTCTAAGGAGTGGTCATCTTGATGGTTATACTCTAGCAGGAGAGGGTCCCCCATCTTCATTCCGTATTCCATGATCTCTTGATGCTTCACCACCACAAATTTATTATTCCACTGGCCATTTTTCGGAATCTGCAGCAAGCAAAAATAAATATTAACCAATGCTATTCAAATACAAGTCCCATGTGTTTCACATATGGTAATTTACTCTGCGCTTGCTTTTACAGAAAGAAAAAAGTTAATTTCAAGATCGAATCGAGAATTAAACAGACTAGTCAAGGCACAAACTACTGGGAGATAAAGAGATAGGAAGCATCCATACCATGTAGAACCCAAGGAAACGATCACTGAGAAGCATCTGGACCTTCTCATAGAAAGTTGGTAAATAACCATGGGGATTACTTCCGGTGTCTTTGTTAGCACGTACCCATTCGTACCCAGCAGGAGTAAGCTTGTAAGCGGCCAACGAACAGGACCCTGGCGTTAGATTACAAGTCAGGATAATGCATCTCTCTCTATCCCACTCCTTGTTTTTTAAGATCCGAGCATGTGAAGTCACGCCCTGCAGTGTATAAATTAACTTTCTATTAGTTATGGCACAACATTTTAGAATCTAAATGTTGTGTTTGCTTTTATGTTCTACAAATACTTAAGATACAGAAGTTAAACAGTTCCACTAAATCTTCTCGGAGAAACGTAGCAAATAGTACCCATTCCCTTCTGAAAGATGGTCCACTTTGTTTTCCACATATGTTAAAAACCCAAAAAGTGCAAAGCGTGACAATACAATCAAACACTCGTAACTTTAGATACCCCAATCAGATAACGATTCCAAAAAGTGACTACGACTTGAAATGAGAAACTTCAAGATCAAAAAGAGTACCTGTGGTGACAACTGCGGAAGCTCGTTTGGTTGGGTATGCATCAATCCCAGAAGCTCCAAATTGCTTAAGAAACCATGTTGTGGAAGAGCTGATGGCAGATGGACTTGCTTATGTGTACCCCACTGAGGCGGCACAGCCATGCACTGAATTTCCTTATGCTGAGGATTATCTGCAGAACTCTCACCATACAAGTAAGCTGCAACTTGAGTTGTGGGATCCGCAATGCTAATAAATTTCTTCAAAATATCCGTAGGCATGATGTATACAGTTTCCTGCAAACAATAAATTAACAAAAGATGCAAGAATTATATTTTTTTTTAGTACTGAAAAGTTGAAGGAAATATAACAAAGCTTGTAATAAATCAAGTACCTTTATGTCCTGGTGTGGACTTGCAATGGTGACAATGAGTTCGTCCCCAAGTTTTATCGTCCTTGTAGTGACTGCTGTCAATCGACCTGCTTCTTTATCCTGGAAATAAAATAAAAGTTACAGTATATCTTTAAGTATACAATCATATGCAACCACAAAGTGGTAAAAACACGGGAGGATGATGAAAGAAACAAACTCTAATAACATTAACCTGTTTCTCGATCTTTGCAATTTGTAGTGAGGAAGAGGTACTTTCAGCTCCAAGACTACTATCACGCATTAGCAGACGTGTTTGAGCAGATGTGTTCACATTGTTCTTCTTGGCAACCTCAACCGAGAAAAGTACATGTAAATTAGCAGCTTGATAACTCTTATAACAACTACATCAGTTTTGAAAGGAATATATATGATCAGTATTGAGTTTACCTCTACAAGCCGGAAAGCTTCGACTAAAGCTAATAATACAACCCGAGCTTTGTTCCTAGCAAGGGCCTGGGCCATCTCCTCTTTCATATAAGTGATGGTCTCCGTCGGGTCCCCAGCGAGGACCATAGCGGGGGACCACTCAGGGACGCGAACAGCCTCCTTTGCTTCTTTCTGGGAAACCTTCTTCAACTCGATTGGGAGCACAGCCTCCTCATGTCGAACTTGCAATTTCTTGGTCTCCCTTTTCATTCGCCGAAGGGTAAGCCAAACAGCCCTTCTTCTACGGTTGACCTTTATATTTTGAAAGCGGTGCCATAAAATTGGCGTCAACATACCTGATTCATAACCCAATCCTTTCAGCCAAAATCTATACAACTACTGGCAAATAAGACAACAAGTACAATATATATTCATTTAATAATCCCCAGTACAATCCCTTAGATATTCATTTAAATTAACCGCTACACATTCATTAAATCTAATCCCCAGTACAATCCTAGTTTATTCCCTCCGCTGCTAAATTAAACGCAAGTACTAGAAATTGATTACATAAACGTATCCCCTATACAACAATCTTATTCATTAAGCTATAAATAACCAGATTTCAAAGATTGAATCTTGAAATAAAATATGAATTGAAATTTAGTAATTTACCCATTAGAAACTTTTTAATAATTTGGATTTGAAAGATTGAATCTTGAAATAAATGTAATGAACTAAAGAAAGAATTATGCTAAATTAGAGTGAAAATACCATATACTTGTACGCTATTCTTTTGTTTTGGCCGTCCTATCAACCTCTATATCATAATTAACATATTAAATTACCATAGTTCTCCTGAGCTAAACAAACAATTATTTAATTAACATCAAGAAATAAAATGGATTCAAGCTAGCAGATTAATTTCAGCCTCTCGATAAAACTATATATCTATCATAATCAAATATCACTTTCTATCATTTATTAAATAAATTTCATGTATAATCTTTTACAAGAAAATATAAAAATATAATCTTTTACACGTATATTATTACATAATACACAAGTATATATATGTACAAACAAAAAAGAGTTGCATATTTACACAAGTATACGATCCTAGTGCATGCAAAATAGAATTATAAATATAAGCATTGGTGCGTCTATTTTCAACATTAAACATATTATAAAAAGAACATGCATGGTATACATTATGTATGTAATCTATATAATTAATTGAAAGATGGCAGAATTTTACCTTTACTGAAGTTGATAGAGATATATGTATAGATATATATATATATAGAGAGAGAGAGATTATTCTTCTGTGTGATTAAGAATATCTATCTATCTATCTATCTATATATATACATATATATATATAATGGCAGTTACACAGTTAGGGAAAGAGCTTATAATATATATATATATATATATATATATAGTTGCAAGTCTCATGCTAATTAACTGCCCAAATTTTACTACTAAAACTAAAACTAATAATTGCACAACTTAATATTAATAATTGTGTGAGTGATTTCATCGAACACCTTACCTCAAATGCGAATCCCGAAAACAACCAAGGTAAATAATAAAATTAAACCCATCAGACCCAATTCTCACAACCGCATTTTAAAGTATCGAATTGGCCGAGAGTGACTTTCCTCCCAAAACCGTAGTGCGTATAACATCATCATCATCTCTCTCTCTATATATATATATATATATCGGAACATATATTGCTTGAGTATCCGGTCAACGATGGTCAACGGTTTGGAAAAAAAATGGCGAGAAAATTGGAGGATTGAGCTCCATTTAACTTGAAAGAGAGAGAGGATTGAGCTCCATTTTTACAAGTTCATGTAAATATTACAACATTACTCCCTCATTATTTAAATTACAATTTGGCTCATTTTCTAAAGTTACATTCCTATCATAGGGTTTTGGTTTGTGCGAGTAACGATTAGTATCCTGAGTTTTATATAATAACAAATTTAGAATAACGACACTAATAATTGACCCAATTTAGAACAATTCTCACTAAATTGGTGACTAAGAAATGTGTAACAAGAACAAGAGCATATGTAACGATAATTTGTTTATGTTAGTAGTTTTAATAAAATTGATTCTCTTTTTTAGAGTAAGGACTAGTTGGTTAGCTTTAATCAGAATTTTGTACGTTTTATGGTTGTTTTTGCTGAGAACAAAAGTTGTTTTTTATAGGTTTGATAAAATCATAAATTATGTGTTTGTTTTCCTTAAAAATGTTAAGATTGAGAATACTATTGAATATCCATTTGTTCACTAATACACTATGATGAGCTTGTTAGAAAAATTTAAGCTGATTTGTCTGATTATGTGTTTGATTTATCAATGACTCAATACCATAAAGTATGCACGAATTCATTTTGTGAATACACTTTGCTAAACGTATGGAGAACTCACCGGACCTCGGCCAACACCACATGTCCATGCAGGGACCTCGGCCCTATTTTATCAAATAAGAAGCTCTTTTTATGCAAACTAAAATTTAAGTGAGAAAATAAATAAAATGTAATTGTAGATTAGTTTGGATGTTGCAGTTTAGTTGGTAAAGTTGGATAGACCTAATTGATAGGTCTTGAGGTATATTATGCTAGTTTGATGCAATGATAGAAAAATTTGCTTTTTTAGTAAGTAAGTTGTATATGTGAGGACTATTCAGTAATATGTTTTAAAAAATGGCAATTTTTTTTGTTTTGTCTTAATAATTATAATATAATAAATGGTGTGGTTCAAATATTCATATATAATAGGAAGAGAAAATAAAGGGTTGCTTCCTCCGTTCGCATTTAATTATTCATTACGAAACTAATATTTAATTGTCCATTACGAAACTATGCGTAATTTTGATCGGATTATAACTTGTATCAAAATTATCGAAATAATTTTTTTTAAAATCTAATCATAAAATTTAACATTTGAACTATATGATCAACTTTTAAAAAATTTCATTCCGACAATTTTGATATAAGTTATTGGCTGGTTAAAACTGCACATAGTTTTGTAATGAAAAATTAAATAATAACGGAATGAGTATACACATATCTCTTTAATTTATAGTAAGAGTTCAACACCACAGAGTACAACTAGAAATTTAGAGATTATAATATTATATAAATAGATAATACTCTCCTTACATCAATAAGTTTTGTTAAATTGAATAATAATAAAATTAGTAAAAACTTAGTGTAAACAATACTTAGAAAATTGTTAGTGTTTTCATAATCTAATCCTAATTCCTAATCATTCTCGGATTGACTAAACAACAACAACACCCCCGGTGTTATATATATGGTAAAATTAACAAGTGCTCTCATGCACTTGTTACGAGAGTTAATTTAGATAACACATTATAACAACTTGTATAGTTATTTCATATTTATAATTATATATGAAAGTAATAGATTTGGAGGGAATTTATTTAAATCTGTAGTTAATAATTTATTAAGGAACGAATGTATCAATATACTATTATTTCATTTATTTCCATATTTTACAAATAGGGTTCTATATGTTTAAGTGAATTTTTATTGTGTTATAGTTAAATAGAATTATATATATAATCAATGTCCCGTTTTGATTAAGAAATAATAGCATCAATATTTGTTATTTTAATCAGTATCTAAGTTTAGGGTAGTTAAAACTAGGGTTCTATATGTTTAAATGAGTTTTTAATTTTATTATGTGTAAAATGATTATATCATCAAATTTGTTTTCATTTTCCTGCTACAAAATATCAGATCTTACTATAAATCATTAAAGGCTAAATTAAAGTACTGAATAGAATTTGAATGATTAGATAGTATCCATAATTAATCTAGATACATTAATTTATGGATTAGGCTTAAACAATGCGGCGTTGTTAGCCGGACCCATATATATATATATATATATATATATATATATATATATATATATATATATATATATATATATATATATATGAGAGGATATATGAACATCATGAAAAACACCCAACTAGGCACTTTTTCGTAAAAACGCTCCAAATCAATATTTGGTTAATGCAAATCTCAATGGTTTCACGACGAGAACACAAATATGCGTCTTGTTTTTTTTTCCTGAGATGTATAATGACATGTTTTGAATTTTTAAATTTTACCATAATTTCGAAAACAATACTGTCCACAAACTGGAAATTCCTGCCTGGTTTTTTAAAATAATACTGTCCTAGAAATTCCTGCCTATATGTTTAGGTCTTAGTTGGATATTCAATTATGGGTTTGTCAACTTGTTAAGGCTATACTTTTCTCGGACTTTTGGCTAAGATCAAGTGTAGTACCTGCTCTTATAATTTTAATATTTGACCTGTGAGCCATTGGCTCACACGATATTAAATTAATTTTTTGAGGGGGAGTGATCCATCACAATAGCTTGCTATTGGGGTTACTCACGAGTCGCCTAAGCGTTGCACTATTGCTAAGGCCTGGCTCACCCCACCAAAAAGAAAAAGAAAAAAACTTGTTAAGGCTAAGTAATTAGAGCAAATTATTTGTTTTTGAAATTTTATTTGCACTTATAACTAAGCTTGTTCGAAACGTCTATTCTGTTGTAATGTGATGCTAGATGTTGCCTTTTAGATCTTTTGCAGTATGATTATGCCTGAATAACTAAAAGTTCCTGATGTCTTTTGGATTATGAATCTTGACCCCGCCTAGCGACTGGTTTACCAAATCTACTCGGGCTTTCTTACTATTTATAAAGTTTAAATATCTGGAAATACTTGTTATACGAAACATTCAAAGTTCTTTTCTAACAATGTTCTTTCGTGTAGCTGGAAGAACTGAAAGTGCGAATCTTCATCCGTAGTCACATGCACCACCCTCCGGGAAAAGTTGAGTACATCCTACAATGACTGGAATTCCATTAGTTTCTTCAGCTTTACCTGTTTTATCCAGTGTAACATTTAAACATCTATCCTAAATTAGAGCCTTTCAAGTTGATTAGAGACTCGTGATCGATTCTTTCTCAATTTTTACGTAGGGAAGAAGTAGCACCAATGAAAATGTTTGTTCAACTTTGTAAAAAACAAAATGCTTAACTACATCCTGGGGCTTTGCTCTTTTGTTGTTTGAATTACAACTATACGCCTTGGATTTCAATCTGTATTGAAAATTGCTTACAAGTATATAAATAATTTCAACTATATTTTTAGAAAAACGTATATGCAAAGCTTATGCTTCGGTGCAAACTTTCTTGTATTGATATTTGTTTATAATACATTTAACCTTGTTTTTGTGTTTTGTTTGGTTTCATTGGTACAGCACAATCATGAATTTAGATGGCAAAACCCCTATTGATGTTGCTATGCTCAATCCCCATGATGATGTTTTAAGACTGATAGAAAAATACGTGTTTCTTTAAGTTGGAAGATTGTTTGAGTGCTCTTGTAACTATAAAGTTCGTTTTTTTCCAGGGTGTCAAACAAACGTATATGCTTTGGAGTGAAAATATTAAAATATCTTAATTACTAGTATTTTGTTTATCCTAGCTAAAGGAAGATTTGATGTCTTGGTTCGTTACTTGAGTTGATGTTTGTCTTTGATCTCTTATAGTGCATGTGGCTAAGCTTGGTGTGGTAAGAACTACAAATGGTGGTTGGACTTAATTTCATTTGGACTCGACTACGAGATGTTTCATTCAGAAATCTATAAAACTCCCATTTGAATTAAACTTTGGTTATCATACAACAATTTTGTGACAACTTTGAACCCACGGGACGAGGAACAAGTTTGATCATATACTGGAAACATTTGATTAATTAGTTTCAAGTTTAGTGGTAATGAATGTTATTTTTCACACGATTTGCGATAACAATATTAAAAACCGTGATAATTTATCCACATGTAATTTTAATAGGTGAAGTACTTAAATGAATTTAGCTGGGGTTTAAATTCTTACTATTTGATGATTTTGGAATTAGATTCTTTTTGACCTTTATTGGGACTTCAAATAACAAAAGAATTATAAAAACATAAAAAGACTCCCACTTTAAGTTGTTTCCTACTGTATCTAGGACTTTTATTTTTGTTTATATTGCAAGTTTTGTACACATAAAATATGGTGAATTGATATCAAATTATAAATATAATAGAGAGAAAGAGAAAGGGGGAAAAGAAAAGGATTGCATTAATGAGGTCATCAAATGTTCAAGTGAGATATAACGTGTGGGAAAGTATTCGAAATTGGTTTAAAACTAAAAATAACATTAATTCCTCACTTGGATCTTCTGCTGCTCTTTTGCTCTTTTCCTACTTTTGGTTTGTTTCACTTTTTTTTATTTTTTAATCTTTACTTGCATTCTATATATACTACTGTAGTATTAAGTTTAAATTTCCAGTTCATTGTTTTGTTAAGTAAGAAACAATATGGTTAAGTGAAAAAATTGATACACTACTTTTAAGTCGAACTATTAAAACAACAAAAACCCTTGTTTCTCGTCGTCCCCATCAGACTGTCTTTTAGACACGTCCAAGCGATTGATTAAA
The DNA here is from genome assembly GCA_963920805.1 of Primula vulgaris. Lineage (NCBI taxonomy): Eukaryota > Viridiplantae > Streptophyta > Magnoliopsida > Ericales > Primulaceae > Primula > Primula vulgaris. The sequence continues at coordinate 50,434,281 of OY987212.1, forward strand.
TCGGACTATTAATTTTCCTACTGTTTTCGTCGAGTTTGGACTATAACAAGAGCACAAACAATGATTCAGGCCTTATTTTGGTGCCATCCAATAAGGGAGTAGCTTTCAAGACCGGTATTGTTTTGTGGTGAAAAAAAAAAGTTTCTTTTCCGTTAAATCTTCAATGAAAGTTTGAAACCAAGCAATGGTCTAATCAGGAAATTTCAACCAAAGATTATATTTTTGGTTTATATCTAACATGTATACATACATCACTACTTTTAAGTTGTTTGCTTTATGTGTAATTTTTGTTCTTATTGTTTGATTTTCTAAAACCAGGATAAGAAAGAAGACAACTTCCCCTCACAAAAGCATCCAGATGTGCCTAAAGGACTTGCAGATAAACTACCCGATGACATCATCAAGGAGGAGCTTTTGATTCGATTGCCTGTGAAGACGCTAATGAGGTTCAAATGCGTGTCTAAGGATTGGAATGACTTCATTTCTGATGACTATTTTCGCATACGCTACCAATCTCGACAACTGAGTATGGGAAACAAACCTACCGGCTTCTTTTATAGTAGTCCGGAATCGGACTCCTATGCAGTATGTCGTGGTTATTGTGTGGCTAATAAGTTTGTGTATACGTCCAAAAATCATGTTGAGAATGAAGAACTAGAATCATTTTTTAATTGTTCGAAACCTTTTGGTTATTTAATAGCTGCTTCTAAAGGTCTTCTCTTACTTGGTGAGCATCCCAAGACACTTTATGTTTATGATTTAGTCTCGAAGAAGCATGATTCCCTTCCAAGAAACACTCTCCCTACGTTTGATGCGATATCCTTGGGGTTTAACTGTGAAGAGAGCAGTAGTAACAATCGCCACCACCGTTCTTATAAGGTAGTTTGTGCAGATATAAGAAGTTGGTGCGTGTACAAAACGGTCGGGTCAAGTTATAAGGTCGGGATTTATTCTTCAGAAACTGGGGCATGGCAAATCTCAACCATAAAATCACCGTTGCCCTTACGAATGCACCCATATACTGTATCCAAGGTAATTGGAGGAGTGTTTTACTGGAATCAACGTTATTTGAATTGGATAGTTGCATATGATTTGAATGATCCAAAAGGACGCACAGTGCAGATTGAACCTCCATCGCTAACTGATTCCAAACCTTACGGGAAAATAATGAGGCGATTTGAAGGACGGAAAGATGGGTCCTTACAGTTTATTAGCATCGAAGATGTGGAAATCAGTGTGTGGACTATGCAGAGAAATACAAGTGAACAAGGCAAATTTATAGTTCTTAAAAGTGAATGGAGCTTGGCAAGCAGTGTAAACCTTTCGGATATTGGTGATGGTCTTAGTGATATTTCTTTTCTCTAGCAAAATTTCCCGCGTATTATAGGCGTCGATTCCGTTGATCCTCAAATTATATACCTGGACATTGCGCACCAGTTATATGCATATGATTGGCACAAAGGAAAAATTGTATTCAAATTGTCCCAAAAAGTTCGATCGGAAACATATGTGTTTATACACTTTGAGTGGCCGACATGGCCCTGCTTAACAAGCAAACCCAAGAAGTAGAAAAGATAATTAGAGAACGTTAACCCCTGCAAACAATATTGATGCCAGAGTTTTTATTTGCTAGGGTATTAAATTAATTAGTTCTTACAAACAATATTGATGCCAGAGTTTTTATTTATTCTTTTAACTTTGTCCAACTTTATGAATATATTAATACAACTCGTAAGCTTGATTTACTTTGTGAATACATGGACAGGTATTACATGGACCATTCACTTCATATTGTGTCATTTTTTGTTTATCATTGGACATGGCTACTTTTATAGATCGTTTCTTCTTTAATGTTATTCAATGACAATTGATAAGTGTAAAAGGGCAGATTTAGCACAAATCTTGGCTTACTATATTCATCTTGTGATAAAATTGTTGTAGCATTTACTCATTTTATAACATTTCCCCCATAGCCGGGGATTTTTGGCCTTTATTCGTTTGTCGGTAACTTTCTAGCCAACAATCTCGTTAACAACTCGTTGCACTATTTTTCAAATGCGTGTGAAAACGCTTTTGAAGTTCAAATGCATGTCTGAGGAGATTATGATTTAGAATTTTAGATTGCCTGTGAAAACGCTTTTGAAGTTCAAATGCGTGTCTAAGGATTGGAATGACTTCATTTCTGATGACTATTTTCGCAGACGCTACCCATCTCGACACCTAAGTTTACCTGCTGGCCTCTTTGACTTCCATGCATCAGACGGTCTTCGTGCGGTGGTTATAAGTTCCTGTCTACGCCGGAAAATCATGCTAAGGATGGAAAACTAGTATCATTATTGTTTTTTCACTCTAAAATATGGAAGGAAATATTGTAGCAATTAGACATGAAAGTCAGTTTGTGGACATGTAAAGTTTAGTTTAAACATGTGCGGTGAATTGTTTGCAATTATAAAATTGTTTAGTTGAGTGCATATATAAAATTGTTTGCTTTGAATTTATAGGCTATATTCATAGCAATTTTTCAATGTTGATGACTTTTTGTTAAACAAGTTTGAAAAATAGTACTACGAATTTGGAGCATCTACAATAATTATCTCACATTTTGCAAAATGATGTGATAATTTGGTTTGACTCTCTTCAGTGTCTCCATTAAAGGAAAAAAATACATCTTTTCTCTTCCTTTTTTTATTTCCAACAATATTCTTCTTATTCGTAAACCAATTATTTATGATAAAATACTAGATAACTTTGTTAAGAATAAAGTTATTATTATGAGATTTAATTGGTGGTTAAGTTTAACTTACATATTTAACATTTAACACACATGTGACACTGTTTAAGAAGTAAATTTAACACAGATATTATGGAGTTTCTTAAACAAAAATATGTTATAAATGAATTAGCTAGGTTAGTGTGTCATATTTATCCTATTTTAATTATATATAATAATTTACCTAAATTGATACTAAATAACCAAACTTATAGATTTTCCTACGAAATTATAAAAAAAAACGGAACAACTCATCGAAAGATTGTTCCAATTGTGTTTGCTTTTACATAAATATAGATGCGTAACATAATAAATTAGAAAAAAAAGGGATTCACTGATCACCAAAACAAACTATTATTGAAATGCAACATATTGGTCATAAATAAACCAAGGTCATAAATAAATTCAAGTTTAACTTACATATTGAAATGTAACAAATGAAAATCTATAAACTTAATTCTTAATCAGTACTAATTAATTAATCATGATGTACAGTGGATTCCGAACATCAATTGTTTGATTTAATTGATCCTTATAACACTCCGCCATACAGGTTGAAGACTATTTAGGTACCGGTACACCCTGCGGTAGCAATGTTGTCGCAATAATATTGCAACACGTATATAAAGTTATGAATGTTGTCCATCTGATCAAGATCCGATTATTGACCGAGATGCGCGCATTTCAATTAAAAAACGCCTCATGTAGAGTTGTTTGAAATGAAAATGCATTTATGCTGTCGAATATATATAGGTGCGATGGTTGAGGTCCATGATTTCAGTACATGTTTTTTCAAATAATGGCAATTTATTTTAGGTCAAAAAGATTTAAGATTATACTGGTACATTGATCATTTATTTATAGGTCTCGTTTGGTTGCGGGATTACTAATCTCGTTATTAACAATCCGTTAGTATTATGAATGAGATTTGAAAAGAAGACCGGATAGTAATACATACGAGATTTGATTATTCCTAATACCACTCACATATGGTATTGGAAGTGCAATTTTTTGTCACCATTAATTATATTCCGGACATGATAACTACTCCGGAGTCTAATGTTTTGTCAAACATAACATTTGTAGGGTTCACGAGATTAGTAGTCCAATCTCGAAATACTAACGATAATGTAAAAATAAACAATATTGTAATATATAATACACGCAAAATATAAAAATAAGCTGAAAACATATAATTAACTAACCGAAATAAAGATGGGGAAATGAATTTTTGTTAAACAAGTTTGCAAAATATATAGCATGAAGAATGTGAGCAGCTACGATAATCTTATTTCTTTTTAGACAAATTTGTTAGATACTCGCTCCGATCCCATTTAATTATCCATTACGAAACTACGTGTAATTTTGATCGGCTTATAACTTGTATCAAAATTGTCGAAATGAATCTTTTTAAAATCTAATCATAAAATTTAACATTTGAACTACATGATCAACTTTAAAAAAATTTCATTCCGACAATTTTGATACAAGTTCTTGGCCGGTTAAAATTGCACGTAATTTCGTAGTGGACAATTAAATAGGAAAGGAGGGAGTACAATTTTTCCTTCACGATATATACTTATATAGTATTGTAAACTAGATTTAATGTTGTTTAATTTTTATTAAATTTAACACGTGATAATTTGGTTTGACCCTCTCCATTAAAGTAAAAAATGAGATATTTTATATTCATTTTATCTATAATAAAAAAAAAAACAAGATAACTTGTTAAGAATAAGCTACTAATGTGAGATTTTTTAATTGGTGGTTAAATTTAATATAGATATATAGATATGTAAGATTTAAGACACATATGATATGATAGTGTTTAAAAAGTAAATATAACAAAAATACTATAAAACAAAAAAGGTTAGAAATGAATTAGGTTAGTGTTATATATATATATATATATATAGTTTAATTTAATGAATTGGGTTATATTTTAATTTAATAATTTAACCTTTCACTTTCACTTGCTTTCACGCTCCCCAATATATAAACATACATATATATATATATATATATATATATATCTAAATATCTCTTAATCTCGCGATATAGTGAGATAATTTCCTAGGGTATTTTTATTATTATATAAATCTCTCTCCGATCTCTATACTCTTAAATCTAGCTACATTTTTTAAGGTAATTTAATTGATTTTTTCCTCTTTTAATTCTCTTTCTATATATCTATATATGTTTCTTTATCCCACGATTCATTTTAATTAATTACTAGTTAATTGATTGATTATCTCTCTTTTGTATCTACCCCTATTTCTAATTTATTAATTCAATTTAACTTGGTTTAGCTCAAATTGATAACCTTTTAATACTAATATTATATTGTGTCTTAGGGTTTTCCAACATTTGACTTTATCGAGTTTTAATTCTACCCAATATGTAGTTTTTGATGGTATTTACTGGGTATGTTGTAAATTTGTTTGTTTTTAGGATTTTATTTGAGGATTTTGAATTTTAGTATTAAATTAAAGTAAAGATTGCATTTGTTTTTTTCTACATATAATAGGGGGGGTAATTTCAGCTGGGTTGGACTTATTTAATGAGTTGATTTGATTTATGTATCTCGTACGAGGGTGTAGAGTGAGCGTTTTCTCTCTTTCGATGCTTTCAAGTTTGTTATTTTATGTGAAGTTAATTGTTGATTGTTTTACTTATAGAAATAGAATTGATTTAGGAATTGATGCTAAAGACTACAATTTGGTACTCTACTTGTCAGTTAATCTATTGTTGAAAGCTATTTATTACACTCTCAATTATTCTTAGGGATTGTATGGTTCAGTTTTTAAGCTCAACTTTAGTTTTTTGCTTATAAGTTGTACTTTTGTACTATATATGGGTTGATCAGCTTAACATATTGCTTTAATAAGCTTAAACACAAATCTTTTTAAGCTGAATAGCTCAATTTTTTTCGTAGCCTCAAATAGGTCAGCTTATTACTGCAGCCAAACAATCCCTAGGTCAAATTCTCCCTAAATTCCATTTTTTTGACTAAATAATTAGCTTATGACGTACTGTTCTATTATTCCAAACAACTCGAGCTGCTGCATATTGAACGTGAACTCTGATATATTGTTTTTGTTGGGAATTACGACAGTTTCTATGTTTGCCCAGTAACTCGTTGACATGCTTATTGGAGATGGAGGAATTTGTTGGTATGAAAGAGAGATATCGTGAAGCAAATGCCTCCAAATGCCTCCAAATTACTTCCCAATCATCTATTGACTTTCCTAGCAATAACAAGAACGAAGAGGCTGTAAAAGGCTGCGACCATTTTTCAATTCGGTAATGTTCAAGGAATATAACACTTGTCCACATTATTACTAATTAATTTGCATTGTGGACTTCTTCCCTTTTTGCGTTTATCAATTTTCTCATATGCTATATCTCCTTCTAAGCATGTGACTCGGATCTTCAGTCAGTGCACCTATTTTGACGTGTTTTAGCCGTTGGCACTTTGTTGGTAATTTCTCAAATTGATTGAATTAAATACCGAGACAATTGGGTTGTCAATGCAGTGGTTATGTTGCTGGTATTCGAAGCAGAGCTTGGGAAACTTGTTGGCCATTTTCTCCTCCCGGTGAAAAGAAAAAAACAGACGAACAATTAGCAAATGCCCTTCCTCCTCTGGATATCCCAAAATTTAGATTTTGGAACTGTCAAAAATGCGTTCAACCAAGTGATGCCTCAGACAATGCAGCAGATGTCTCTTCCCTTGGTTAGTTTGTACACACATACATACACGTATATATGTCTCAGGCAGAGAGAGCCTACAATATACATACTGCAAGATTAAATTCTAACAATGCAGCAGATGTCTCTTTCCCGATCAGTATATTACATGCATACATATATAGTTACATATGTATGAGTGTCAGACAGAGAGACACTTTGTAGGCTACCTACAATGTATACAACTGCATACCAAAATCTAACACTTATTTGTTTCATTAGGACTATTTTTCATGACATATACTGATTGAAATTTCCTTGTTTCCTGTTTCTCAGTACTGGAGACGATCTGTATCGGAAGAAAGGATGCTGCTAATACTTTAGTGGATGTAAGTAGATCTGAAAATGGCCCAACGACAAATAATTCAAAAGAAAACAGAGATATTACAATGCATGTTACTAGAGGAGGTAAGCATTTTGTGGCTTTAAGATGCTCGTGGGAATTTATAAAGGCATTACCTCCTGTTATCGAGTTTTGTTATTTGATTAAATTCATGGTTCTCGCTAGTTGCCGGGGGCTGAAATCCTGCATTTTTCAGCACCTACATTTTCACTTTGTTCCATCTATATGAATCATTTTTTCTAACAAAATAGGCTTTTTTAATTATTTTCATCTATTTTTGTTTTTGTATTTCATTTTTTTCCTTTTCAGTTCCAAGACCAGTTAACCGCTTTTTCTTTAATTTTTGGATTTCAATTAAGAGAGCAATCTCAAACTATGACAAAGATGCTTCTGCGCCTGCTTTCCAGATGTTTTCATTTCTAACAATAAAATCATGGGGTAAGCGGTGTTAGATAAGACATGAAAAAGGAAAATTATTAGTGGAATAAATTGTACTAGTAAACCTCGAAAAGGTAAAGATGATAAAGTTACTAAAGGTGCAGCGCAGCAATAATTGATAAGGCAAAAATTTATAAAACAGTAGTTTGAAGTGTTTAACTCATGTTTTCTTTTGTTGATATTTTTGTCTTTTGGGTCTAGAATCAGTGAATCTCAACTTGGAAGCATGTACGTCGTTCGGATTTGAAGTAAGAAGTTGTGGCATTGCAGAAAATGGGGTATCGAAAGAAGCCAAAACCTGGCAGAACTTGAAAAATACCGACTTTCTTTCTCTTAATAGAAGAAAATTTAGTCCCTACGTTTCCAGTGACGATGAAGAAGAAAATATACATAAAGTCAATGGCCACCATAGTGATCCAAACCAAATTTCAAGTTTTAAAGCGAACCAGAAATTTCGATCGTTGAGTAGCATCCTAAGGGAGGAGAAAGCTGGTGTTTCTCCAAAGGTTTCCAATTCTAAAACCAAGATCGTTCAGTCTAAAACTACCTATCAATCTGGTAGCCTAGTGTTATATGATCAAACTGCCGTTCGGAATTGTACATTAGAAGAAAACAAAAAGAGGAAGGCACATGAAGATAGAGACCATGATCTTCTACCTGTGAGATGCGCAAAGAGTGTGGCGAAAAGTTGTGTATATAGGAGAGAAAATGACAACCATTGTTCACATGCTTTGTGTAGTAATGGTGAAAGCCATTTCCCTGAAAATGCGATCCATGGATTGGTTTCTCAAAACCAATTAAACGACAAAGAAACTCTACTTGAAGAGAGGGCTAATTATATTAATATGGGCACAAAAGGACACATTGAGGATCTTGAACTTCCAGTGGCATACTGGGGTTTAAAAAATAAGAAGGTTTTCAAAGAAAAGGGTGGTATGAGCCTTAAGCAAAAAAAATCAAAGGTACTAGAACATTATATTCTCCCTTGATCAATAAATTAGCATTTTTTTTTTGCACGTTTCCTACTTAGCAAGAAATTTATCTCAAGAAATGTCAACATTTGTTTTTACGGATTTCTAGTATCATGCCGTTTACTTTACTTTCTCCCAAGTAATTCAAAGACTTGGACATTGTCTATTTTCATTTATATTCATCAACTTTATTACTCTCTTGATGATTTCAGAATCTCTCGTTGCTCTGCAATTCCAAGAAGAAGAAGAAACAGAGCAATGACAGAGCCGATAAGATGGGTCAATTAGAAGATTTAAATGACCTATCTTTAGAAATTGTGGAGCTTTTAGCTAATAGTAGACACAAACGTCGTTTTCAAGAAGTTCAAAATGATGATCAGATTAAGTCAAGCGCATCAAAGAAATCCGTTGATTTTAGAAAAACAGAGGATATTTCGCGGTTACGTGGTAAAAAATCCAAAAAGATTCCTAGAACCTGCAAAAACAATAGATTAGATGAAATTCAGATGCTACAATCTCCTGATAATAATGGCTCCCTGGCTTCATCATCCTATTGTTTGAACCAGTCTGATGGGACCCAATTAATTGAACTTTCTGCGGGAGCTAAAGTAGGTGACCAAGTTCACAGATGGGCTGGAGATAATTTTTTAAAACAAAAGCCAATTCCTTATTGGCATTGTGGAAAATCTCATTCCAACAATGTAATGATTTCTGTCCCAACTGATATGCAAGGATCAAACCATGTCTTAAAGCCACCTTGTGCTTGCACACACAATGTTTTTGGATATTCTGCAAAGCAGGTTGTTCCATCAGATAAATACGCTAATAGATATATGCCTGCAACAGAGTTGCTCCAACTTATGGATGCAGGAATGTGCCCCAAAACACCACAGCCTGAGAAATTAAAGCAGACCCCAATTCAGAAAACAGACTTTTCCAAAAATCAAATACCGTTCAGCTCTGCATCGACAAAGGCTCCTTCGAAAAGAGATTCTTCCAATTCCTTAGATAAAGACCATAGCAATTTAGGCATGTGTTACCCTTCTAATCCCATAATTCATCCCATTAGTTGCAGAAATGAAGAATCGCAAATAATGGCCTCAAACACTGTTAAGCCCGCGATGAAAAAGGGGAAAAAATCTTGTGGAAATGAAGATTTGGGAAATGAAAATGATCCAATTTTTGCCGATGTTATGCCACTGAGGTCAGATTCGTTATCTTTAGAACATCGTTTAACGTTCTACCCGATTTCAACACTTCAGCATATACATGGTGATTTAGGGATAGAGAAATGTTCTATGAACAGAAACGCAGCTGATTTCACCGTACCAGGGCCAGGAAACCGGTTCATGATAGGCTGTAGAGAATTAAAACTTGGAAGAATGGGAAGACCTAGAAAAGGCATAGTGAAGTTATTGGATCTCAATGAGCATGCTCCTAACTGAGACTTCTTTTTGCTATTTTCTGGAGTTTGTGTTATCAAGTTCATTTATTATTTGACATTGGTTACTTCAACTGTAAAGGGTTTTTATATTTATGGCATGCTACTCGAGATCATTTTGCTATGTGCGTGGATGCTTCATCAGGAAAATTTTGAACCAAATTGTTCATATTTTGTATTAAGTTGCATCGAGAAATAAAACATTTGTCACTTAGAGTCCCTTTGATTATTTATATCCTTTTCTAATTTTCGTACAGAATGATAAAAAGCTCCGTTTAATTAGGAAAACGTTGTCAGATAAGAGTTACTAATTCTGTTGATGTTCCTTTAAAAAAAACAAGTAGCATTCAGGGTTGATTTTCCCTTTTCTCGTAACGTTGAAAAAATGAATGAATGAATAAAGAAAATATGTATTCAGTGCGACTTGACCGGTCTCTCCAAAATTTGTAAAAAGAGCAACCAAAAAATGTCTTAGTAAGTGAGCATAGTCCAGTTGCCTAGTATTAAAGGAAGATTAATTGCTTGTTAAGTTGTGTATGACACTATTGCCTAGTATTAAGGGAAGATTAGGATGGTAGAGCTGCCTAATAAGTAATGCTAACAATTAATGAAAGAGGAGAAAATTTTGGCCTCCCATTTGACAACCAAACTCTTCTTGCTTCCTATATTTATATAAAGAGAGATCATATAGAGAGAAACTGAGAAATGGAGGAACTTGGGAAAGTAGCTGAGAAATGGCTAGACGGAGCTTCGAAGGGTGGGACCCATGAGCTTGAGGCCGAATGTCTTGGAGGCATTCGTATAGAGCACTGCCAAGATGGTATCATATGCTGCAAGTTTGTTATCCCGCAACATCTAACAGTAATTCATTTTATTTTATCACGTTTTATACTCACGTCTAACTAAAATCAGCTTCATCATTTGTTTGTTGGAATGAATAAAGTTGCAATTAAAATTCTGTTTTCTGAGTTTACTGCCACTTTGGCTTGCCTGGATTTTTTCATTAGATATGTACTGCAGATGTAACTCATGATGATGACGTATAATTGCAGGACGAGGATGGATATTGGCATGCGCGGGCGATAATGGTGTTGATCGACGATATTGTTGCGGCTGCTATATTATCCCAAGTTGGACACATTAAAGTTACTGTTGCTTTCGACAATTCATTTCCTTCCAGGGCTAAATTTCAGGTTTCTCATGACACTTTTTTTTCTTTATCTGTTCTTGGGCAACTCTCCATCATCTTCGGTTGAGTGTCATGTATTTCCATGGTGCTCGTTTTGTATTTACTTCTAGTACCCATTAATTACTACTAGAATAACGAAGGACTTTCACTTTGTTATGAATGTGCCTCGAGCGTCTTTAGATGCGTGTTCTTTTAATCCTAACATTGAATGTTTTGATTTTCTAAACGCATACATATGTACGTATATATAGTTATACACTGGATCGAATGACACTTCTGTATACACATCTCGTCCATTGATTTCCATTATAAATTGGCTTTTCTTCGAACTTCAATGTTTCATCTTTGACTTGATTCATATCTGGATCACTGGATAACCTAAGGAATGCATTTTTTTATACAGAACTTTTAACTTAGATTCCTACGACATACCTATCAATTAATAAGTGTTGTACTTCAGTAAAAAAATAGTAAAGTGCTTTACTTTGATTTTGGTTTCTACTTCCTTTTTAACAAGAACATTTACATACTTGATAAAGTATTGGAATGGAATTTTGCTATATATATATATAGGAGGAGGTTGAGATAGAGGGAAAAGTTACTTCACACATGGGGAGGCTTACGTTGGTGGAAGTGAAAATAAAGAAGGTAGAGAACGGTGAGTTGGTTGCGTATTCAACTCAATGGACTGTTTCGGTAGGTGGTTCGGGTACCACTCCTAAAATCCGGTCTAGCAAGCTCTGAATCAGTGACAAGGGATCAGAATTTATTCACGGAAATTACCGGTGTTAGGTGGTGCATTTATGTGGAAAGCCAATAATTAAGACACAAAAACATAACTTGAAGGACACAAGTGTAAATTTTAAAACTGTATTTGTGGTCCCACTTAGTTACAGAGGGACGAAAGTGAAATTACAGAAACTGCACTGTAGTCCTTTGAGTTTTATTTATGTGCCTAACTTTATGGTGATTTAAATTTTTTAGTGTAAAAGACTATTATATATAAATACTAAGTTCGATATACAGAGTTTAAACTCGGAATATACTGCTGAAACATCACTTATCCGTTAAAATTTTCAGTTACAAAAATTTATGGGCTGCTGATTCTGATCCCAAATTGAAAAACATTTACAAGTAAACTCTGTGTAACAGGAAAAGAGGACTTTTTAGCTTTGAGGCCAAATTCATGTTTGTACTAATTAATTCGTGTAACTAAAAAAAAAATGTTCTATAGATTTATCTTCGCATTGACTGATCTCGGCAACGCAAGATTTACTGAAGTGAGACTACAAGCATTGGGATTCTGAATAATAACTGGAACCCAATTCTCCATGTGTTTTCCATTGGATCGGATTGTTGGCTGCATAAGTAGCAACAGAAAACTGAAGAATATATAATAGCATCAAAACTATAAAGGTGACTCATAAATAGTAAAATGATTATCTCCCTAATAACTTAAATTTCTCGGAGCCAAATTAGCAAACTACTTGAATGTTGACTGCTGGCTATATAGTTTTGAACTCAGGTTTTTGCTTCTTTTTTTTTATTTTTGCTGAAAATGAGTTTTTTCTGGTCTGTTGGTCTGAAAAAGACCGGTTTGTTTTCTTAGAAGCTGCAACCAAACAAGCTCTTGAGAAGTACCGAGTTTAAGCAACTAAAAATCTTAAGATGCATCTTCCAAGAAAATAGCTTCACCATTTGACTTGAATACATATACTAAACAAAAACAAGTTTTGTCTGGATAAAATCGGAAAAGGATGCGAATGAAACAACTTGTACTTACCACTCCGATATGCCACTCATGAGAACTCAAATCTTTGAATGTTGCAGCATCCATTTCCTACAGAATGAGACAATATGTAACTCAAAAAAGATTTTTGTACATATTTTGGATCCAGAGCATATCCTATCATATATACTTGTTTTTCTAAATTGTATCTATGATAACGATATTACAGTAAATTCTTACGATGCTGTATATTGGAGGCACTGTTGTTTTGCCCTTGGACTTTAGTATCGGCATAACGGAGAACCGAGGTGCCACATCTTTTAACCTAAAAGTCCACCTAAACATGGGGAAAGTACTAAATAAAAATAATAAAGTTGAAGTTAAAGGTTTATTTAGATACAATTTGCGCAAAAATGCTGGCTCCTTGTTTGGTCTCAGCTTTCAAGCTCAACTTTTTTGATTTATTCTGTTTAAAAGTTGGGCAATATTTGGCTAACCAAATTAAAAGTTAAGGTTTAACGCCTGAAAGTTAGAAGCTTTGTGGTGATATATTACCCAATATAAAGGAAGATGCATAAATGTGCCCATTCTCGAACCAATAGTCGAACCCAAAAGCAATCTAGTGAATCATCCAAGTCAAACATAATCTGGCAAAAAAAAGTAATGAATTTCAAATCGAGTTTTGCAATTTGACATCATATGTAGAATAAATGAAGGAACATCATATATACCAGCAACCCAATTTCTGCCACGACCATTATCCTCATTGCAGCTTGAAACTTCCTGAGTTTCAAAAAGGCGAAAAACAAGCAAACACAAATTACTTCATATATAAGATACGAAAATGGACGCATTTATGGTTCAGAACATACTTGAACATGATGTATTTTGCGACAACTGTGTTCCTCATCAAGTATACATCTTCATCTGCAGTGAATGTTAATTGTTCTCGTAGAACCATTAAATTTCGAGATATATGGTGAAATATCAGATAAAACGAAGCAAGGTAATTAAGGATCAGAAGAACCTGTATCGTAAAGGTCAAAACATTAGTATATCAACTAAATATAATCCAGATTCAAGCAAATAAAGCACAAAATCTGGGAGCAAAAATGATTGTGTGATACTGACTTGGGATTTATTTTAGGTTCTACAATTACAAAAATCTCACCGAGAAGTAAGGTACATTGGCTCTGTAACCAACAAGAGTCAAGTACAATGCACAACCCAGTGCAGCTGTAACACGTCGTTCGAGGAGAGAGAGACGCTCACACATTATACAATATCCGTGCGATATAATCAAAAACGATACATAAGTAGTTGTTTGGAAAAGCACCCCCGTTATATATACACCAAATGACATCCATAGGGAGCATGTATGAAGGTTGAAACATGAATACCTATAAAAATGCATCAGAAACAATATTATTGTGTTTAAACCAATATAACGATTCTCAGAGGAGTTTTCAGATTTTTCTGCATAGGAAATGGTAAAATGACTGCTACCACGAAGAGATGCAACTAAAAGCAGTTGAAATTCTTATCGGAGAATGGTTACACCGGCACATTACACTTTTAGGCCTTTTTTGCCATTAAACGTACCAAAAAAGGAACGATAGAGTCTGTTGCAAAGCTTTAATAATTGGTACTGATGCAAGCATCCACTGCAGTTTATTCATCTGCTCTAACAAATGCAACAAATCAAAATTTATCACAACAATTGTGGTAACTGGAATCAAAGAACAATAAGGAAAAACTGCGAAAGTGCAAGCAAGTAGGAAGGTTTAGTAGACCTTTCCAAGGATGAAACCTTAGTTATTTTATTTTTCTTATTCTGGAAAGTTCACAAGTTTTTTCTTTTTAAGATTTGAATGAAATATTCATCAGGAGATACTTTTTGTAAAAGCAGACTTGCTCGGATGCCGGAGTCGACAACAGTGGTTATGAAAACCTTACATCCCGCAATATTTGGCAATGTGTTATATCATTAGGCAGATTAACTTTACTTTCATACTAAAACTTGTTCAAACAAACATTCGCTTATGACAACAAAATCAGCCATAATTCCGTCAAAACGATAGAACTGATCATAGCTCAAAGTTACATAGCAGATGGCTATCATACATGCCCGATTACTTGCTAACGACTTGTATATATTCTCGTTTTGAGTAATATTCCTCATAAAAATGTGTATGTAATTACTTTTTTGTCAATCACTTATTCATAAAAGGATTGATCAATTCATAACCATCACTGACACACAATTATAAGTAATAATACATAAAATTTACAGTTTTCTATGCCAGCATTTTACTTCACATTTTCACCTTGGGATGCCTTACCCTAGTCCTAGCTAGACATCAAGTACCATGATGGCAATAAACTGAGTTATAAAAATATTGTTAACTGAAATTCAGATAGTAAATTCTCAACAGTAGGAAATCAAATAAAATGTACTGCTAAAAAGATAAAGAAAGAAACCATAATATATATACAACTCATAACTGCATAACTGTCACTTAATTATGCTCTTGGCATCATTACAAAACAACAAATGAATCCTGAAAACGAGAACTTGAGTAGGACTTATGACCTGAAAAGCGCGAGTTTTGTAGGTGTTGATGGTCCATGTGAGTGAGAGAAAAGACCATATCAAAGCAAAAACTAAGTACAGACATGGTAGAAGCCGATATGCCTCGTCTATACCGATACTGTGATTATACTGAGTCTCCATGTGTATGAGAAATCTTTAGAGAGAAAAAGAGATCTTTTTATATGCACAAACTTGATCACATTCTTTGTTTGCATAAATGTACTTTTATATATATATGAAGTCTTCCTTCTTCTTCTTCTTTTATTTTTTTCTCATGATATGAAGTTGTTGTCTCGACTATAGGAATTAGGAAATGTTAATTACATTATCTATTTTTTGTAAAAATTAAAATATAGGAACTACATATATTTATCAAGAGTTTGGCATATATTTATATTGATACTTTACGCCATTAATCTGGAATATTTATTTATTTATTATTAATTAATGTGTTTTTTATCTAACAAAAATGCAAAGGTCATGATGGGCCCCTTTTTAAGAGGTTGCAATAAAGTTACAAGTGCATGATACGGTCATGCAAATTAAGCAACCGCTCCAACTCTAAAATAGAGATTTTAGTCAGGTCCAAAATTCTTATTTTTAATTAATTATTTCATATTTTCGAAAGTAAATTAAAATTATCAAAAGGGTATTAAAATAAATATGTCTCAATATATAAAGTCATTGAGTCAATAATGGGCCAACAACTATGCAAGTTAAGAGAATAACGATGGTATTAAAAGACGTTCAACAACAATATCAAGCTATAGAAACAAATTTAAGTTAATTATATTCAACCCTATGATTAATCCCACTTAGAACATAAAAGGATTTGGTGAACAAACTCACCAACAGAAAACTAATATTATTAAACTATTGTGGTTTCTTTAGTAATTCTCATTAATATTTATTTTAGACTAAAAACAACTCCTGCTCCATTACATTTGGACAAGCAACCTAGATACTAATATATTAGATGAAAAAGAAGAATGATAAATATTTACTTGTTTTTTTGCTCTACAAATATTGTTGCTTTTGGTAACCAGATATTCTACACTTGTGAAAATTGTTGCATTCATGCACCTATATATTTGGCTATCAAATACTGCAAATTAGTTGGCAATGATTATAACTTATAAGGTTGAAATGACTCATCATATATATAATTAACCACAGATGAGGCATCACACATTTATTAAGAATTTTGGTTAGTAAATGTCGATTTTAGTCGTCCATAGTAAGGATCGTGACACATATATTTTGTTTGGTGGGGGGACTACATGTATATATATATAAATTACTGTTTGATTAATGTGATTTAATTTACATAGAATTTGTAGCGGCCACAATTTTCTTAATATCAACAAATATATTTCGATGATTATTTCTTACAGACGTAAATACATGTTTGCTTAAAATCCGTGTTTCTCGGCTTAAAAACCAACTTTTGTACTAGCTTTTGCTTAAAAGGGAGTTTTTCTCTTAAGTTTAATTATTTCTTTGTACTAGCCTAAATGAAAGAAAAACGATCTTACCTTTGGGTACACATGCATCTTCTTGAATAATAATTAAAAACATTACCACAACAAAATTATACAAATTTATAAAACGATCTAAACAAAGCGATTCTTCAACGTCTCGAAGCAAATACCAACAAAATAAATAAAAATACGACTAATCTCCCTAAGAACACAACCACGAATGACTAATAAAACTCCTAACTAACAATAACCCTGCTAGGAAATAAATGTTTTTTTTTTAAAATAAACAGCAAACATAACACTTTAAGCCAAAGCAAAAGAAGTGGCAAGAAGAGCCAAACTAATGGTGAAAAATTTCACGGAAGCCGATTCTTCTCCAGCGTTTTTCTTGGGTGGTGGGGTCGGGTGTAGAGAGACAACATCAACATTGAGACGCTGGCCTTCGTCACAATGGTCTTTGTTGCCACTGATGAAAAATACTGGACCGAGCCTGGTAAGATTGTAAAGTGTATTTCCATCTTTAAAGGCCGATATAGGTCTAGTCGTGTTGCAATGGTAGTAACCCCATTTGTTCACCACCAGGACCGAGTCGCGCTTGTACTTAAATACTGTAAAAAAAAAAAAAAAGCATGTCTTAATCCTTAATAGTGACAGCATTCAAATGGTTTGGTGGTGTAAAAAACTACCATTGCTTATTACAACATGGTATTATTTTATGGATCCATTGTAGCAACTTACGAGAACAAAAAAATAACATCTATAAGAGTTGTTTTTCTCTACCTGTAACAAGAGTATGAATCCTATGATAATTTATCAGGGTACAAATGAACATGTAATCTTTTCATGCATTTTCATATTTTTAATAGATATATTTAGCGATCATGTACATATAAAACCCTATTAAAGTTTACATGTCATAAACTATATGTATAACATGTACATATTTATAAACATTTACATACGAGTCTATAACATGACATCTCCAAGGTACATGTACAAAATGATTACATATTACAGAAGAATGAATTTTTTATGAACTTTATGAAAGCATTGTGTTATATCTAGGCAAGATCAAATAGATAAAAAGTATACAACTAAATTATCTCCTGAATTACAGTATTATCATTAATCATATATATATATATCTTCATGTGAATATATTCTGAATGATAAGTTTATTTTCTAGTGATCAACACATTTGGAAAAAAAGAAAGAATAAGGAACTTACAGAGTGAATCGCCAACGTGGAACGTTTCCTTAGAAGCCCAATCCTTATAGAACGTATCGTCCTTCCCATCATCCGTTGGCTCTTTCCAACCCTCGGGACCTCCCACTTCATACATCTTCCCTTCAACACTTTCATTCATCGTAACGAGCACAAACACAAGAACCGCAAACAAGAGACCAAACTTAGAACCCATGTTCAAGTTGTTCATTTTCATTTCAAGAAAATGTGAAATAAGTAAAAAAGTAAGAATTTATCTCCAAATGGTCTGTAGTTAATGTAACTAAGTTGAAGGTTACATTTATCTATTTAAACTAAGTGTTGTAACGTGAACGTTATAGGCAGTTACGCAAATAAAGGGTACGTGTGGATAATGGGTATACTTGCGGTTACTGAGGTTTAATTAAATTAAATTAAATTAAAACTCCCTTCAATTTAAAGTTGTCGATAATTATGGGTTTCTAATTTCTACTACCCGATTGAAACAAAAATAGTCCCAAGATTTGAAAAGCAGCAACATTTGATATCTTGATACACAATGGTTAGAAGGTAATTTTTTTTTAATGATAATTCATATTAAATAACCAAACTGTGAATTTATTAAGGGTTTAGGATGATTTATGTCAACAGTACCAACTTACTTGGAATTTTCTTGGATTAATGATATTTAGAAAAAGAATATTAACGACACCTTTTTTTAAATTTTTTTGGAGATATATCTCCTACTTTTACAAAGTTGGGTGCTATCACTTTTGGAATTAAAACTATTGGGACCAAATAAGTTTTGCACAATTACTATATGTGGATTATCACTTATCAGTGTAGTTTACCAGTGGTTTGTAAATGGCCGTACAGAATTCAGAAATTTCAATTTCAAAATTCAAACAAAGAAAAGTAGAATTTAGGAAAAAATAACATTAGCAATTGATTTATCCAGTGATTATAGAACCCTTCATTTTCAGCTTTATCATTTTATGCAACTTTCTATTACACAGGCTTACAAGTTGAAAAATTACAAAAAAAAAAAAAAATGAATTCTACAAGCTTACAGGCGAACAAGATTGACTATTCCAACCTCCAGAGAGTTAAAATTTTCTCAAATATGTTAAGCACACTAATATTAACCTCAAAAAGTGATGATAACATTCTAGGCTACACCTTCCTCATACAACATTGCTCTCGGCAGTAGCTTCTTTCATGTTCACTATCATATTTTGAAACTTCAAACGTTTTGCGGCTCTAATATCAACTATGGTAGGTGGCATTGGTCTAAGGGAACCGTGTAACTCAACTAGCTCAAAGAATTCTTGTTTGCTCAGACTTTTCTTCTCAACCAGTTTATCAACCACGGCATCCATGAGCTTCCTATTTTCTTGCAGGATCTACAATGGATAATTATAGTGTTATATCTTCATGGTCTTCTACCAGTCAAGAAATCATTGTTGGGCTCGTTTGGTGATATCTTCATTGTATATAAGACTAATTTGTTATGGATGTCAAAATGCTTTCATTATAAGTAAATTATATCTGTATTTGATAGAATGTTGAAAAGGTATAAACTTTGTATTGGAAATGGTAAATAGAAGTTGATAATATTGCAATTCAAAAAAGAATATCAACATTTCATACTTTATAAAAGTACATTTATCGAGATAAATTGTATGCATCTTCTCTTATTGACAAACAGCATTTTACCACTTCTATACTTATTACAAAAATGTAAAAGGAGCTACCAAACTTTCCCAAAAGGCATGTTTACTGCATGTGTGATACAGATCAATATAAATTTTCAGTTGCCTGGTTAGAGTTTTTCTCTGTTTTTTGGTTGTGGCTTGTTTACAGCATGTATGCATGTTTTAGGGCACGGGAGATGGAGAGAGAAACTTACTTCTTTTGCCCGCTCGTAGCACATGTTCATTATCCGCAGTGCCTCATCGTCCATGCTCTGAATATTTAAATAAAAGGAAAATGATTTAGCACTGCCAAGCTAGAAACACTTGAAAGTTGCAAAACAGAAATCAAAAACTTGTAGAGTTTCAAGTATATAAGGCCTTTACTTACATTTAATCGATCAGCGACCCAAAAATTTGACAACCCGTAATGTTTCTCAGATAGTCCACCATGAACAAGAGTCCGCGCCGCTAATCTTGCATTATCAGCTGTTTCCGCCCATATCGTACTCAACTGGAATATTAATGTATCAACCAAAGGTTATTCTTAGAGATGACACTAGTACCAAAAACAAACTCGTGTTTTAACATAAAAGATGTAACAACCTCAACTTTTGTGAACCATTTTTGGATAAAAAAATATGCATACAAGATAAGTATATTGGCACAAAAAGATTACATTATCATTACATACCTGACCCTCGCCGTACCAGAGTTCATCTGCTGCTCGTGGTGCTAGTTGGACAGTGATATGGTCCAAAAGGGATTGCCGGCTGTACAGAAGTTAAAGCAGAGTGAGTTGGGAAACAAATCAACCAAATAACTCTCTTTTGCGTGACTGGTATTTACAATTACCAAAATATATTAGTCAGTTGGGAGATATTTTCCATGGCAAGCAATGCCAAGCATTCGTGCATTGAACCTAAAACACGCTATTAAGGGGAGATAGTAGTCTGTTAATTAAGATATGGGCTTCTAGAGACTTCTCGAGATCAAAATACTGAAACAGTGATACCCTAGTAATTAATAACAAAGAATCCTATAATTTATATTAAGTTAACCAATAGCCCAATAACGTTCTTTAATGACAACTACTTATTAGGCCACATCAACAATTAAAATAGAAAATTCATAGAAGAAGAAAAATGATAAGAGAATTTAGACATTCAAATAATGGGAACAATCACCTGAGCAGTCCTTCCTTAAATCTCGCGTGATCCATTTTAAATCGTACATAACCCAATTCCCTGCCAGCTCTAGGAGCAATATTGACCTACTCAAAAGAGAATGCAATAGACGTCAATGGATACATTATTTAACGGGTGTGACTTCAAAATTGACCTCATACAAGACAAAGGTAGATAGAAATTAACCATACAAATTCAATATTCTTAAGATCCGGAAAGTTCACGGCTACAACAGCCATAGCAGCTTCGTTGATAGCTACTTGTTTCCACATCTCAGTACTTCTGCCTCTCCTATCCAACATTCCTCTATCTTCAATTTGTGCAGCTTGTAGTAAGTCATCAGTTGTAATCTGCAAATGAAAAATGCAGATGTGTAAATTTCTTTCCAATAAAAGTCACTGTGCCTACAGAACGAATCACGATTCATTAACAACCCCTCTTTCAGGCCATATCAATCTACAAATATAAGTAGACGTCACATGCTTAAACAATAAGGTTTCGTTTTATCTTTTTTCCCGCCTTCGCATGATTGCATAATTATTAACACTAATCGAAGTTCACAGGTAAAAAGTGTTGCTAAGTAATATTTAACGAACACGAATCAATGGACATACTATACTTACAAGATAGTCAAAGAACTCCAACAAGAACCATTAGGAGTTTGGCATTTCTTATTCAATTTGACATTTAATAATATTCTATGGTAATGAATGAGAAGTTGATATAGACCATTTTTTGCAATAGTCACTATGTCTTCAATATTGAAGTTTTTTTTTTTACCTCAGTTCTGCCATCACGCATCATGTTGATAGCAGCAATTTCAAGTATGTTGGCCAGCTCAGCACCCACCATTCCATCAGTCATACTCGCCACAGCCATATAATCAACATCCTCAGCCATTTGCTTCTTTCGGGCATGTACCTGCCTCCATGAAGAGAAAATCAGTACAAAAAACATATTTGATATCCTAGAACTAAGAACAAGGAAAAGTCAAGAGCACATAGCAGAAATATGAAATCAACCTTCAGAATTTCCATGCGACCAATTACACCAGGTTTAGGAATAACTATTTTTCGATCAAACCGTCCTGGTCTGACCAGTGCAGGGTCTAGAATATCAAGTCTATTTGTTGAAGCAATAGTGATAACTTCTCCTCTTCCTTCAAACCCATCCAAGCACACGAGTAGCTGGTAATGTACCAAACATTAATTAGAAAACAACACAAACATCAATATTTTACTTATAATATTAAAAAAAAAAATTAAGAACAGAAATAATTAGGCAGATTAAAACACCACCCAGTTAAAATTCAGAGGTTAATCTAGGGTTGTAAGCAGATACAGGTTTTAAAGCAAATAAGTTGGACATATTTTAAGTTTGGGAAGGGGAAAAAAAGTTGATTAGCCAAAGTTGGATAACCATGTACACTTCACATTTTTAGCTACGACCTGTTTCAGGACGAAAATCCCCAAAAAAGGCTCATCTTCTTGGCAACAAGGTAAAAAACGCTGAGCTAAGAAGCTATCACCAAACAAGACCTGAATAAGCTACAACCATTACTCGAAGTAAACCTGATTCAGGGTAGCATCGCGTTCTTGTCCACCAGAGCCCTTGATAAGACCACGTTCTCTCCCCACAGCATCTAACTCATCAATGAAAACTACAGATGGAGCCTGCAAACCAGTATGATAAATCATCAGAGCACAGTATTTCCTCATTTCATAGATAACAAGGTTTTACTAATAGCAATTGCCACATGGAAGGTAATTATATATTTTACATTTTCCTTGGCTTCTTGATAGAGTGCTCTGACACGCGAAGCCCCAACTCCGACGTATATCTCCACAAACTGTGAGGCCGAAATGGAGAAGAAATTAACACCTGCCTCGCCAGCAACGGCTTTTGCTAACAAAGTCTTTCCCACGCCAGGTGGACCACTCAGAAGTATGCCACCTGGTATACAAAAGCAGTAGACTGTATCTTAGACGAACATTCCTAGAACTAAGAAGCACACTAAACATTTCCAGAGCATGTAGATTTATATGGAAATTAATACAAGACAACAATATTATTATGATTGAGAAATTAATACAAGACAACAGTATGTAGATTTATATGGAAATTAATAAAAGTCCTACCAAGTCTAAGAGAATACATTTTAAGTTTATTCACAATACATACAAATGTGTCTTTCGTCGAGTAACAAATGAACATTTAGTAATCATTTCCTCTTGCTCTTCACTATAACTATTTGCAGCTTTTAACCTTGGGCCTTTTTTCCCCGCCAAAAGTCTAAACTGAATATGGTTTATTTCTTACAAAAACTGAGTTTTCGGGTTCTGTTGGCTTGAAAGCTAGAGCGTAAAGGATGAACAGCAAAACAAAACCTACAAATGATGAAATATTAACAAAAACATGACAGCAATGCAAAACTGGGTGAGAAATCAAGTTAATCTGGGGCAAGTCAGCAATGATCAAGTTGCTATCACAAAATAGTGCTACGATGTAATTAGGCCTTCTGTTGAGTGATCAAGAGACATTTAGGACATCTTTTCCTCTTGCTCTTGACTTTGCCTGATTGAGGCTTTTAAGCTCAGTCTTTTTCCTTTTTTGCTTAAATGCTATTGCATTTGGTTTGTCAGCTTAAAGTCCGATTTTTCTAAGGATTTGGCTCAGACAAGAAGCCTCAAGATAGACAAGCAGAGCTCAAACTTAAAACATCCAGCTAATTAACTTAAATGCTTCAACCAAACACAACCAATAAACTATCTGACAAAAAGGTACTTCAAGTAGAAGAAAAATATGTATAGTTTTTCAGTCTGAACCTGGAATTTTGACTCCTCTTCTGCGATACATATCCCCTTGGGTGAAGAACTTGACAATCTCCTCAAGTTCCTCTCGTATTTTTCCAAGACCCGCAACATCTGAGAACTTGACATCTATACCCCTCTCTAGATACTGTGGTGGTCTCTTCCCAGAAGCCTTTCGAACACGTGCACCCGATTTCATAAACTTCATAGCAGTCTTCATATACACATTCTGTTCCCCTTTCCCGTCCTCCAACTCGTCATCTTCTCCGTCCTCTCTCTCTCCCATTTCCCTCTCTAGCTCCCGCATCTTCTTCCTCTCCTCCGCATCCGCCTCCTCCATCTTCAACCTATCGTCGTAGTCCTTCTTCTGCTTCTTGTAACTCAACACCACCGTCCGATAAAAGATGTAGAAAAACACCAACCCTAACGCCGTCGAGACATTCGAGTCGCTAGCCAAGTTCTCCCAAACGTTCGCCATGTCGCGATAGTTCCTCCTAGAAACCCGTAAAGACTCCTCGTGCTTAGCCTTCTTCGTCTCGACCCTCCTCTGCCTCTCCTCCATCTTCCTCTGCGCCTTGATCGCCTTCTCCACCATCTCGTTCTCCTCCCTCATCCTAACGAGATCCTCGTTCCTCTCCCTCTTGAGCTCCTCTCTCATCCTCCTCGCCTCCACCGCCTTCTTCGACTTAGGCTTCTCCTTAAACATCGACAACAACCAAATTGGAGCTTTCGAAAGAAACCCAAGATATGATCTTGGTAACTCGGGTCTCTTAACCGGAGGACTATACGCATTTACACAAAACGAGTCCATACCCAACTCATCCCACATCGCCCAAAACCTTTTATCGGTCTCCATCGAAGGCAAAACCACTCGTAAAACTCTAGAATCCTCTAAAACCGCCAAAACAACCTCCGGACGGATTCTCAAACCCGCTCCAGGAGGCTTAATTATATTTTTAACTTTTCCTAATGTTTTCAACTCTAATATTTCGCTATAAGGCATACGATCTGATACAACAGGTAGCCCTTGGGACCATGTTTTAAGCTCCTCGGGTGTTAAACCCTCGGTTTTCTTTTTAGGAACGCGTTTTTTATCGGTTAATTTAGCAGCTAACGCGTGTTTAGGAAAATCCAAAGAAATTACAGTAAGAGTAACGGATAGTTTAGAAAGGTCGAATAATTTAAGTTTGGGTTTGGGTTTGGGTTTGGATTCATCTTCGGAACGAGTGTGGGAATAAACAGATAATTGATAAGAGAATGTGTATCGATTGTGTGGGTAAATTGGGGAATTAAAAAGAGGTAGAAATGAACTAGTACCGAGAGAGGAGAGAGAAAGCTCCATCTTCGACATCAATTTGAGATTAATTAGGGTTTTGATTCTACATTTAATGAAATTGCAATTAAATATACTTCTTTTTATGTATCGATATATGTATATTTATATGTATGTATTTGATATCTATATATATATAGAGAGAGAGAGAGAGAGAGAGAGAGAAACAGCAAATGGAGATGAAGGGATTAATAATATTATACAATTTGCCCCCCATAGTTTCCACACCTTACTAAATTAAGGATGTGAATTTCTCAATTTTAAAATATTACTCCCTCTGTCATATCTTATATTGTGTTTGTAACCTCAAAAATATTACCGGAAAAAAAATTGAAATAATTCTTCGGTATGTGTTTGGCAGTTTGAAAAATCAATAGAAAGTAAAAAAAAAATTAAGTGGAGAGAGAGATAGTTAGGCTCATTTTTCTCATTTGTTTTTCTTTTCCTCACTTTGGAAAAAAAAAATTGATTTATTTCATTTTACACATCAACTTTTCTCACATTTTCTTTTGTTTTCTTTTTCAATAGTTTTCTGAGTTCCCATATGTGGGAAATACGAAGAAATGGGAGTATATGCATATTGTGCTGTTTTTCACCCAAATACTACACATGAAAAATATCATAGAGATCACAACGTACAAATTAGTGGACATAAGATTTTGATTCATATATCCATTCTCTCCGGATCTTTTGTCCCCTGTTTTCTGTCATTTTTCGTGTCTTCCTTACTTGTTTAACCTAAAATATTTATTAAAAAAATTGAAAAAAATTCTACAATTATAATTTATATTTATATTGATACACTACAGTAAAAAAATTTAAAAGAAAAGCCACAATTAGTTTAATTTGGAATAAGTGGAAAAACTAGTACAATTTAATTAGTGAAATTAAAAAAAATATTTGAAGCAATGTTATGTCCAAATATTATAAAGTTTGCATATAATATATTATAAAAACCTATAAAAGTGCAAAAAAAGTTGAATTTTTTTAAATTTTATGCGAAAATAAAGAAGGAAGCACAAAATAGGACAAGAAACATGGGAGAGGAGATCCAGACTCCTATAGTCAGTTGCATTTTAAAATAATTTAAAATTTAACTGTAACTTCATTTGAAAAATTAAATAATAGAAAGTCGTTTAAATATTACTCCCTCTGTCGTTTTTTTCGGTTAAAATTTACTTTAGCACATATATGCGGAAAATAGGCAGAAATCATACTATATATATAAACCAACCCAAGAAAAAATAAGTCTGTCAAAATTTGGTCATTTTTTTCAAAAATGCCTCCACTCTTTTTTATTAATTACTCATTTACATTTATTCAATTCAAAAAAAAAAAAAACACAAAAATCATTATTTTTTCAAAACAATTATATTAATCACAATTTCTAATTTAATATATTCAATCAATAGATTTTTTAAAAATTTATTTATCCGGATTATATATATATATATAAGGTGTCGTACACGCAACGCGTGAGTAATAACGATTAGATGGTAATATATAGAAAAAGCGCCCACCGAGGGGCTCGAACCCTCGACCACAAGGTTAAGAGCCTTGCGCTCTACCAACTGAGCTAGACGGGCTTTTTGTTCTCTACTTTTATTTTAACACTTTTATTAGTTTTTCATCTTCCCCATGTTTTTTACTTTTCAGTTCATACAATTGATTTGTTTAAAATGGAGTCCTCGATTGATTTTAATTTTCCAAACACGCCTCAAATTAGCTCCATACCTCGTTTAGGTGATTCTTAAACTTCAGTTGTTGGTGACCGGTGCCATTATTTGGTCATAAGTCACAAAGGAACAACTTTATTGTTGCTTAAAAGCCTATATCCTATTGAAGATATAGATTTATCTATAGTTTTTTGAAGGAACTGCAGAAAGAAAACCGATTGATGGAGGTAATGATCAATGAAATCAGAGAAAGAACGTATCAGTAATCAAACATAGAAGGCTCCATGAGGGAATTTACTTCTTCTGGCTTCGTAGCTGGTTTTGCTCGAAAACTCAAACACGAAAACAACAAGTTTTGTCTTAGAAGACCATAAACAAGATATTCATTGCATACCAACAAGGACTATTGATTCAACAAATAAACATAAGGGTTGAATAAAAAGAGAAGCAAGTAAATATCTAGTCCATATCAGATCAAAGGCAATAAACTTAATTCCTAGGAGGAAAAGGAGAGGCATTACTGTGCAAAACTAAAGCTGAAAAAAGTCTCATATTTCCTGAAGTTGTTTTGTCAAATTATACTCCTATTATACCTGGCTTAGTTGATAGTCGCACTTGAAAAGTCAAGCATGCTAGCAAACAAGTAATCATTTACAAACAGAGAACAAAAATTTATTGGCCAGAGGTGCAACAGAGCTCACCTCACAACCAAAAGCTAGAAATTGGGGGGAAAGGGAACCCAGGGCATACTGTATACATTAATAATACTTGGCAGTTTAAATTATTGATTTAGAATCGTTACATGCGGAATAAAACCAGGGAAGGACCGGAAGACTAGGCAAATAAAGTTACAATTTGATATGATTGTATGGTCTAGTCCACAAATTGTTAGTTGTTACAAAAATAGATTTAGTTCTTTATTCCAGTTAAAACAATATCAACCGTCATGGATATAATAATACAGCAATATTGCAGGTGAACCAGCGGGAACATTGTACATTAGTATGCCCAAAGGGATGAAAGGCAAAACTAATATGATAATCAAATCAGCCCTAAAAGTAGAAAAAAAATAGAAGAGATAGCATACGGTTGTAATACCTGAAGGCACAGGGGTTTGCCTGGGAAAAGCGTTGAACATCAAATTTTATGGTCAGCGATAAATGCTGCTGGCTTTCACGACAGGAAAAAGACGGACATGCCTTTGTTTGAGTTAAAAAAGAAGTGAATTGTAAGTCAATAATATAGATATTCATAGTAGACACAAAGAGACGAGCTATAGCAATAGCGGTGGGACTCTACAACTCTCTACTTGATCCTAAATACTGCGAGGAATCGGCTACAAGGAAAAAAAGAGGAAAAAAAGTAAAAAAAGACGAATTACTTCTCATGTTTAGTCTTACATCAAGTGATCAGAAACTTTCATTTAACATATAATGAGCGATCCACATAATTAAAAAATAAATTGCCTGTCAACCAAGGTAGTTTAGAATAAAAAGATGCATTCACTCGAAAGATCAAGTCACTTATTGTTCAAAATTGCAAAAAATTCACCTTCGCACGGGTCTGGAGGATAAAATACAGCCAAATCGATGCCCGCATACCTATTATTTTATAATTTTGGGTAGACTTTTTAAGTCATTCCGATCGTAGGATTAAGGGGTTATAAGTTTAGAATTTTGGTTACCCCAAGAATTGAACGAACCAAATTCACCTTTTTAGTGAAAAATAAAAACTGACAAGAAACTTTCCATGTCCCACGATTATGTTAGTTGAAAAAAACACGTGGGGTAGCTAGGTAAGAAAAGCTATAAGCAAAAGATTATCCCCAAGTAGGATTTGAACCTACGACCAGTCGGTTAACAGCCGATCGCTCTACCACTGAGCTACTGAGGAGGAACATCTAGGACTTGTGTTAGAGACTCTCATACTTGGGATCAATTTATGACCAAACAAAAGGTGGTTAAAACCCAGAAACAATTTATGATGGTACAGCGAACACTCATCAGCACTTGTTATTTATTGGTCTCAGGGAGTCGTGGTTTCAACATTTAATATATTCATTTCTTAAACTCATTTTGATTCTTAAGTCAGCAGAGCCAATCATAGCAACTAAACTTTCCAAAAACGTATCGAGGAAAGAGCTTTTCAAAATATTTTCAGAAAAAGAAACATACTGCAGCGAAAACGTAGCAGTAAAGTATCAAGCAGACTACTCTGATCTATCGTCCCTTTTCCGGGAAGGGAGATTGCGTAAAGTGGATCCCAGGAAAATTCTGATGGGGTGTTTAACCTACATACTTCGACCTAGATGGCGTACAAATCCTACCTCGTCTCCTTAAAAAAAAATGAGATTGAAGTTATTAATTCATGTTGTGGGCATTTCCTGTGAACCTATGATGTAAAAAGATAAGCAGTGTTAAGTAACCCACATACTTCGGCCTAGATGGCATACAAATTCTACCTCGTCCCCTTCAAAAATAATGAGATTGAAGTTTAATTCATGTTGTGGACATTTCCTGTGAACCAATAATGTAAAAAGAGAAGGGGGGTGGGGAAGAGGCAACATGAAATAGCAAAAACTGATGTTGACTAAAAATTTCGAAAAAAAACATCATAAAAAAATTTAACAGCACGCACTAAGTAGCCGATTCAGTTACACTGATGGTCCATTGATGCCAATAGTGATTACTCTACTGCACTAAATTATAAGGAATTAGGACAGAATAAAAATAAGGTAAACACATTAAGAACCTTAGAGACCGTTTGTTAACCTTTTCTAGTGCAAGCTAACTAAACGTATTTTTCTGGAATACATGTCTCTTGCTGTAATTAACTAGTAGTACGGAGGATTCTTTTCTGATTGATGGACTATTAGAACTTGACATCCATGCAAAACTAAAGATACAAAATGTGGGAATTATCTTATACAACTTATACTCATTCAGTTAAAGCTAGCTTTTTATGGTGACCATGCACAAAGGCATATACACACATATAATCAGTCAAGACCTCTGTTTTAAAAGAAATAGCGTTTTTTTGGTAAAAAACGCAACGAAAAATAGGGGACCAAAAACGCAAAAATCGCGAAATTCTGGACCAAAAGCGTAAATAGCGAGTTAAAAAAAAAAAGCGGATCTAAATAATTAATATATATTGTGTAATTTTCATAAAAGTGTCTGCAGTCCAAATGGTTGAGACAGCGCTGTAATTTTCAGCAGACCCAAGTTCGAAACTCACCAACAACAATTTTTTTTTTTGATTTTTTTTTATTACTATCTAATATAACTATACATTTCTTTTTTTTTTGTTATATATTCTAAAGTTTAGTACATATTTAGGCAAAAAAAATACACCGCAAAGCGCTATATAGCAACGCTATTAGCGCTTTTAGCGTTTCTCTCGAAAAAACGCTACGATAGCGACAACGCTATTTAAAACACTGGTCAAGACTACTTCTTCTAAATAATATCTCAAGAGTTCCCCAATAAATATATATACAGAAACAATAGAAACACAATTGGTGTTCATGTTGGTACCATTCACTGTTAAAACCAATTTGGGAATCGAAATGAAAGAATCTTCTGTTGCTATAAATGACTTAACAATGAAATTATAAACCTCAAAGGTTAATTACAAAGGCTTCTTAACGTATTTGACCGTACAAGTAAGATATTGATAAAGCATTAACTTTGATCGGTTAAATTAAACTAGATAAAGCGTTAACTTTGGTCGGTTAAGTTAAGCTTCTAAAAAATGTTGATATAAATTGACGATAGGAAATATTAGACGAGGTAGTGTTCTTTCTTTATTGATCGGTGAATCTTCTTGATCGGGATTACAGTTTTTATTGTACTTACGCTCGGTCTGGTAATTTAATCTTAATATTAGGCTTTCACTTAATCTTGATGCTCGATCTTTGACTTGACTTCTATCTGTCTGCTTTCTAGTGAGATAAGCTCTGAAAAGTCTCTGTATTGTCTTCTTTTTGCTCAGATCTCAGGTCCCCTTTCCAGTACTGGTACTTGACTATTTATAGGCGTCCGTGCGCCATAGGATGTTGACAAGTGTCAATCTCATCTGTCAACTCATGGGCTTTCTAACTGTTGGGGCTTTACTAATTGGGCTTGGATGTTAATGGATAATTACCATTATCTTTAAGTAGGGAGAATACCATTATACCTTGGGTCCTATTATAACTGCGTTGGATACCCGTTAATAACGCATGGGTTGACTCATACCCGAATAGGTATATTCGGGTCTGATTTTTATATTCTATCAAGTGCTCCCTGACTTCTTCGGTGTGGTTTCCACGGCGAGGGAGTCACGTTCGGTTTTATAAAGACGTTACCTCGGCCTTGCTATTCCCGATGTTTTATCGAACAGCGTGATCGATTTGTAACTGTTTCCTTGCGGCCGTTAATGGCATTGGGAAGTTCAGGCGTGCTATCTTGTTTCGAGGAGACTTTTGACCTCCTCACTTTCTGTCCATTATAAAAGGGACTCCGTATCCCCTCCATTTCATACCTTACGACTACAACTTCTCTTGTGACGCCATGACTTCTCCTAATGGATCTAGCGAAGACAACTTCTCAGAATATCTTACCTATTTGGAGGGCGAGGTCAGGAAGGCTCGTGTCCTGAAGAGGAGGTTCGCCCTCTTGGCAAGGGAAGCTGTCAGGGTACCTGACTTAGAGGAAAGGGTGGCTGCTTTGGACGCAGCCCACCACGTGGCTTTGGCTGATCGAGATTGGGCGCTCGATCGGGTTAGAAGACTTGAGGCTTCTCGGGACATGCATAAGACATCCAAGAGGGCATACAAATTGGCCCTTAAGGAGGGTCGGATGGCGGTGAAGTAGGCTCCGCCGCTAATTAGTTTATTTTTGTAATTTCTTTGCTATTCTTTCGCAGTGGTATCGCCCTTTTGTAATAGAACTTCTGAAATTAATAAAATCTTTCCTTATTCTCATCCTCTATCCGTTGTTTATTTTTCAATCGTATTTTACCTTTACTGTATTTTTTCTGGCCACGTGTTTTGTGGTGCCATAATGGTTTTTCTTGAGCCATGTGTATACATCTTATCTAGTACTTTACGACTGACTTTGTGCCCGCTGCGTCTTTTCCAATTTTAAAACTGTTGCACTTCCCTAGAGTGACGCGTGTAATGGTTTATATTTTCCAAATCTTTGGCACGAATCCAAGAGTCTCTTTGATCAGATGCTTCTCTTTAATGCACGCGCTCTTAGAATCTTTTGGCAAACGGTTGCGATTCCCCACTTTATGCCTCTTAATCCCTGTATAAATACTCGCTTTTGGCCTGTTTTTCTTCATTCTCTCCCTCTTTCTTCTTCTTGCTATATATTCTTATTTGACAAATTTGCTGCTTCCAACATGTCTGGTCCTTTTTCAAGGTCGGCTTTAGCCCCACAAGTGGAGGCTTTTGAGGCTTCTTATAACAACGTAAAAAGGATGCTCAGGGATGCTGAGGAAGAGTTGAAGGTAATGCACTATCACCATACTGAGATGGTGAGGGAATTGACTTGGTTGATGGCCGAGTTGGACTATTGCAGGCGTGCTCGCCAGAATTTAGTCGAAGAGAACGTCCTAAGGGGGAATCCTTCGCTTCAAGATACTGCAAACCAGGTTGGGCCATCTCACCGATACCGATCAACTTCGCCCGAGCCGCCCTAATTTTGCTTTTATGTTTTACTCCTTTTTATGTTTTGCCCTCTGATGTAACTATTTCCCGTGTAACCCATCTTTATCAATGAAACAAATATTTTCTTCTTCTACTGTTCCTTTTTGTATTTGTGGTTTGTCGTTTTTAGAATTGTCAGATCATCGAATATGGCGTTTGCTTCTCTTTTTTATTGTGTTGTGCCCACGTGATATCTAAGCCATGCGTCAGTCGGTCAAAGATGCATGTTCCCAAGTATTGTTAGTCAAAGATGCATTATCTATGCTCTATAAATAGCCCTCAATCTTTCTTTATACTCCGTCATCATCTTGCATAAATTTATTGTATTTATTTCTTACTCATCCTCTTTTTCGCTTTTATCTGTTATATAATATCCTTCAAGAATGTAGAGCCAAAGGTGAGATACCATGCCCAGATGAAGGACTTGGATGCTGAGGTGTCTCAGGTCCGTCATCTCATGGCCAAACTCGAGACGGAGTATGGGAATCTGGCCTTGAGTCTGTATGACTCCTATCCCGAGGAGACTATCAAATGGACCGAAATTTCAGCCCGATCAGTTGTTGTTGCGGAGGAGTCAGTTGGTGAGCTCTTGGTATGAGGCCGAGGAGATTTGGGAACAAGCGCAGGAAGAGTTTGACAATGGTCCTCAGGGCCTCGCCAGCGTAACGGCAGAAAATGCTCGGCTTAGAGACCATATCACGGCCCTTACTAGGGAGAATGCGTTTTTGGCCGTTATCAACTTCTCGTTTCGAGCTCGGTTAGCTCGGTTTGATCGTGCGGCTCCTCGGGAGCCTTTCTCTCGGTCGGGCAGTTCGGATTTCCCGCCCACTGGTCCTTGATCTAACCTACTGCTTTCTGAGATGGCTCCCGTCACCAGATCTGCTGCCAAGAGGAATGCCCTTCTTGAGGATGAGCCTACTTACAGGTTGCCCCCTCCTGGTTTTGAGGATTTGACTCCGCTTGAGTTGAAAGAGATCGAGGTCAAGTGGCTGAAGGTGGAGCTCAAATGTTCTGAGACTGAATGCAGGAGGTTTAAGCAGTATTGGGAAAAAGAGAGGGCTGCTCGTTACAAAGCCGAGGAGAAGTGCAAATCTCAGGCTTGTATTTTACGACAAGTGGAGGTCGGTATCTCTCGCATGGTAAGGGGAAAGGAGCGTCTTGAGGAACTCTTGGCGAAGAAGGTTGCCGATGTGGGTGGTGGTTCTAAGATTTAGGAATAGAAAGGGTGGTTTTTGTAATAAATTTTTTTGTTTGTGTGGCTTCAATCAGTTGTATTTTGTTTGTTTTCCCCTGTGGACGAATAAAAGTAATTTATTATCTGCTTCTCTTTAAGATTCGCTTGTTGCTTCTGTTGCTCGATTTTTTGTTGCTCTTCGACATGTGAATATGTTGAAGTCGGGCATTTGTGTTTTCCCGACTTCTGGATGAAATGTGCTTTTCTGTTTGTACCTCGGTATGGGACATCGGGGTTATCCCCCCGGAAACCGTTGCTAAAACATTTTGACTTATGTGCGGTCGATCTAGGAACGGTCTGCGTCTAACTTGTGCGGTGTCCCCCATCGTTTATGGATTACTGCTCGACATTTCGTGCATTATTGTTGCTGACGTATGTTTAACTTTTTTCGAGGTGGGGTCCACTGGCCGTTTATATCGGTTCTATGATGTGAACTTCATGGGGCAGTGGATGTATCACTTTACGTGGGAAGATCTGGAGCGTTAATTTTTGAAAACAGCGGCGATTGTTGACTTTTCTGTGGCTGAAAAGAGGGAAACCTCTGTCACACAAAAGGACGGTTATTATTTTATTCCTGTTTATGCGCCTCCACTCCTTTATCTTCTCTGAGTAATTCTTTTTGTTCTTATCTTATAATTTTCCCAACATTTACCCCTTATTTTCTCTCTCTAGGGTTTGTCTCTCTCTAAAATTTTCGCTGCTACTATATTCATTCTTCTCTCTTCCCTATCATCGTAATGGGTGTAAGTGTTTTCTTGACTTCTGTAATTCTCTTGTATATGTTTTTGCTTATGCTCTTGATTTATTTGTTTTTGTTTGCGTGTATATATTGTGTTGATCTTTTTTGTTCCCCTGTATATTCTTGTATTGGTTTGTTGTTGGTGGGTTTTCTTCGTTTTGTTGGATTTTTCCTTTGTTGGGTTTGTGGGTAGGCTTAGACTGTTGTGTTGATTGGATTTTTTCTTCCTTTTATTAACCACTTGGGCTTGTCTTCGTTTCGCTGTTTTAACTTTGGTTGTTTTTGTCAGTACTCCTTGCTTTGGCTTGTTTTGATTGTGTTGTGTTTTTGCTGTTTTATCAGGATTACTTGGCGCTTGGCCCAACTTGGCCAGTTCTCCGAGGAGGATTTTAAAAGTCGGGCACGGATACCTGCGGACGTACACTTGCGTCTGCCCATCTCCGAGGGGGAGGCACTGGGGTTGGTATCTAAGGGCGAGGTCGCCATTCGAGCCTCGGCCCTTTTGACCGGGGGTCTAACGCTCCCTCTGTCTGATTGGGTGGCTTCTTTCTTTGAGGCCTTCCAAATTGCTCCTTGTCAGCTTGCTCTTAACAGCTACCGTATACTGAACGGTGTTAAGAGGCTGTCTGAGCTGGCCAATGTGAGGATTGAGCTTAAAGACGTGCTCGGGGTTTATGGCTTCCATTTTGATCTTAGGAGCTGCTACCTTAGGTCGGTGCGTACCTTCGCTCGCCTCGTGCTCGACATTCCGGATATGAACAAGGAGCATAACCTTTGCACTTTGATCGTTTCAGGGAATTGGTGTCCCCCGGGTCGTCTCATTCCCGGCCCCGCTGTTGTTGCTCCCCCTTTTCCTTCCCTCGGTGCTCCTAGTGCTGATGTTCTTCTGGCTCTATGGAAGTGGTGGGGCCCTGGCCCAAGCAAGCAGGCAGAAAGTCGTGCCGCTCCCAAATTACTTGGGTATGCGGCTGACCCGGGGAATAGGTGCATCCATGCGCCCGTAATCCCCGAGGAGACTGAGGACGATTTTTTGAATGTCGTCAAGTCTCGGATTTTACCCTTGGTGGGAGGAAAGCTGCTCGTTCTAGGGCGCGGGCTGCTGCAGTTGTGGCCGAGGTCACTTCACCCGGTTGTGCCCCCAAAGAGGGCGAGGGCGAGGGCGTCAGTTGTTTTAGAGGTCCCGAGGACTGATGAGGCTACAGATGTGGATGTTGAGGAGGTGATGCATTCTCCTCTAAGTGATGACCTTATTCTGTTCGACCCGGCCGAGGGTGGGAGTTCTCCGATCCGGGTATGTTTATTAGTTTTGCTACCTCTGACCTTGCTTTCCTCCGACTCACCTGTTATTTTTTTTGTCTTTATCAGTGCTATGTTCGATTTTGTGAACTATCAACCCATGGCTCGGCAGATTTTGAATCTCCCCGACATCTCGCCACCTCGGTTTGAGGTGGAGGTTGGCGATCAAGGGGCCCCTGAGACCGAATTGGTTGCAGCCCGGGTGGGAGAGGAGATACCGGAGGTGGAAGCTTCCGAGAAGGCCACAGACGAGGTGGCGGCGGACGAGGTTCGTATGAACCGGTACATTACCCGGTGCGGCGGTCATTTGCTCCAGCAACCCCGATCCTCTAGGATGGGGTATACTGCTGTTTTACCCCTTGTCTATAAGGACATGGAGGAGCTGGCTGGTCGTCCTGGGAAGGTGGCCGTTGATGAGACCAGCGACAGCTCTCCGGGTATGCTTTATTGTCTTTGGTTTTTCGATTTATTCTTCGTTTATGTTGGTATCTTATAAGGTTTCCTTGCAGGCTTTCCTTTCGGCCGTGGATCTGAAGAAACGGTTCACTGCGTCCCAATCTCAGTTGTTGATCCTAGAAGCCGAGAAGCAACTTTGGGCCGAGGAAAAGGCCAAGTTAGTGGCTGAGAAGAAGCTTTGGACAGAGGAAAAGGCCAAGTTAGTGGCCGAGAAAGAGGCGGCCGAAGAGTTGTTTCCTATAGCCCAGGAGAAGTGGGAGGATAGGGTCTCTCAACTTAACACGAAGGTGTCTGTGGTTGAGGCGGCCTGGGCAGAGGATCATGGCTCGTTTATGAGGATCATTGGCACCAGGCGTGGTCGGCGTTTGTTTATCCCGCATCTCGTGTGTCACCACCGCTTTATTTGGATTGGGCTAACATTCGAGATGATGAGCTTCCGGTGCTACCCGGGCATCCGATCTCTGTTACGCCCCGGCCCCATTCTGGATCGGGTTCTGTCACGCCTCGTTCTGCTCCCCTGCCCTCGTCCGCGCAGGTTGATCATTGAACATGCTTCCTTTTTAAATGATTTGTGTAGCCTGTGTAGTTTTTGGTTTTGGTGCCCGGCTTGTGGATCTTTTTGGATCTTTATAGTATTTACACCTTGGGTCATTTATAATCACAATTTCTACTTCTTCGTTCTGTTCCTGTTTTTTTTTTTTTCTTGCTTCTTTTTCTTGTTCGTTGCTTGTTTGTTTTTGTATTTTTGAAGGACATAAAATCATGTCAGGTACCGGTTAATCCCCTTGCTATGGTGGGCTGGTCCCGACCTACTTGTAGTTTAGGTGAAAAGCTTGTAGTTAATTCTGAAGGTCCTAGTTCGCCTCGCACTTACGAACTGAATTTTGCTCGTCATGAAATCGATGATCTAAATATTCATATCTCGAATTTATCGACTCGTTTACGCGATTTGGGTGAGAAATTCAGTAGGAAGACGACCCGTTATTCTGTAAATAAGGGAAAGGCGAAAGAGCTTCTAGGTGCGCTTCGTCGGTCGCGAGACGATGCCCGGGGCCGGGTTACTACCTTGCATTTGGTGTTGGAGGCTGTTTTTGATGATGCTGACTTATTATTATCGTTAGTCAGAGCTTATTGGGCCCGTGCTCGTGCGCTGGAAGTGTATGAGTATGTGAAAGGCACCCGTGGCGTCACCCGAGCAGAGCGTATGGTTGACGCTATGGCTCGGGTAGATGAGACCACGGCTGCCTTGAACCGCTTGGATTGTGCAGTGAAGTCGTTTTGGCTCTCAGATAACTTCGCTTCGGGATATTCATTTTGTGGATGCTGTGGAGAACTCGGCTTCTGTCGAGGATTTGTCTGACTAACTTAGACTATGGTTAATTTGTATTTTGACTTTCGATATGTAACTTGTATAAATGTAATTTTCTTTTTCTGGTTTCACTTTGTCGGTTTTATGGCTTATTGATGTATGTTTTTTTTCTTAATAAGCACCTGCTACTTTGTTGCATCAGACTGGTTCTCCGGCCCTTGTTAATCTGGGGCAGGGACCTACTGGTGCCGCCCGGGTTGGGCCTTCGTCTGGTGTGGCGAATGAACCTCGTGCCAGTTGGCTTTATGTCAATTTGATAGGGAAGAACGATAAATTTCATGCCAAGTGCGCTCGTCTTAAGGAAAAATTAAGAGTCTAGTCGGTCTCTTTCCGGGACTGTGCGACGCGACGCGCCGAGCATGTTTTTGTTGTTCAGGAGCGTCGTCTAGATCGGTATTGGCGTTTGAAGGATAGGTGCCTTGGTAAATTAAAGTCGCTGGTATCCCGGGCCAATATCTTGATGAGGTATTTCCAGGCTTCTCGTGTTCAGCATGATGCCTCAGCGGCCTTGGGCCAAGTTCGTTTGTTGCCTGTTGACGACGCTCGTCGTCAGAATGCTTCCGCTGCACACGATCGTGTGAAGGGAGTGGAGTTCACAGCTCGACTGGAAGTGGTGAATCGTGTCGGAGCTGGTACGACCAACTTTGACTCCCTTCTTCCTCATGAGACTCTCGAGGTTGATGATACCGATGAGGACAATGCGACGGATAACGAAGAGGTTGTGCTTGGTCATGTTCCGTCGTGCTCATCATGTAGTAGTAGCTCTTCGTCTTAATCTGTTTTGTTCTTTTTTATTTTTTGAATATTGTTGCCTCAGTAACGCGAGCTCGTACTATTTGCTTATTTACATACCCATATGGATTGTATCTTCTTCTTTCCGTATTGCCATTTTATTTGTCGTTTTGTTTTTCTTCGTCTTGTCGATTCTTGGACTGTTGTTGCCTCCGTAACGTGGGCTCGTATCATTTAATATTCTTCTCTGACCATTCGAATTGTTGGGATTAGTATATTTGTATATATGTGCCTTCGGTTCGTTGAAGGACATGTTCGGGACTTAAACCTTGTTGCCTCCGGTTCGTAGGAGGACTTGTTTCTGTTTTCTTTTTCTTAGACGTGCCTTCGGTTCGTTGAAGGACTTGTTCGGGACTTAAACTCTGTTGCCTCCGGTTCGTTGGAGGACTTGTTCTTGTTCTTTTTCTTAGACATGCCTTCGGTTCGTTGAAGGACTTGCTTCTTTTTCCTTTTCTTAGACATGCGTTCAGTTCGTTAAAGGACTCGTTCGGGACTTAAACCCTGTTCCCTCCGGTTCGTTGGAGGACTTGTTCTTGTTCTTTTTCTTAGACATGCCTTTGGTTCGTTGAAGGACTTGTTCGGGACTTAAACCATGTTGCCTCCGGTTCGTTGGAGGACTTGTTCTTTTTCTTTTTCTTAGACATGCTTTTGGTTCGTTGAAGGACTTGTTTCTTTTTCTTTTTCTTAGACATGTCTTCGGTTCGTTGAAGGACTTGTTCGGGACTTAAACCCTGTTGCCTCTGGTTCGTTGGAGGACTTGTTCTTGTTCTTTTTCTTAGACATGCCTTCGGTTTGTTGAAGGACTTGTTCGGGACTTAAAACCCTGTTGCCCCCGGTTCGTTGGAGGACCTGTTCTTGTTCTTTTTCTTAGACATGCCTTCGGTTCGTTGAAGGACTTGTTCGGTACTTGAACCATGTTGCCTCCGGT
This sequence comes from Primula vulgaris, assembly GCA_963920805.1. Taxonomy (NCBI): domain Eukaryota; kingdom Viridiplantae; phylum Streptophyta; class Magnoliopsida; order Ericales; family Primulaceae; genus Primula; species Primula vulgaris. Next base: position 50,473,396 of record OY987212.1, read on the forward strand.
TCGTTGGAGGACTTGTTCTTGTTCTTTTTCTTAGACATGCCTTCGGTTCGTTGAAAGACTTGTTCGGGACTTGAACCCTGTTGCCTCCGGTTCGTTGGAGGACTTGTTCTTGTTCTTTTTCTTAGACATGCCTTCGGTTCGTTGAAGGACTTGTTCGGGACTTAAACCCTGTTGCCTCCGGTTCGTTGGAGGACTTGTACATTTGAGATTGGCTACGTTCCATGAATTTTTCTCTCCCCTCCTATTGTCAAATTGAACGCTTTTGATTTTGTATGAAGCCGGGCTTGTTCTCTTGATGATTTCATATGGTTCTTCCCAGTTGGGGCTGAGTTTGCCGTGTATCTCGTTTCTTGTATAAGCAGTTACTCGTCGCAGCACCAGTTCTCCTACTTTGAATTCCTTGGATCCGTTCACCTTTTTGTCATAGGTTTGCTTTATGCTCTGTTGGTATTTTGCCAGGGTGTGGGCTGCTATCTCGCGTTTTTCGTCTAGCATGTCGAGCTCTTCCCTCATTCGTTCTTCATTTTTTCCCTGTTCGACTAATGATGTACGGAGAGTGGGTAGGCCCGACTTCCGTGGGTATGACGGCCTCGACGTCGTATGCTAGGCTGAACGGGGTTTTTTGTGCCCGTTTTAGGCGTAGTTCGGCATGACCATAAAACATTGAGGAGTCGCTCTGGCCATTTCCCTTTTGCTTTTTCCAGACTTGTCTTGATGCCATCTAAGATAGTTCGGTTTGATACCTCGGCCTGTCCGTTACCCTGTGGGTAGGTCGAACTGGGTTCCGTTGTCTGCGATGATGGCATACGGTATTCCGAATCTTATTATGATATGCTCCCAAATAAACTGCTTGACGTTTTAGGCCTTGATTTGTCTGAGTGGTTTAGCTTCACCCATTTTGTGAAATAATCTGTTGCTACAATTAAGTATTCAACGTTGCCTGGTGCTTTGGGAAGCTTCCCGACTAAATCAATTGCCCATTGCGCAAATGGCCATGTTGCCGATACCGGGGTCATCATAGATGAAGGGAGCAGAGGTATTTTAGCGAATCTTTGACACTTGTCACACCTTTGGACATATACGTCGGCATCTCTTTTGATATATGGCCACCAATACTCGTGTGATTGTCTTGTTAGCGAGGGACCTTCCTTTGATGTGTGCTCCGCATGACCCTTCGTGGATTTCTTCTAAGATTTGATGTTGCTGTTCTGTACGGACACACAGCAGGTGTGGTCCTTAGTAACTTGACTTATACAATTTTTCTTCTTCGGACAGCCAGAACTTGGGAGCCTTTCTTGTTATCTTTAGGACTTTTATTTTGTCTGATGGGAGTGTTCCGCTTCTCAGATACTGAACCATTTCGTCCATCCACCCTAGCTCATACTTATTGACGTTACTCGGTCGACCCTTTTGGTAATGATCGGTGTTTCCGGTGTTTCCACTGTGATTGAACGAGTATTTGCTAGTGTTAGTGTCGAAGCTAGGGTTGCTAATTCGTCGGCGTGTGCATTTTCGGTACGGTTGATTCGTATTAACTCGCATTTCTCGAATTTGGCCATTATATTTTGGACTTTTTCTTGGTAAATGATCATCCGGTCGTCTTTGGCTTGGTACTCGCCGATGGCTTGATTAACGACCAGCATGGAGTCTGAGTTAGCAACTAAGTGGGTGCATCCGAGCGTCCGTGCAATGATCATGCCGTTTATCATAGCTTCGTACTCGGCTTCATTGTTAGTGGCTTGGAAGCCAAGCTTTATGCTTTTTTCGATGATTGCGCCCTCACTAGATTTGAGGACGATTCCTGCTCCCGATCCATCTTTGGTAGCTGACCCATCGACATGTATTTGCCAATGCGATTGTGGTGATACGACCGTTGGTTCGTCGTGTCCTTCGGTAAATTCTGCGACGAAGTCTGCCAATACTTGTCCCTTGACGACATACAGAGGTACGAAGTCCATATGGTATTGGGATAGCTCGAACCCCCATGTCGCTACCCGTCCGCTTATGTCTGTTCCCCTTAAGGACTCTTTGATGTGGAACTTGGTGTAAACCTGGACTTGGTGGGCGATGAAGTAATGTGGCAGTTTTCTTGTCGCGACGACCAGTGCAAGGCATAACTTTTCCAACGGCAGATATCGTGTTTCGGCTTCAACGAGGGTTTTGCTTACGAAGTAGATCGGGAATTGTTCCTGACCTTCCTATCTGAGGATAACTGCACTCACGACTGTTGTTGATACTGCTAGGTAACACGCTAGAATTTCTCATTTGTTCGGCCTTACGAGCAGGGGCAACGTACTTGGGTATTCTTTTAAGTTGTTGAATGAAACCTCGCATTCAGGGTCCCACACGAATTTCTTGTCCTTTTTGAGCGTTTCGAAAAATGGACGTCCTTTATCCGCGGATCGGCTGATAAATCTGCTTAGTGCGGCCATCATTCCCGTGAGCTCCTATACTTGCTTCTTGTTTTTGGGTGCTGCTAGGTTTCTCATAGCCATTATTTGATCAGGATTTGCTTCTATTCCCCTTTGGCTTACCATGTGCCCTAAAAATTTCCCACTGCTGATGCCGAACGCGCATTTCGTTGTGTTGAGCTTTAGCTTATGCTCGCCCAGAGTCTGAAACACGTCCTTGATGTCTTGCATATGGGATTTGGCTTTTTCACTTTTTATGACCATGTCATCAGTATATACCTCAATTGTTTTCCCAATGTGCTTTTGACAGACGTTCGTTATCATTCTTTGGTAAGTAGCTCCGGCGTTGCGCAGCCTGAACGGCATGACTTTATAGCAGTAGTTTCCCAAAGGCGAAATGAATGAGGTGTTCTCTTGGTCCTCTTGGGCGAGTGGGATTTGATGATATCCCGAGTATGCGTCCATGAACGTCATTCTTTCTGCCCCTGCCATTGCATTCACTAACTGATCGATCCTTGGTAGGGGGAATGAGTCCCTCGGGCAGGCCTTATTTAGGCTGGTGAAGTCTATACAAACTCTCAGCTTCCCGTTTTTCTTGGGGACGATCACTATTTTCCTGCTTTTTTGAGCTATCGGCTTATAGTCGGCGTTGACGCTCAGTTTGTGGCATGCTGTTTTGGGGTCTAGGCCGGGCATGCCTTTGGGGCTCCAGGCAAAATTGTCTATGTTATTGAATAGGAATCTTTCCAATTCTGATCTTGACGCAGAGGTGATTGCATCGCCGTGAGGGTATATGACTCCGTCATGATCCGAAAAGGAGATTGACGGGTGCCTCTGCGGCACGCATTGTCTCTTGGTGGAGGATGACGCCTGGGACGCTTTGGCTACTTGACCGAAGTGCGCCCGTTGCCTTTGTTGGGACCGCTCTCCTCCTATGGTTTTGGACCGTGATAGGTGGACGACGTTGATCGTCTTGCCCCTTCTCTTGTCTGTTCCTTCAATGGCCGGCTGTTTGTCTTTGTTCACGCCGTTCTTGATGAACTTGTTTAGGTACCCCGCGTCGCCCCACATGTTCATTTTCCATCGGAGGTTTCTGTAGTGCTCCGTAAGGTGGTCGTGGTCCTCATGATAGGCACAAAAAGCCTTTGAGTCTCTTTGGTTGGGGGGGAGGCAAACGGTTCTGGTCGCGAATACCAGTTTTCTCTGCATATATCCTTGAGAATATCTTATGCAGAGAGGTTGAAATTGTATCTCAGTTCGACCGGTTCGAAGTTCCCCTTGCGTTCCCTTTCTTGGAAGCGATCTTGTCGAAAAGGCATGTTTGACACCTGGTATGTGAGCTGGTAAGGTTTCTGTTCAGGTTCTACGGGGAGCTCTGCCCTTTTCTGAGTCTCGGGTCCTTTGTCCCTCTTGGTTGGCTTAACCGCCTTCCCTTGATTGTTTTTCGCTTTTTTGCGCTCCACCTGCGTTTCTCTGATCGATTCTCTTCTTGGTAGAGTCCGGCTGAGGTTTCGCATTTCCTCGTTCTTATCAGTCAGGTGGGTGCAGTAGGCGAAAAGTGCATCAATGGTCGGGAAGCTTTTGCCGAAGAACTTTCTCCTTGCCCAGTATCCGCTCGGGATAGAATTGATAAAGTTCTGTATGGCGATGTTGCTTGCGTATTGCGGGATTTGATTCGCAACGTCGATGAAGCGGATGCAGTAGTCGTTCAGCCTTTCGTTGGGCAGCATAGCCATTTTCAGCAGTGTTTCGATGGTAACTTTCTTATTTCTGTGAGCTGAATACCGGTTCGAGTATGCTCTGAGCAGCTCAGTCCAGCTTCCTATGGACCCCCTTGGTAGGTTATGGTACCAGGTCGAGGCTTCTTGTCCCAAACTATTTTTGAAGAACTTGCACATCAACGCGGGGTCATCACTTCATAGTTCCATCCTGGTTTTATAATGTCTCAGGTGGTCTATTGGGCAGTTCTTCCCGTCATATAGTTAAAATTCTGGGATTATGAACCCGTTCGGGTTTCGGTACCGCGTGATTTGCTCGGTACATGGCGTTTCTTGGCAGATGTCCCATGCTTGTTGGAACACTTCGTCCTGCGTTTGGTACTGGGGGGTGTATCCTCCACCATAATTGTGTGTGGGGTAGTATCCTTGTCCCTCTCCTCTGCCCTGTTCTCGGTATATCCTCCGCAGTTCGGGGTTATTCCGAAGGCATGTCCCGTTTGATTGCCCTGCAGGCCGAATGTTGGTAGGGTTGCTCTTGGGAGGTGTTCCCCCTGCTGGGGTCTCCTTGTTCATTTCTTTGTTCTGTCTGCGTATTGGTCGCATGTCTCGGCGGGATTCTGATCCCTGCTGCTGTCATGGCGGACATGCAGCATGCCAGCCGAGTTTGAATCTGAGCATGGAAGCTTTCATCGGTCCTTGTCAGTACAACCGCGTTCCCATCTTGGGGAATTACAGGTTGAAACTCCACCGTGGATGGTGTAATAATCCGTGGAGGGAGGATTGGTGGTCGGATTGTTTGTTCCGGTAAATCGTCCCTCGGCATACCATATTGGGGTGTCGAGACGTTTGATGGTCGGTGTTGGGCTCTCCTTATCTCCTCAACATAGTTATCCTTGGAGTGGGGAGCCCTATCGTTGTCCTCATTTGTTCGGAAATGAATTATTCTACCCTGATGAGAACTGGAGTTGGTTGAAGCAGTTGGGAAGTGGGCCCTTGAGCTTGGTCTTGCGTTTGTTGTGGACGCTTGCGTCGTTTAGGTGTCGGGTTACTGTTTGGTGTCTCCTTGTTCGCCTTACTGCAGATATAGCTCGTTCTTCGTCTGAGTCCGTCAGGTTTTCGTCTACGATGCCGTCGATTAGTAGGGGTTGTTCTGTCGGTTGTTTGGTAGGGATATTGAAAATGGACGGTCGATTTCTGGACTTGATTGATTCGTATCTTCCTCGGATGGCGAAGAGTTCTTCTAGCTCGTCTTGGTTGATTCGTACTTCGTGGTTATTTGTGGTCTCTACTTCCCCCAGACGGGATTCTTCTATTGTGGTAACCATCTTTGCTCGTCTGATAGAGTTGTGTATTCGACTTCGAAACTAGTTGTCACTAGGTGAAGTGTAGAGACGGCGCCATTCGATAAAGCATTAACTTTGATCCGTTAAATTAAGCTAGATAAAGCATTAACTTTGATCGGTTAAATTAAGCTAGATAAAGCGTTAACTTTGGTCGGTTAAGCTTCTCAACAATGTTGATATAAATTGACGATAGGAAATAATAGACGAGGTAGTGTTCTTTCTTTATTGATCGGTGAATCTTCTTGATCGGGATTACAGTTTTTATTGTACTTACGCTCGGTCTGGTAATTTAATCTTAATATTAGTCTTTCACTTAATCTTGATGCTCGATCTTTGACTTGACTTCTATCTGTCTGCTTTCTAGTGAGATAAGCTCTGAAAAGTCTCTGTATTGTCTTCTTTTTGCTCAGATCTCAGGTCCCTTTTCCAGTACTGGTACTTGACTATTTATAGGCGTCCGTGCGTCATAGGATGTTGACAAGTGTCAATCTCATCTACCAACTCATGGGCTTTCTAACTGTTGGGCCTTTACTAATTGGGCTTGGATGTTAATGGATAATTACCCTCATCTTTAAGTAGGGAGAAGACCATTATACTCCGGGTCCTATTATAACTGCGTTGGATACCCGTTAATAACGCATGGGTCGAGTCATACCCGAATAGGTATATTCGGGTCTGATTTTTATGTTCTATCAGATATATATTGTAACCTAAATGCATATGCATAAGGCAATACAAGGGAATGTTTATACTTTATATAGGGTAGGGAGAAAAGGCGAGATTACTTTTTCTGGACCTAAAGCCCTTTACCGGATTTGAACCGATGACTTGCGCCTTACATTGGCGTTAGTTACCACCGAGTTAAAAGGGCCTTGAAGTATTTATACTAGGAGTTATAGCATAAAAATCTACAGTCCACAACTGCATATTTTAAGACAAGCCAGTTTAATCATACTAATGGACACTTCCCAAGAGTGATCTAGAGTAAGAGACCAAATAAAAGAACAGGCCCAAAATCAGTGCACGTTACAAGTGTCACGCAGTAGTCTGTGGACTAATGGATTAAAAAAAAATTGTTTTATAATAATGAACTATAAATAGATATGATCTAATGTTTGTTTACCTTCTTGGTGGGGAAGTAGAAAACCACCTGGTTCCGGTACGCTCAAACAGTTAGACCAAAACCAGACCGCCAATTGCAGGACACCCTCTGGAACGAAAACCAAATAAATTATCACATTTTCCAGAAGAAAGAGCAGAGTATAGAAACTAATAAGGAGAGTAATAATTTGGATAAAAAGGATTGCATAATGTTGAAGCAAAAGAGAAAATCGTTTAGCTTCTCGTAATCAAACACTTATAGATAAACAAATCATATTACACCAAGTGTAAACTCTAGCTGATTTCTATTTTACAATAAACCCAAAACTGCTGCTGTTGCCATTTCCTGAACGTTAATTAACGTACAAATACACAAGCGGCGCGCATAGGCAAGTCAGAATTTCAGGATTGCAATAAAGTTAAGCTCTATTCAGAAGTACTACCCAGATAATCTTAATGATTACAGAAAGAAACAATATACAATCTAACAGTTGATAAATTTATTCGTTGCTCATTTAGAATAATCCTACCTATTTGTTCTTCTCTCCATTGCCACTGAAGGTAAATGAGTAATAAATATGCAGTCAGGTTTCGGCATATGAAGATAAGTTTAAAAAAACACTCCAGCTCTTAACTTAATAGAACATGCTTCTTTCTCAATGAAAACTCTGTTTTGCCTATGGGTGCATCTTTTTCCAGGCCCTAAAATATGAATCCAAATTAAAGTCACAACTCCCAGTTGTAAGTCGTAACTGGGTTACGAGTTTGACCAAAGTTAATTTTTTTATTTTGACTTTTCATAAAAAGTTCAACAACAAAAAAAGTCGATCTATAAAAATTAGTTGTAAAAGTTAGAAACTAAGTTTCAAATTTTACAAACTCAATGCATTTACCCATCTCAATGAGTGAATGTCTGGGAGTATGAGAAAGAAATAACTCAAAGATCCCATAGAAAATGATGAAGTGTTGTAAGGTTAAGGTGTCATCATTATGGTAATATTTGTGTAAATCCTGAAATTGTTAAAAACGGACAAAAAAATTGCGGTTCTCTTCAATATAAAGTTCTACATATTATAGAGTGCAACACATGCTAACATTAAGGCTTGTTCAAAAGCAGGCTATATGAATGGCAATATTATTGCCTAAGGAAGCACTTGATGAAAAAAGGCAACAAACCAATTTCCACCTAACTACTTCAAACACATAAGATCAAATGAAATTAGTTTAAAACTGCACTAACGGGAAAAAAACTGCTGCGAATAATGAATTATATAGGGCATTAGTCTAACCATAGATGCTCTTTACAAGATGCTGCTATGTAGTATGTTTGCTCCCGTTTCATCTCCATAAATAAGCTATCAAATTACTAGAATACTATGCAGCTAGATTAGCACCCACTAAACACACCACTTCTACAAAGATAACCACCATGATTATATTAGTGTCACGTATAAAGTAGTAAAAGACATGCATGAAAAAGACGAATCCAATGACATATGGGAACTGTTCTATGGAGCGAATTGATTACTCAAAATCCCAACAGACTCATGTAGCACACAACTACAATTCTTTCCTTGCTACACTACATTTTTATTTTGTACTCCCTTACTATTTATTATTTTATAATGAATGGCGCATTTGTATGTGCCAAGGTTTTTTTTTTTAAATAATTACCGAGAGAAGCAAGGGAAAAGGGAAGAGAAGCATACACAGCTGGTGTGTGGCCATTGTAATTGCGACATGAAAATCCACGAGTTTTCATGTCTCTCCTCTTCATTGTCAACTATTGATCCGTCCAAGTCTGTCGTTTCCATTTCATCAAATAACCTGTGCAACATATTTGACATTGCCAGTGCTTAAGATGAGGTTGACTAAAAAGGCTAAGCTAACCGCCGGCTTATGAGGCCACTGATTATCTAACCCTTAGAGAATATACATATATATAAATATATATTGTGTACATATACGTATATATAGATATATCATGTACATATACATATATATATTATGGTTGAGAAGAAAATGTTAAATCTTGGATAATACAAGTTTACGATCATCAATCACACCGTTATTTCTATTTCGACTCCTCTTTTCAATTTATTGACAATTCATGATTTGTTAAAATGTGCTGTTTTGATTCTAAAAAACGGTTTGTAATGCATTGTTGGTTTTTATAAATGAAGTAGGTAGCCAACTAATTTCTTAAAGTCAATGAGGAGCCTATTCTTCCTTTAAAGTCAATAAATCTTTCTTTTATTTCCCAAAGGAAAAATGAATCATTTCATTTTGACCAAACTGTAACAAATTTGGTTTTGTTGGTACTTAAAAATGAAGTAAACTAGGGGCAGCAACTAACTTCTCAGTCAATGAAGAATCCATCTTTTAAAATGAAGGATGGATTCTTCATTGACCAAACAGTAACAACGTTGGTTTTGTTGGTAATTTAAAATGAAGTAAACCAGCGGCAGCAACTAACTTCTCAGTCAATGAAGAATCCATCCTTAAAAAAGAGTTCCAACTTGGTTAAAGTAAATGAATATTTTTATTTTAAAAAAATTCAAAGGGAAAAACGACTACTGAGTATATCGTGTACTGAATGTTTACTACTATTGTTCCAAGTATTAACACTGTGATCATACACGCAAGCTAGCATACCATTGCATATCAAGTGCATTACCCACCAGTATATATTGGTGTAAAGTATAACAAGCTATTTATGACAGGTATACTTGTTTCCCAAACTTGTTTACCTGGAAAACATAATCAATACATTCTTCGGTCTCTAATTTAAAAAATAACGATATACTAAGTTGATAAGTCAACCCTGATAAGCATTGGGAACGAGTGAAATATGGAAAGAAGAGCTTAATCAATAACACTAAATCGGACAGTTATATGCAATAAGGTCCTCAACCTAGAGAAGAGCAGTAATAGAAATGAGAGTCAGTGAAAAAGCATTCACAAGGGATAGAAAAAGTTTCACAAGAAGATCGGATAGATAAGAAGAATGGGAAGAGACATAGAATAGATTCTGGTGAAAATATAAATGTAAGATAATAAGAAATTAAGCTTTAGACAACAAAAGAACTTTTACGAAGAAAGGGTAATCGTAAAATTTCCTTCTCCAATTTTTTTCACCCACGACCTAAACAAGCAACACGAGTATCCTAGCCTCTCTGTGAATGCGTTATCACAGTCTGAACCGAATAACTAATTCCTGAAAATTAACAAATCTATCCTCCCATGTATGAAGACCATAAGAACTGTGTAGAAAACAGAAGAAGCTGCAGGGGAAAAAAGGGGTATAATCTAGAACAATGGAGAAAGTTTCAGCTAATAGGTTTCGAATTTTAAAAAAACTAGTTTAATCTGTTCAATAATGTCAATTAAAGAGGTACACTACAACAAGGGCGCCAAATTTAAGCAATAACAACACTTCTGTTGGAAATACGCAAATTCTAGAGTCAACTAATTCAATCTTTTCTATACAAGAAGACAAGATAACAAGTACCTGACCAAAGCGACATGCCAAGGAGTGACGAGTAGAAGCCGAATATTTTTAAGTTGCTGTATAATGCACTGCAAATGCTTTGCCTGCTAAACGCATCAAAACAAAAACAAAATAAATTAGGCCAAATTGCCTCGATCATGATAAACATTACAGATAAAGATACCACCGCATAGGAACTTACGCTAATAAGCTCATAAGTATTACTGGCTCTCCTTCCACTCCCAGTACAGGTAGAATGCACAATAAATGAGAAAAGTTAATATGAGAACAAATATGTGAATGATAATACAGAACAGAAGTACAGAGACACATGACGACCAACGCATATTTGTCTGCTTATTGTATAAAAATATACAATTCATGTTCCTAAGCACATTTCAAGTTGAAACACCCAGGCTACGCTTATAAACAGCAGGGGAGAGTGTAAAAATCATACTTCATTTATTCTCAGCAAAAATATGATTAATTCAAGATTTAAATAAATCCCGACAGAAATAGCTGCCAAATATGTAATCAAATTATATTAGAATATACTGATAAAGGGCAATTTGGTGCACAAGGGTTTACACATTACGAGGTTTGGAAGGATCCAAGTACTCAGCAGAAACCTGACAGAAATAGCTGCCAAATATGTAAACAAAGGGCAATCCGGTGCACGAGCGCATTACAAGGTTAGGAAGGATCCATAAGGCACAAGGCATGCGTATTTTGAGGTTTAAGAAGGATCTGAGTTTCTAAATAATTAGCCATATCTCTTTTAAAAAAGAATTTTAAAGTCGCCACTAAGAGTTATTGTATCATGTGAATATTGCATAATTCAGGTGTATGTGGACGAATTAGCAAAAAAAATCAACTTCCATAAAGATCTACTGTAATTTCCTTCAGTTTACAGCATAGGAAAACAAGAAATAAGTTTAAGCTACCACATATTTTCATAGACACTCGGCATTGGCACATAAGATCAACTAATATAGAGTATAGTTTATTTTTCAATATCTAAATAACAAGATAGTTTTTTATGTTACTAACTAGCTATGTCATTAATACTCTATGCTCTGCAACAGTACTCTTTATCTTGTCACCTGCATGTTAAATACGCCATGTAACACTGATTGACTGTTAATTAAGTCTAGCTAAAACTTTACATATCAGTCAGTCCATCAAACTTTTAAGAAAGTTTAGGATTTAAACAAGACAAAAATTCTCATGCTTCAGGGGTCCTCTATAAAAAAAAGACGTATATGAATAAACAAGACAAAATTTAAAAACATGGAATTTTAACAAAGTAGTTATCTATTAAGTACCAAATACATAACCAAAAGTATATTCAGTATATTAATAGAAAGGTAAATATACTCAGTATTATATAAGTATATACTGTATATTAATATATATTTAGAGAAGGAAACCCAGAATACAAGGCTTCGGCGATACGGGTTTGAAGAGAATGAGGACACACAGTCCTAACCTCCTCGACCAATATCCTCATTTTCAAAGCTCCTCTAAAACAGACATATATTATGTATATAAATATACTCGGTATTATAGAAGTATATTAAAAACATATTTGGTGAAGGAAACCAAGAATACAAGGCTTCTGCGATACGGGTTTGAGGAGGATGAGGACACAGTCCTAACTTCCTCAACCAAAATCCTCATTTTCAAGGCTCCTCTAAAACAAACATATATTATGAGGTAAATATACTCAGTATTATATCAGTATACAGTGTATATTAATATATTTAGGGAAGAAAACCCATAATACAGGGCTTCTACGATACGGGTTTCAGGAGGATGAGAACACACAGTCCTAACTTCCTCAACCAAAATTCTCATTTTCAAGGCTCCTCTAAAACAAACATATATTATGAGGTAAATATACTCAGTATTATATGAGTATATACTGTATATTAATACATATTTAGAGAAGGAAACCCAGAATACAAGGCTTCTGCGATACGGGTTTGAGGAGGATGAGGACACACAGTCCTAACCTCCTCGACCAATATCCTCATTTTCAAGGCTCCTCTAAAACAGACATATTATGTAGATAAATATACTCTGTATTATACAAATATATATTGTATATTAATACATCTTTTAAAACCCCAAAATTAATCAGCATTTTTCAGCAAAGTAGATCTCATTTTTATCACAAAAAAAAATTAACCAAAGATAGAAATCAATCCAATCTATATAAGCCCTATCATATAAAACCAATACAAATAAACAATAGCCAGATCCAAATTAATTAAAGGTTTTGATAAGGCTCACACATAATGAACAGGGGAGCAATTAAATTACATACCGAATTCAATCTGGAGAAACCTAACGTGCACAACTCGCTCTGCTTGTCTCCCTGTACTTGTCCACCAAGCGTTTTACCTTCTTCTTGCCACATAATCATCCATGCTTCCCACGTAATCCAATCTATATAAGCCCTATAATATAAAACCAATACAAATAAACAGTAGCCGTAGCCAGATCCAAATTAATTAAAGGTTTTAATAAGGCTCACACATAATGACAATTACATACCAAATTCAATCTGGAGAAACCTAACGTGCACAACTCGCTCTACTTGTCTCCCTCTACTTACCCACCAAGCGTTTTACCGTCTTCTTGCCACGTAATCATCCATGCTTCCCACTTATTGCCAAGATATACAAAACGTCAAATAAAGTGTTCACCCAAATTACTAACAATTTTTTTTTGTATCCACTACTCGTGAATTTGCATGTTGATCTCAAGAGAGTCGACTCATGACAAAAAGGTAAAAGAAATGCATATATTTTGCTAAAATGTTCAGTTATCACAATTTGTGTCCCATATGTTAACAAAAAACCAATTCAGAATCAGACTGTGTCAACCAATATTGCATTTTTGCTTCCATCAAGTGCCAAAGTAATGATAAATCTAACTATGAATATACAAGAGTGAACTAAGTATCTCACTAAGATTTATAACTTGATTTAGTACTCTAAAAGAAAGGGGATGAAATCCACACAGTTTGGAACAGAACTCTAATTACAATTGAAACTCAAAATCCCATTAGATTTAAAAGAGCTACGAATCAGGTCACTGATTTTTGAAAAGCTCATGCTTTCTATTTTATTATAATATAGTTTACACAGAAAAAGTTATGCAAATGTAAATATATTTGTTTTTCACCATGAAATGAAGTTGTTCCTAAACATAAGTAAAATTATCGCTAGAGGTTTAAAGTTCCCATCAGGATATATAAACTCACCGCACTGAGTAACAACATGTAGAACAATGAAGAAACTTATAGAAGTAGATACCTATTCCTTTCCCTGGAAGGAGTTTTCCGATCACCTTCATCCCATCCCTACATTATTAACAACAATTTCGTAGATCTTTAATGGAATAAAGATTAAGATCATAAAATAAACGCGGCAATTTTAAGAAAAAACCATTTCATATTTAAGTTACCAACAAAAACTTATAAATGCTAAAGTCAAATCCCTAAATATTTTCCACATTAAAAAAAACCCAAAATTAGTAGTTGCATAAGAAAAATCCACATAAGAAAAACAATTTTATTAGTACCTGACCATTGCTTTGAAGTTCTTGCCAACCGTGTTGCATAGGCTTTGCATGCTAAATGTGCCAAAACACAAATATTAATTAGACCAATTTACGTAAAGTAGATAAGCATTACTGAGAAAGATACCAATAAATAGCAGCTTACATTTAATAAGGCAGTAAGTATTTACTTGCTCTGCTCCATCCACACCCAGTAGAGGACAATGCACATTTAAATGAGAAGAAAATCATTGTGAGGAAAAAACATGGGATGAAAAAGCCCAGCAACAAAAAGATTTATAATAGATTTATAATAGAATGACTCACAAGATTTTGATAATAGCCCACACATAATGAATATGGGATCAATTAAACACCGAATTCAATATGTAGAAGCCTAACCTGCACGACCCGCTCTTCTTGTCTACCATGCGAAGAAAATAATTGCTTTGAAGTTCCTACTAACCGTGTTACCTTCTCCTTGCGACGTCATCATCCATGCTTCCCATTTATTGCCAAAATAAAACCAAACGTCAGATAAAGTATTTACCAAATTTACTGACAAAAAAATTGTATCCGCTATGCGTGAATTTGCATGTTGATCTCAAGAGAGTCGACTCATGACAAAAAGGCAAAAAAAAATGCAATATGCTAAATTTTTAGTTATCACATTTTGTTTCCAATATGTTAACAAAAAAACCAATCCAGAATCAGACCGTGGCTATCAATATTGTACTTTTATTTTCACCAAGTGCCAAATTCATGATAAATCTAACTATGCATATACGAGAGTGAACTAGGTATCTCGCAAAGATTTATAGCTTGATTTAGTACTCTTAAAAAGGGAATGAAATCCACACAGTTTGGAACAAAACTCTAATTACAATTGAAACTCAAAATATCCCACTAGATTCAAATAAGCGACGCATCAGGTCACTGATTTTTTAAAAGCTCATAGTTTTCTATCTGATTATAAAAAAAAAGAGACGGAATAGTAAAGAGTACAATAATATAGTTTACATAGAAAAAGTTATGCACATAAATTGATTTGTTATTCACCATTAATCGAAACTGTTACTAAACACAAGTAAAGTTATTGCTATAGATCAAAGTTCCCATCCGCAATATAAACTCGCCATGCCAAGTAACATGTAGAAAAATTAAGAAACTTATAAGAATAGTTACCTATCCCTTTCCTGGAAGGAGTTTTCGAATCACCTTTCCCTACGTTAACAACAGTTCCATAGATCACCCTCAACGTCCAATTTCAAAATCTGTTACGAAATAAACATTAAGATCATAATATAAAGCCCGTAATTTTTTTATAAAAAGCATGTCTTTGATAATTTACCAACGGAAACTTATAAATGCTAAAGTCAACTCCTCAATCTTTTCCACATTAGAAAAACACAAGATTACAAAGTACTTGACCTTTGCTTAGAAGTTCCTGCATACTGTGCTACATAGGGTTTGCATGCTAAAAGCGCCAAAACACAAATACTAATTAGGCCAATTCACGAAAATAAAGATAAGCACTACTAAGAAAGATACTGATAAAAAGCGACTTACATTTAATAAGGTCGTAGGTATTATTTGCTCTCCTCCATCCACACCCGGTACAGGTACAATGCACATTGAAATGAGAAGAAAGTCATTATGAGGAACAAACATGTAAAAGAAACACGGAACGGAAGCGGGGAAACACGTGCACTAATAATAGAAGCATACGGACACAAGTCATGCGCATTACATGGTCTGAGGAAGATCTAAATGTCATACGTACCACTTCAACCCATAATACCCATGCTCCAAGGCTACTATTGGAAAGGGTATATGCCATTCATGTTAAAACAAAATGGACATCGTAACAAAATAGATGTATATTATATTATGCATATAACTCAGTATTATATAAGTATATTAAAACATATTTGGTGAAGGAAACCAAGAATACAAGACTTTTGCGATACGGGTTTGAGGAAGATGAGGACACACAGTCCTACCCTCCTCAACCAATATTCTCATTTTCAAGGCTCCACTAAAACAGACATATTATGTATATAAATATACTCAATATTATGTAAGTATATACAGTATAGTAATACATATTTAGAGAAGGAAACCCAGAATACAAGTCTTTTGCGATACGGGTTTGATGAGGATGAGGACACACAGTCCTAACCTCCTCAACCAAATTCCTCATTTTCAAGGCTCCTCTAAAACAAACATATATTATGAGGTAAATATACTCAGTATTATATGAGTATACAGTGTATATTAATATATTTAGGGAAGGAAACCCAGAATACACGGCTTCTGCGATACGGGTTTGAGGATGAGGACACAGTCCTAACCTCCTCGACCAATATCCTCATTTTCAAGGCTCCTCTAAAACAGACATATATTGTGGTAAATATACCCAGTATTATATAAGTATATACTGTATATTAATACATATTTAGATAAGGAAACCCAGAATACAAGGCTTCTGCGATACGGGTTTGAGGAGAATGAGGACACACAGTCCTAACCTCCTCGACCAATATCCTCATTTTCAAGGCTCCTCTAAAACAAACATATTATGTATATAAATATACTTGGTATTATAGAAATATATTAAAACATATTTCGTGAAGGAAACCAAAAATACAAGGCTTCTGCGATACGAGTTTGGGGAGGATGAGGACACAGTCCTAACCTCCTCAACCAATATCCTCTTTTTCAAGGCTCCTCTAAAACAGACATATTATGTGGTAAATATATTCACTATTATATAAGTATATACTGTATATTAGTACATATTTAGAGAAGAAAACCAAAAATACAAGACTTCTGCGATACGGGTTTGGGGAGGATGAGGACACACAGTCCTAACCTCCTCGACCAATATCCTCATTTTCAAGGCTCCTCTAAAACAGACATTATGTAGATAAATATACTCAGTATTATATAAGTATATACTGTATATTAATACATATTTAGAGAAGAAAACCAAAAATACAAGGCTTCTGCGATACGAGTTTGAGGAGGATGAGGACACACGGTCCTAACCTCCTCGACCAATATCCTCATTTTCAAAGCTCCTCTAAAACAGACATTATGTAGATAAATATACTCAGTATTATATAAGTATATATTGTATATTAATACATATTTAGAGAAGAAAACCCAGAAAACAAGGCTTCTGCGATACGAGTTTGAGGAGGATTAGGACACACAGTCCTAACCTCCTCTCGACCAATATCCTCATTTTCAAAGTTCCTCTAAAAAAAACATTATGTATATAAATATATTCAGTATTATAGTAGTATATTAAAACATATTTGGTGGAGAGGCTTCTGCGATACGGGTTTGAGAAGGATGAGGATACACAGTCCTAACCTTCTTAACCAATATCCTCATTTTCAAGGCTCCTTGATGTTCGTGTACAAAGTAAGGCAGATATGTTAATCATTCAATTAGCACAATATATTTTGACGAGAGGAAAGAAAGGTCAAAGTTTGCATGTTACCTGTAACAAATGTCTTCCCACCGAAACAAAGACCAATTACTGTGCTTCCAAAAGTACAAAAAACTTATTTCTCCCCTTCTACCTGGCATAAAGGGCAATTAAGACAAAATTAAAGTTGGGATCAGGTTGAAGATATAAAGTTAAAGATAAGAGGGGAAACAAAATCTGGTAACCAATTAAGAAAAACTATATTTGTAACAAGTACATAAAGGAAGAATTTCTTTACAAGAAGAACTTGATGTTATTTCATATTTAACCTGTATCACTCTTTAAAAAAGGAGTAGGATATTATAAAAAAGGATGTAAGGCATTATGGTACTCCTATATCAAGATAGAGTTGCACTCATTTTTATTTTTAAAAAAAATTTGATTTATGGTCATAAAACACACGGGGGTAGAAGTATTACTTACTAAAGTAAATTATTGACTGGTTTATCTTAACTACACGTTTCACTGACATGTAGAGAAAATTATTTAAGCTGACATTCATACAAGATAAATTGCTCGCAAGAATACTTGAAGCTTAGTATGAGAAAAAACAAAGGTTCTAACAAGTAAGAACGACCTAAACCCAACATCCCAAACATGGACATTTCTACTGAGTACTAACCCTCTCAGCTCCAAACTGAAAGGATAAGCAAGAAAAGGTAAATGAATGCTATCTAAACTAACACTAGGGAATAGACGAATACAACCAACAAGTAATTGAGTTATCATAACCTTCATGTCATCATATCAAGGATTAGCTTATGAGAATAGAACAAAACAGTCACTTGGTCAAGTATAATCATACAGAATCATCACAAACTAAATAAGATTAGTGCAATGACGAATTGAACATAGAGGCAACTTGATGTTCGTGTTTACTAAAAGTATACTAAAATGTAAAAGCCTTAACAATTCAAATATAAATAAATTTGTGGACCAGAGAAACAATTTATGTATGAAGAACAAAACTTTATTTAGGAAATAGAAGAAAAAACTAAAATATCACTATCAGAGATGGCAACCAGATTACATTTTTCCATACAGTCGAGCAGTAGTCAATAAAAACAGAAAATACGTTTTTTTGTGGAGGGTTTTTTTGTGTGTGTGTGTGGGGGGGGGGGGGGTTAGAATACTTTTACCTGTGAGAAGGGAGGAAATTGATCAACTGGTGTTAAACACATGTATATTGGGAACACGTGTCAGTATTCAATATATATCAGACTACGATTAGGAATTTCACCTGCCCGGAAAATACGAGTTCCATGACTACAAAAAAATGTCTAAAGCGAAAACAATTAGTGTTGCGGTGACGTGGGGATAATATTCCGAATGTTATAAAAGCAAACATTCCATTTTTCGGTCCTTAGCTTTTTAAATAAATAAATTTCTATAAAAAGCAGCTTCTTGAGAGAGAGAGGTAAGAACCAAAATACTGAAGGAAGATTACGTTTCTATTTTCTGTTTTTACGTTAGGAAAAGTTATGATGATATAAGTTATGAGATCAACCGACCCCAAATGGTATGATAATGATATGGGTTTTTTGAGATCATACAGAAGAACCCCAGGCAGAACGTTTAATTTTATGAGCAGCATATTTTCATTGGATGTAGTAAACTACTATAGAATTCCAAGGACGGAAGATACTGCAGGTCAAACATTACAGGTCATTTAGAATACAATGTTAGCAGTATCTGAAAAAGACGGTGCGCTATTGCTTCATTAGTAACTGTACCTGAGCAATGCATCAGTCAAACATGTACGGATTACAGACTTTCATTTCGGATATAATAACTACAAAACTGGAACCACATAGTAAAAAGAAGGTGAAAGCCGCCATGGTTTGAGTAGCATAAACTAAATTAGTGAGAGATAATAAAGGTCCAAGCATGTTACCTTTCAGCCAATGTAATCCCAGCGAAACCAAGAGTAATCGTAATGCTTTCATGTACTTCATTGACTGTAGAACAGGCAGCAAAAAGAAAAAAAATAAGCCCACAAAATACAATTCTCTGAAAATGATGAATACAACCCTGCTAAAGTCAAAATTGTTAAAAAAAAATCTTTAAACTATAACCAAACACATGTTATTGAAATTAACACAGAATGTTATCTAAAAAAATGTTTTGTAAATGAAAATCAAGAATCATGCAGAAAACTACACATACCACAACTGAAAAATTATCGGGTCCAGATCAGCTAGATATATGTAACAGCTGAAATCTAATAAATTGATAGCTTGTTTTTCAAGCGCACCAAAACTTCATAGCTAATAAGCAAGAACACAAACTTATCAGATATCAGTCAAAAACAAGTTTCAGAATAAAAACTAATAATCTCACAACCATCTTACTTTTCATCAGTTATGACTTCAATAAAGATAACTAATGGAACACACATAAACAAGGGACAATAAGGACCAGGGGAGTCTATGCCAAATCATTTATATGTAAGCAAATTTAACTGATATTAACTGCATCTTTTTTTTTTGTGTCGCTGTACTTGAGCTGCAGACTGTCTAAAATCTTACTCTCTCCGTCCCAAAATAAATGCCAGTTTCATGAACATGCATGAGGTATAAGGTGAACAAATCTTTGTGACGGAAGGAGTATAAGTTTTCATTTAAAAATTACAAAATTAACCAGAAATTTGTTTAAAGCATAATTTTCGAAAAGAAATGGGTCAGACTTACAAGATGTCAAGAACACTCTACGTATCATTCGATTCCCTCTAGATTTTGATCAAATTGTATCTTTGGCCAAATTCTGAAAAAGAAAAGAAAGATGTTGATACACAGCTTTACACCTCAATATAGACTATGCAGATTCTTGCAAGTCTTACCTGGTACAAACTCCAAAAAATATATATGTGTTGCATTTATTTATATAGGATTTAACAATAAATATATGTTGCATTTATTATACACCTCAATATAGACTATACAGTTAATTTGCAAGTCTTGCTTCGTCCCCCACAGAAACTTTTCTGGTACACGTCTACCTCACACAATAAATATATGTTGCATTTATTTATATAGGATTTAACAATCAAGACATGTGTAAACTAACAATTCGACCAAACTTAGCAAAAATGGGTAAAAATGGATTTCCAATGATAGGGCCATGCCTGTGCAACAAATTACCATAAAGAAATGCACTTCATGCAAAGCTATAGATCCTATAAAAACTAAGGCACATGACAAACAGATAATAAGCAATTAAGCTTTAACATTTGTGAGACAAAGAGCAATTAGTTAAATGTTAAGACACTACCAAACGTCCCAAGGGGAAATATTTCTGCAATGAGCATACATTAAATTTGGACGACATTATATTGAGCATACAAATCTTTTACAGTTTTGCATTGCTGCAACTAGGATCCTGTAACAATTATTTGTCAAATAAAAAGGCAGTCAAAAATATTCTATAAGATATACAAGTTATAACAAAACACTATGATTATAGATATTTACCTGCAGAGTAAGAGCCGCCAAAAAAAGCGAGTACATCTGGCATGAAAATGAGGACTGGATGTCTTCTATCAACAATGATTGGTGCCTTTTTGCCATAATCCAACCAAAACCCTAAATAGTCAGAAGTAACAGTTACACATGCTTTCAGATGTAGAACCTGACAATGCATTTAGAAAAAATTATATGGAAACTCTAAAAAATCAATTGCACACCTAAATCTTCATCCACCAGGAACTAAGACGCACACTGCATTCTGAAAATTTTGATTCATATCTTAGTATTTGAACATCCAGATCTAAAGTTCATGTGTCATGTTTTGCAAACTCAAAAAAACAAAGCAAATAAAATTTGATGCACTTGTATTGTGTCACTACCATCTCTGCCATTTATATCACTAGTTAGCAAACTAAATTAAATCAGACCCAACAATCAAATGTTGTAATGATATAAGATTAAATTAACTGTTTTACAAGTGCCAACAATGTAAAGAATAAAGATGCAGAAGCTTTGAGTGTGTGTAGATACATCTTAAATGTTGTTTTTGACTGAACAACAAGCACCATACTGAAATACCTTGAAAATAAAAGGTCACTCATAAGAAGAAGAAAGATAAAGAAACAACAAAACAATGAAATCACATATAGCTAACTCGAGTAACGTCTAAATATCCAAGAAAATTCGCTGCAAATCAACTTCATGACTGACTACCTCATCAACATTCTTTCAGTTATGACTTATGATAGTTAAGAGTTTAAACACTGATGATACCACACATGCATAAAGATCTAAAATAATGTCATTTACTTCAGTGGAAAGATCGGAAGTTAATTTACTTACTTCAGTGAAAAGATCGGAAGTTAATTTACTGAACTTTTCACCCTATGCTACACAGACCAAGCCATGTCAAAAGTAAAAAAAATGGAAAAGCAGCAAAGTGCTACCAACTCATAGCTAAACCAAATCAATTCCCAAATCCAACAACAGAAACCCCTCTGCGGTTGTTTAACAGGATTTACATGGAAAGTACCACAGAGGAAATAATTATCCAATAATGACATGTATCAAACCATCACGAGATTAGCTTCCTCATGCTAAAGTATGGGCATATTATAAAGTATGTGACAACAGATAAACCATTAAGATTTCATCTTTCTGAGCCAAAGGATAATGGGCCATATAAATAGTATGTCTTACAGTATAGTTCTGTGAGTCTGAAACAACGTTGTTCGACAAGCCAGCCTCATTTTGATTCCCTGTGTAAATTGAGCCCTGTATATAAAACCAATTCTACAAAACAAGTAGAGTAAGAAATAGTGATACTAACCTGGAAATTAGCAAGAAAGAACGTCAAAGAAAGTGTACTCTGGCATGAATATCACAGGAGGATTGGTTATCTGCTGATCCGATGCTGAACTCAGCCAAGTTTTCCTCGTTCCAACCAAAAATCAAAATAAAAAAGAAGTATGAGTTGCATACAAAGCTTGGCATTCAACTATAAAGAAAGCACTTATCGATTGAGCAAACTCAATTAAAGAAATTCTCTTGCCACTCGTATTGAAAGGAAAAAAATGAAATGAAAAACCACTGTGGGCCTTTTATGTGTTGGAAATAATTTATTTGAAAGAGTTACTAACGAGGTAAGAGTTTCCTTCAAGATATAGAGCTTGTGATAGAGATGAAATAAACAAGTACCTAAAGGATCTGGTGCTATCTTTTTCTTATGTAATATATAGGATGCACCTATGAAATAACAATCACTCGTATTGGCCTTCTAAGTCCATGAATTCAGATTTTCTGCATTAGTGCACTTCCTCGTTTATTGCTTCAAATGAATTTTTCAGTATTTCTTATCCGATCAAAGTTATGGAAGAGAATGAGCTAGAAGATTAACAGAAGAACTTATGGGCAAAAGAAGATATGCTAAGGCAAAAAGAATCTAAAATGCTAAGAAAGATGGGAAAAAAAATAGAAAATGAGAAAAAATCAAAAAAGTATGACCAAAGTGAGGAAATAAGGGAGATTATATTGTTTAAAGGTTTTCTTCTTCTTAAACCACCAGAACGATTACCAATTACGCGCAATATTTATAAGATAGGTAATTCCTTGTTCGTTATAACTTACCAAACTTAAATCAAATTTAAACAAGGAAAGAGTATACTCACAGCAATCACCACATGTACTAGCACAAATTGTGTGAAGAACTAGATTTGTATGCTTCTTGGCATCCTACTATATTTATCCTGCATCGGTGCCTTCAAAGACTGGGTATGCAGACGAGTTCATTTGGGAGCTTTTACTTGTGGACCTCGGAAAAGAAAAAGAAAGAAAAACATTAGTAATAAACAGGGAGTAAACTTCAAAAAGAAAAGAAAAAAGTATAATTATATATTTAATAAACGTGAAACACATTTTAAAAAAGCATGGTGAGAGACCATTTCACCCGTAAGAAGAGCGAACCAGTGCACCAAGGCTTGCGCATTACTAGCCCCAAATCAAAGTAGATAACATAAAAATTCTAACGAAAATTGTGTTGCTTCGATCATTAATTATATATTTCATACAGAATTTTAATAAAGATAATAGAACGGGATATATTACTCGATCATGCCACATATTTGACACGTAACCATAACAAATTAAACTAATGGGTATGACGGGAGTCTAGAAGAGTAATTGGCTGCCAATACATCATTGAATCACAAACGTAAAATAACATGGAAACAACAATGGGATGTTTACATCATTACTTATCTATTCAATTTAGACTTAGAAACCATACAAGTAAAGGGATATAGAACTCCGTCAACCCAGATATGTAACACACCATTATAACAGATTAGGATTAGAAAAATAGAACAAAGGTTTGTTTTAGCAATCAAATTAAAGGCTTTTATAACTCTGCATTATCCCCAACTCATAGAACAAATATGTAAGGTTAAACTTTGAATTATATCTTTCACATCCTAATTTAGATATTCAACTCATTTTCTTATCGTATAAATCTATTCAAATTATAATTCAGTAAACCCAGATTGTCCTCATGCTAAAGTATGGACATATTATAAAGCATGTGACAACAGATTAGGCATTAAGATTTCATCTTTCTGAGCCAGAAGGTAATGTGGGTCATATAAATAATATGACTTACAGTATAGTTCTGAGAGTCTGAAACAATGTTGTTCCACAAGCCAGACTCATTGTGATTCCCTGTGTAAATATAGCCCCGTATATAAAACCAATTCTACAAAACAATTAGCAAGAAATAGTGAAACTGACCTGGAAATTAGCAAGAAAGAACGTCAAAGAAAGTGTACTCTGCTTATCTAGCTGAACTCGGCAAAGTTTTCCTCGTTCCAACCAAAAATCCAAATAAAAAGAAGTATGAGCTGCGAGTTACATATACAAAGCTTGGCATTCAACTATAAAGAAAGCACTTATCGATATATCAAACTCAATTATAGAAATTCTCTTGCCAATCGTATTGAAAGGAAAACAAAATTGAAATGACTAACCACAAATTGTGTGAAGAACTAGCTCTGTATGATTATTGGCATCCTACTACATTCAACCTGGCATCGGTGCCTTCAAAGACTGGGTATGCAGACCAGTTCATTGGGAGCTTTCACTTGTGCCCCTCGAAAAAAAAAAATTAAAAAAAAACATGAGTAATAAACAGGTTTAAGCTTGAAAAAGAAAAGAAAAACGTATAACTATATATTTATAATGAGGGTGGGTAAACTTCAACACATTTAAAACTGTGATGCACATTACTGGGTACGTACAAATTCTAAAGAAAAATGTGTTGCTTATCACTAATTATATATTTCATACAGAACTTTAATAAAGATAATGGAACGGGATATATTACTCAATCAGGCCACACATTTGACACATAACTATAACAAATTAAAATAATGATAGGTAGTCCCAATAATCAGAGATTAGCCTTTAATTAAAGTACTATATTAGAAAGTAAATTTAACATTAAAATTTAACGGGAGTCTACAAGAGTAATTTGCAGCGAATTCATTATTGAATCACAAAAGTAAAAGAGCTATCTGGACCTCTGATGCACAACCTTGTGCCCTCTAAACCAGTGATCTTCATGCACACAAAGGCTAGACTTAAATTAAAGTGACTGAATGAACATGGAAATAATTAACAATGGGATGTTTACATTATTACTTATCTGTTCAATCTAGACTTAAAAACCATACAAGTAAAGGGATATAAAACTTGGTCAACCCAGATATGTAACAAATCTTTATAGTAACAAATTAGGATTAGAAAAATAGAACAAAGGTTTGTTTTAGAAACCAAATCAAAGGCTTTTACACAACTCTGCATTATCCCCCACCCCAACTCATAAAACAAATATGTAAGGTTAAACTTTGAATTATATCTTTCACATCTTAAATTAGATATTCAACTCATAAGAAGATACAAATCTATTCCATATATAATTCAGTAAACCCAGATGTCCACAAAACTATCGTCAAACTAAACAATACACAACTACATATAACTTCAGGATTTTTTTATCAACCAAATTAAAGGCTTCTAGTTACCTCTGAATAACTAAAAACGATCGGAGAACATAACAAATTAACGCCCAACTCAACTTATAGAACAAATATGTCACGTTTAAACCCAATATAAGATCTGAATCATCTGACACATCCTAAGATATCTAACTTATTTTATTTGGGTAGATTCATTAATTAGATTAAGCTAAAATATAAAACTCGAATAGAAGAAGAATACATAATAATTTATAAAATAAAAAATAAAAATAAACCCAGTTATCTCAGCATAAATAGGAACAGAACAGTAGGATAAAAAAAAAATAAAGCCCAGATCATAAAACATACTATGTGAGATTAAACCCTAGTTTATCACATCCTATATTAGATATCTAACTCGTCTTATTTGAGTAGAATCGTTAATTAAATTAAACTAAATCATAAAACCTGGAACAACAAGAATAATAACATTAAAAAAAAACTAGTGAAAAGAAACTTAGACCCAAAAAAATTTCGAAAATAAAACTAAGATTACTTTAATTTAACAGAGGCTAATTAAAGGTTTTATCTAACCCTGTGAGAATATATATAGTAACAATTGAAGAATAAAATTGATGCCAAAATCACAAATTATTACTTAAAAATAAACACAAAGTTAGATCTAGCTATAGCATCCCTAAATATTTTATTAGGTGAATAAAATTAAACAAAATCATAAAAACCTGGAACAACAAGAACAACATACAAATAACGAAAAGAAACACAACTCAAATATTACCCCAAAACCAAAAAAAAAAAAACATAACTAGAATATATCATATATATGATTTAATGAACCAGATTAAAAGGGTTTCATTAATGATGTGTAAATAGGAGAACAAATTAATTAACCCCCAAATAATTAATAACAGAAGTTTCATATTAAAAACTAAACTAGATCTATCGCAATCTAAACTAAATAAAAAATCACCAACAAACAAAAAAAAACCTTAATCAGGGTTTTGCTTTTTACCTGACCGGAATATATATATTTATATTTATATTTATATATTTATATATATATATATATATATAGAGAGAGAGAGAGAGAGAGAGAGAGAGAGAGATGATGAATAAGGTGATAAATGAATTAATGAAGAAATAGGATTATTTATTAATGTGTATATATAGATTATTATAGAGTCGGTGATTATTTGGTGCGTAGTATATACGCTCTCTAATCACGCGCTTTTCCAACGTTTATATCTCCGATTATTTCGCCCCAAGTAATTCTTATTCCTAATTAAATAATTCAATTATTTCCTTTATTATTAAAATAATACTATCTAATTGTGATATATGTGATGATATATATAACACACGACTATGTTGAAACATACGCAATATAAATGTACCGGTAATCGTAATCGTTAGTCATGTGTGTTGCGTGTGCGATTCGTGCTATATATATATATATATGATCTGGTTAAATAAATTTTTAAAAATTATATTGATGAATGAATATATTAAATTAAAAATCATGAGTAATATAATGTTCTTGTTATACAAAATACACGTAAAATTATTTGGTATATGATTATAATTGTTTTGAAAATATAATGATTTTTGTGTGTGTTTTATATTTTGAATTGAATAAATGTAAATGAGTAATTAGTAAAAAAGAGTTGGGGTATTTTCGGAAAAAATTGGTAAAATTGGGCAGACTCATTTGTCTTGTGTTGACTTATTATAATACGAGTTGAGTATTGGGACGGATTAGCCTGCGGGTTGGAAACCTCAACTCTAACTCAACTCGTAAAATATATAACGGATTAGAACGGGACAGATTAATATTTTTTAAACATTTAGGTCTCGTTTGTTTGGATCTTTTGCAACTTTGGATTGGATTAACAAAGATGTTGGGTCCACAAAAGCTATTTACATGAGTTTTAGTTTGGTCTCGGAATGCTAAAGAGAGTGGCCAGGAAAAGATACCAAATAGGGTCTTCTCTAATACCGGGGGGCCCTTTGAAAAAGCAAGGTCCGGACTAAACCAAACATTTACAGCTATGCCTTCCACCTAGGTGTATATCTCTGCAATTAATGTGCAATCTTATGGTTGTTTGCCTGCATCTTGCGTCTAAATAATTAGCTAGTATTTGTAAAAGGATGAAGAAGAAAACTAATGCACAACTACTCCGTCCAAACCCTCGTTATCTAAGATGGATTTTGATTTCTCCAGTTTAGTTGATCTGAATATTTCTTCCATGGTTCTCAGTTTATTAATGATTAAATATACAATTTCAGTCGGAGGTTAGAATGGTAAAAAAATTGATTATTAAGTCCATTCTGAATCTTAGTATTTGAGACAAACATTAAAATGGACTAACAATCTCACATATAACAGTCCTATCCAAACTTAAAAACCATTGGACTATTCATTGGATTAATAGTACAGGTATCATTTGTAACACAAGCACAATCCCATTGGTGGTGTTAGTCCCGGGATTAACAAAGTTCCAAACAAACAAGACCTAATCTAACTCGATCCGTACGGACTGTACCTAACTCAATCCGTGCAGACTGAATTACAGGTTGTGCTTACGTATTTTTTATCAATCCTTAGTTTCTAATCTAAAATGGGATTAGATTGTTGAAATCATGTTATCACGGCACAAGTAATATTAAATTATTTTATTGTTTCATTTATTGAAAATGAGCGCTCATTATGAAATATTTTACTAGTAATATTTAAAATGTTTCAAATTACACAAATCGGTACAATGTAGAGTTTTTTTTTATATTTTTATACATCAAACTATTAACTTTTTACGACTTTTTTTATATTTTTCGTCACTTTTATGACCTCGCGTTACTGGAAACTTTCATTTTACCGAAATACCCTTATTAAACTTTTCTAATTGCATGCCGGGCCACATATTACCAAACAGGTCCTTAATAATTTTGAAACAACTTCAACTTGGTATTTTTGTTTTAAATTATAACATATATACTCCTTAAATTTTTATATTAATAAAAATTTCAAAAGCTAGACTCGCTCTCTAAATTGTGGAAAAATAGCAATATCAAACCAATAATCCGGGTGTTTGTTTCCAAACAAAAAAGTGTTGTCAATTGAAATTTAAATATAAAGCACAATACTTAGTTATGACTTTTTTATAAGAACAGGAATACTTGTATGAAGGGAAATTTTATATAGAAAGAAGGAAGAAAAAGGTCTCATATGTAGAAAACTATAACCAAACGAATAAAAAAAAATCATAAAAAGATTGAACAAGCGTAACAAAGTGAGAAATTTATGGATATTTACCAAGTTTTTTTTTCTGAACCAATTTTGATATACAAACTTAGAGTACCAAATTAATTTTAAAATAAAACTATGAAGACAAATGAATATAATATTAATTAGTCTTTCTTCCTTCGCCATCTCTTCTCTTTCCCAGACTCTCGACATGTCATACCACCGCCCCACATAACATTTATTTTCTTTTTCTAATTTTCTGGGTAGTTATTAGATCATATTATTATTTTTTGAAAATATTAGATCATATATTCATATGCAATGATTTACAATAAATGATTAGGTAAATGACCATTTGTTGTATACGGATGGAAAATGTTTGATGACGTCACATTTTGCTGTTTGTTTGGACGGTAGGTCACAAAAGTGACAAAAAATGGTAGTGATTTGGTAGTTTGATGTACAAAATTGTAAAAAGTTAATAGTTTGGTGTACGAAACTACAAATAACCATATATTGTGCTTGTTTAGTATATTTTGACCCGTTGTTGGGCGACGAGCATATGGTACTCTATAGCTTTAAAATCCGGAAATACGACATGCTCGTCCCGATTCCAGTAGTGTAAAGTAAACCGCGTGTCAGTCTCTTTGAATGAGAACTAAATTAATTTCTCAAATTTTCTACTTTTAAGTAAAACGTATGTTAATCAATAAAAAAACAATACAGTACGAGTAAACTTTTACTCTAGTAATATTAAGGTATACTATTTTAATTCATAATGTATTTTTCTTCACTTCTGAAATCCAATAAACTATTTTCACTACATTATCTGCAACAACAACAAATTATATTAGCTAAGCTACTAATGATGAAGAGTATTATTTACCATATTCATCCAAAAGTAGACTTCTTTTGACAGCCTATTAGTCAGGGGTGAACTTTTTGTACCGATTTGTACCAACCGACCGATTTTCGAACCGAACCAAACAAGTTGGTATCGAAAGTTCGGTATACCGACTTTTCGGTACGGTACAACCGAACCAAACTTTAAAAGTCGGTTCGGTTTCGGTATTCATTTCGTATGTTTGGTACAATACCTAACCGAACCAAACATTAAAATTATAAAATATATATAAATTTATGCATAGTTATAACTTACAAATAAATTGTATTATAGTTTATTTTAATTTTTCTCACGACTTACTTTCCTATTTACGAAGCCAAATACAGTAGAAACTCTATAAAATAATACACTTGGGACCACCAAAATTTATTAATTAAAAGAGTTATTAATTAATCGATAAATTAATAATTATTAATTTATATATTAATTAATATTTTATTAATTTATAGTAAAATACTTAGTTTACAAACACCTTTCAATCTTCCACTTAATTATTGTATACAATGCATGTATATCAAATGAAGGGCCCAATTTGAAATAAACCTTCAATCTCCCACCTTATTATGCTTCTTGTGTTCAATGCTTCTTGAGCTATGAGAAAACAACACCAGAAGTTCTTACCATGCTAAGGAAAATTAGAGACGAGATTCAAGGGGAAATTGATTTCAACAAAAAACAAAAGACAATTGAGTCATTTTTCAAGAAACCTTCGTAAATCATTCATGTAATATGCTATATATAAGGAATTATTAATTTATATTTTATATGGGGTCTAAAGTAATTATCAAAAATGTATTATCTTATAATTTTAGCGAATTATTAATTTAGCACCCTATCCCCGAGTCGGGACCGGCCAAAAATATTATCTTAGAGAGTTTATTAAATAATCGAGTATTAATTTATCGAGTTTCTACCAGTAGAAACTCTATAAAATAATACACTTGGGACCACCAAAATTTATTAATTAAAAGAGTTATTAATTAATCGATAAATTAATAATTATTAATTTATATATTAATTAATATTTTATTAATTTATAGTAAAATACTTAGTTTACAAACACCTTTTAAGCTTCCACTTAATTATTGTATATAATGCATGTATATCAAATGAAGGGCCCAATTTGAAAGAAACCTTCAATCTCCCACCTTATTATGCTTCTTGTGTTCAATGTATCACTTTATGGACATTAAAAATATTTTTTATATAAATACAAGATCAAAATAGGTTAACACAAACAAATCATACACACAACATGGCTATCAAATGAGTTGGGTTATCGCAATGCAATGGATGTCGAAGATGTTCTGACTCACCCAGAAGAAAATGTAGTTGCACAGTTGTTGACTGATGAAGAAATTATTGAAAGCGTTATTAGAATTAATAAAGATGATATCGATGAATAAGATGATGAAAGTTCTACAATGGAGTCCCCTTCGCGAAACGAAGCTATTAAAGCGGCAATCACATTGAACAATTTCTTGTTGAGCTATGAGAAAACAACACCAGAAGTTCTTACCATGCTAAGAAAAATTAGAGAGGAAATTCAAGGGGAAATTGATTTCAACAAAAAACAAAAGACAATTGAGTCATTTTTCAAGAAATTTTCGTAAATCATTCATGTAATATGCTATATATAAGGAATTATTAATTTATATTTTATATGGGGTCTAAAGAAATTATCAAAAATGTATTATCTTATAATTTTAGCGAATTATTAATTTAGCACCCTATCCCCGAGTCGGGACCGGCCAAAAATATTATCTTAGAGAGTTTATTAAATAATCGAGTATTAATTTATCGAGTTTCTACTGTATAATCGTTAAAGTAGCAAATATAAGAATAGTTGTACACATTTTAATTTTTACAAACTTTTTTGCTATTTTATTGTTATCGAGAATTATTTTTTAATAATAATAATGTTTCGGTATAAAACGGAAAACCGAACCGTACCGTACCGAACTTTCGGTAACCGACTTTTTCGGTTCGGTTATGGTATAATTTTTTTCAAACCAAACAAGTTCGGTTCGGTATTGGTATATGGTTAAAAAAATCGGTACCGTACCGAAACCATCCCTACTATTAGTGGTATAAAACTAGAAAAGAAGAAATCAATTTTTTTCAACCCAGCCATCCAAGATCTAACGACCATTTGCACTATAGAGGCATCCCCGACCACGATTTTTATATTTTTTTTTCTAAATGTAATTAAAAAAATTATGAGATATATATATTGATGGTCTCCCTAGTTAAACAAAAGAGTTGCTGGTATAATGGTAAAATTGGACCATAAGTTAGTGTAAGGTTAGAAGTTCAAATTATGTTAGTTTAAAATTTTCTGATTTTTTACTTTGAAATTACCAAATTTTCTAAATACCCGTTGTATTTTCCTAAAAAATATTACATAAAAAATTATGTTATTGTCCAATGTCTTTTGTTTTGATTTCATATTTATTTTATGTTATGCTGAACATGGAAAAAAATTTATTTTTGTATTAGACCATTTTTTTTTATTCAACATATTTTTTACACCACGGCCCCACCGAAGAAAATCATCTTGGTTCCGCCCCCTATAACAGGTCAGAGCAAGAGGGGTCGTCCGGTCCAAACGTTCGTCCGTCATTTGCCAATCCTACCCTGACTATAAATAGAATATTTCTGGGAAGGAAGAGGAGAATATTTCTGTTGAAAATATTAAATATTCAATCATGTTATTTTACACTTCGCAGCTTTGTGTTAATTAATGTTACGATTATGTTCATCAATTATGATGTATATTTTACTTGGTTTAAAATATATATTACTGTAATCAAACAAGCTTTCTAAGTTCATTGTTAGGTGGTTTGAGGCTTTACATTCCTTGTGAAAGAAAAAACCACTAACTGCTTATTCACATAAAAATTAAACAAAAAAGAGACAACCAATACGAGCTTAATTAATTAAATACAGGACAGGATTACAAAACAAACAAAAATAGACATATTTTTACCAAGAGATCAACAACTAACTTTTTTTTATCGATCGTTCACTTCTTGTATATAAAAACCCAGAAATGATAAGCGAAAGTAAAAAGAATAGCAATTAAGACTTGTTGGCAAAGTGATATGGTTTTCTCCAGGGTTGTTTGGTCGTTTGTGTTATGAGAATAGAGAAAAGCCATTGAAATAAAGTCGCTTGTTTTTCCTTTACATATTGGTCTCCCTACAACATTCTTGTATTCCCCATCACTCCATGCCTGAAAAAAAATACGCGTCGAGTTAAAGACATAATACATTTCGTGTGTCGGTGTGTATTTGAATGCCGTTTTTCAGGTAAACAAGTTGTGACTTGTTTAAAATGCACAGCAATCTTAAGGCTCGTCAACTTAAAACTTATGGTTAATTTCTTCAGAACATAAAATGAAAAAATCCGGCTATCAAACTGAATGACCCAAAGCATTGCATCTTTTTAAAGTAAACAATATAATGCAATTAATGACAAAGTGCATTAGTTAGCCAGCTTAAATTCTCAATTTTCTAATTATCTGGGTTGCTCTGTAGAAGTTGGTAGTTTTAAAGAAAGCGAAACAAAGGACAAAGCAAGCCAGCCAATATATTTGAATTAAAACTAGAGCAAAACAAAAAAACTTCATACTATTTAGAAGAGTAAAATTCAAAATAGTCACTCAAAAAAAAAATACTCAAATAGCGACGGGATTAGTAACGGTATTTTTTGTTACGAGTTTATTAGCGACGGTTTTTGTGACGGATTTGTGACAGTTTAGTCAATTTGCGACAGATTTGTGTAGCCTTTCAAATTAACGACAGACTTGTGACAATTTTTGACTCTCACTAAATCAAACAATATTTTGTAGGGAGTTATGATGTTTCCGTTAAACTCATGTGATTAGAATGATGACACAATTCCCCCACAAACTTTAGATAATTGATAAATAAGAAAAAGTAAAGAGAATAAATAAAGGGACAACTTGGAAAGTAAAACTTGGTTATCACTAATGAAAGATAGACCTAGTTCATATATGGTTTTAGTCAGTAAATTAATTAATTTTGGAAAACATTTTCTTTGGAAAAAACAATGTCACGTATTTATTCTCAAGCGAAACATATACTACAATACTAGTCCGGTAGTTTTGATTAAAATCTAATTAAGTCCTATAGTTTCCTTTACAACTAGTAGTTCACTACGTTTTAAAAAAATGAACATGGAAATCCTATATCTTATATAATGGCCATCGTGCGTAGAGTCGTAGAGGACAATATATATATTAACACGAACGGTCATAACAAGAGTATGAGGTGAAAGACTATACCTCTTGACAACTGGTAGACTGGCCAACTAGTATGATTAGTTTAATATACTGTACATAGAACTACATTGCGCCACTACAAGAAAAAATTCATTTAGCATCATAATTTTTTTTTGGTTATGTTGCTAAAGTGGTTGTGGCAAACAGTTTACCAATAAATAGCAACATAATTTGGCCAATCCTTATTGTTTAAATCGATAATCTAGCTAGCTAGGAGGATAACATAAAAAAAAACTGGATGGACATATGTGTGCAGTGTAATTAAACCTCAAATTTTTACTTTTTGATTTTCACACTTTGCATATATCTTGTTTCTCCAAATTTCTATGACACAGAACAAATGAAGGCCAGGAAACTATCAACTAATTGTTTAGTCAATGCCTAAAAACACATTTAGGGTTAACATATGAAATTATTTTTCTGCTTAAATTTTAGCATCCCAGGATCAATTCCTGGTCCCGACACTATTTTAAACACTCAAAAGTCATAAAAAAAAAGCATAACGAAATGCGGTGTTTACCTGTATCTGATCTCCAACAGTTACGACAAGCGCATCCTTGGAGGGGACGAACGAGACCCAACCTTTCTTGGAATAAACATGAAACTCTGAACACCCATCACATACATGTAGCCCTAAAGCATGGGAGTAGTAATCCGAACCTCTAATTAACATTTTAATCACATCATATTTGATAGAATTAACCCAATCCTCGCCACCTAGAGTTGGACTCTGTTTGTGGATATAACACATTGATGAGCTTTCTTCTTTGCTCCCGCTCTGGTATCGAGTTCTTATGACGCCATGTTTTTCAAGGGCAAATAGCAGTTCTTGAGCAAGTTTCTCAACTTCAAGAAATAGGGCTTCCATTTTGTCACTGCAATTTGCAATAATGTCCATGTACTACATTAGACTTATATATGTCTTCTCGTACATCCGAATATAT
Source organism: Primula vulgaris (assembly GCA_963920805.1). NCBI lineage: Eukaryota > Viridiplantae > Streptophyta > Magnoliopsida > Ericales > Primulaceae > Primula > Primula vulgaris. Next base: position 50,507,913 of record OY987212.1, read on the forward strand.
GGGTAACCACAACATATTCAGCTCTTTTAATTTTCTTAATTATTATATAGTCTACTCATTCCAGTTTAACTTTCTCCAAATCTCAATGTTAATTTATTGCTAAGAAAATATATCCAGCTTAACTTTGAAGTTCTAGTTCTTCATGCTAGAAAACCAATGATAAAATCCAAAATCTCACATTGTTTGATCATATCGTCTACTCATTCTTTTCAAAATTTTGACAAAATGAATCTTGAATCGCATCACAATTAACCTCTATATTAATTTGCAACACTAAATATATATATGGTGTTGTTTTATTTTGTTCAAGTTCTATCTATATTAATTATAATTGTATTATATATATATGCAGAGTTGAAATACCTGAAATTTGAATACCCAAGAGGCCAAATTCCCTCCATATCCAACCTCAACTTCTCATCATTTCTCCCCCAAACAAACTCCTCACTCGTCTCTCTTTCCCCCTCCTCTTCTCGACCCTCCTCGAATCCATACTCTCTCATCCCCACCGCTCTCGTCATCTTTCTCTTCTCCTCCGTCCCCAACCTGAACACCTCACCACTTACTCCTAAAACCTCCCTCCTCTCTCTTTTCCCTATCCCATAATTCACCATTTGAAAACACCCCGTTCTAGAAACCGACTCCCTAATAGCCTCAATAGCCGAATCATTTTTCAACGACGTTAACAGTTCAAAGTCGATGATGGGAGGGCATTGGATAGTGACGTGGCGAGGGAAAACTCTGTCTGGGAGGACGAGGTCGGGTACGGTGACGGAAGTTTCGAGGAAGTGCGTCAGGATGTCGTCATTGTCAAAGAATGAGCGGCGACCTGAAGCCACAGGAGAAGGAGGTGGGGCCCGGAATTCAACCCATGAAGAGTCATGGTCAGGCATTATTATTATTCAGGTGTTTAGAGATGTTAATTATAGTTATTATATTTTCAACTTGTTTGTTATGTGTAAATGTGTGTGCATGTCTATATATATATATATATATATATATATATATATATATATATATATATATAATCGTGTTGCATACACGTTACGTGTGCGATACGTACTGATATAGATATGATCCCGACAAATAAACTTCATATTTTTTTTAAATTTTAAATATCGAATGATTAAATATAATTAACAATCGTATATAAAAAGTAACGTAATGTTTTACTCTTATAAAAAATACACAGCGATTTTGTTTGAAATATAAATGTGTGAAAAATAACATTTTTTAAGTTATTTATGTATTTGAATTGAGTGATGACATTTTAAGAGTAATTATAATATTAGAGTGAGAGTATTTTTAGAAAATTTGGATAAAATTGAACAGGCTCAAAATGTTTGAATTAAATTATATTAATAGTATGATATATGATAAGATATATTGAAAGAGTGTTTGGTACTACTTTCACTTTTCTTTCACTTTTCTTTCTTCTTTATATATTTGGAAAGAGGAATGTGGGTTAAGAGCAGCAATGATTACAGTTTGAGAATGAATGTTATCATCATAAGTTTTCTTACTTTTCTTCTTTATACCTTTGAAATATGTAATCATTCACCAAATATTTAACCCAATTCTTTTACCACCTAGCATGGATACAAAATAGTTTAACAATGGAAGGAAAAATTGGTGTTTAGTATAAAAAAAACTTTATTTGTGTTTAGTTTTATTTAACGGCCAAAAGACTTATATACCCTTGTATATTTTGACACCACATGAATACTAGTCAAAATTACTCACGCGTTGTGTGTGAGACGCGTAATAACATAAATCTCGTAATATATTTTATTTTAAACATAATATTAAGATTTGATATAATTTATTTTACTTGTTCAGGTTAAAACGAATTTTTAATTAATTTAAACTACATCCGTAATTAGAAAAAATATAGTGAGAACAAATTTTTAATTAATTAGATTAGATATCATACTATTAGTATAAGGGAACTCAAGAAATATTGAGTCTACCCAATTTTACCCATTTTTTCCAAAAATGTCCCTATTCTAATTTACTAATTACTAAAATAACTTAATGCAATTTAAATAAATAAATAAATATTCTTTTTTTTTCACATATCAAATAATCTCTCAAACAAATCATCATACATGTATATTTATATTACTATAACAATAAAACATTATATTTTTACGATATTCATCCAATTATTTTTGTAAATTTTTTGAAAATGTTAAATTTATTTGTGTCGGATCATATTTATGAAACTACGTGTTACACACGCAATGCATGAGCTACGATTACTAGTATATATATATATATGGCTGGCTGCTATTTAGATAGTTTAACAAAATTATAGTCCGGTGAAAATTAAAAGTTGATTTTTTTTTAATAATGGGTCTGTAATTAGGTGAAAATTGATAGTTTAACATTATAGTCCCTTATCTTTTTTTACTTATCCAGCAGTATCGCTTTGGTTTTACATTTTACAATTCAGTCCCCATGAACTCCTCTCGTTCACGTTTAATCCGTAACTAAAGGATTTCTGGCTGGCCTTTATTAAATTTCGATATTACTTCTTATTCTTTTTTATTATTATTAATTCTCATTTTTATCATATTTTTGAAAGATATCATTTTCTCTATTACTCTAAATGTAACTAACTTAAATCCAAAAGTTGTACGTTTTGATTTATCTGATTACTTTTTTTCTTAACAGAACGTGTGTGAAGGTATAGATAACTTAATTTCTCTTAACAATAGATGGATAGAAAACCTCAAAGTTTTTAATATACACACACACATATATATATATATAACGATTCTTAATTGTAAATTTATACACTATTGGTTGATTGACGGCGTGCAAGTATAGTCCGAGAGGATTCGACATCCCATCCCAAGCCTAAATAATAGTATTTGAAATAAAATAAAATATAGATTATATCTTTTTCTAGATTTTATTTGAATAGAAACACTACTAGTGTATATGAGTAATATATATATATATATATTATATGATTATCGTCAACAATGAAAGAAGATTAAAACCGACATGTGTTTGTTTGAAATACAACAATTAAACTTGGTCTATAGATAATTAAGTAATTAGTTTTATGCTTTCAAGCACTGAGAATTTGATGGTACAATTTTAAAGTTTTTTTTAATTATTGAATACGTACACTCTAAAATTAGAAACTCAATCTTAATCAAAATACAGTATTTTTAATTAAGATCATGATTTTAACCAAATAAGTGGTACTGCATGTCTTTAATTATGTCTCTATCATAAAGTTGGTGGTCATAAGTTCACACTTTGACATGTATGCTAACCATTTGTGAAATGTGCGACATTTCAATGAAATGGACCTACTTACCAAACTACTTTCCATTTTTTCCACTTAGATGGACTCGTCTGTCCAATTATCGAATAACTATTTTCATCAATTTACCCATTTCTTCACCTACCCAGAAAAATAATAATAACCACTACATATTTAGGTGGAAACAAAATTAGAGTTTTATTTTTTAAAATTATATTTAAGTATGCTAATTAATTACTCGTGCCAGTTATAACTAAAGTGAAACTATCGGTCAATATATATAACGGTACAGTGCATATCGATTTCTAATAATTTAGTATAAAAATCCAAAAGTAAAATTTTAATTTCTTGGTAAAGTTTACAGTCATGCTAAATTTCTACTTCTCATATTAAAAATATTAGTAATCCTGCCTCACGTTTTGCGTGTGCGGCGCGTAACGCAATAAAAATATAAAAAATATGTATAGTTATGATATAATTAAATATGTGGATAATAAAAAAAACATAGTTTAAGATTTAAAAGAATTTTTGTCTGTTAAATAGTGATAAATAGTTTTATTAGTTTTTACTTTTTATATTTTTATGGGAGTATGATATTATTGTAATTAATATAAAGGTGTAGTAGTATTTTTGAAAAAAAAATTGCTTAAATTAGACAGTCTCATTTGACTTGAGTTGCGTTATTATAATAGAATGATTGTGATTACTTTCCTCATAATTTGGCAGTTGCTTTAATTCTATACGGAAAATTAACTGGATTACCTTATCTCTCATGTAAGATATATTGTAAATTTTGGTAGAATTGTGAAACTTTTAAGTGCATGGGTTTTTGCTTACGTACTTAATGTTTAAATAGTTTTCCAAGTGAGATAAGCAGTATAAAAACGAGTGTGCCCATTTTCAATATCAAAGGAAAAAAGAAGAAGCTAATTAAAGTTAAGAGCTAATTAAACAACAATAAATTATAGTCATAATTAAGTCATAACTAGTTCTAGAGTCTAGTACATATGTGGAAATTTTGACAACTGTAGTGGACAATAGTAAAAAGGTCCAATCTGATGATTGTATTCAGATACACGTATATTATGAATATATATATATATATATATCGTGCATTTTCACTTATTCTTATATTGATTTTAATTATACTTCCTGATTGCACATCCTGTGACACCACTTTTAACTATATCATTTATATAATTAGTTGGTTTAATAAATTTGGGGATGGATATAAAAATAACTCCATATATAGTATATATGAAAGTGACCTTTAATATATCATGTTATTTACTACCCGAAATCTTGTTTGAAAACTTATATCGCATATTGTAATGTTATTTAAGAAATTTGTCAGTATATATATATATATAGTTGTACCATATTGAATGTTATACCTAGTTGTATCATATATTGAATGTTTCGAAATATAGTTAAATATAAAATGAGTGTATGATGTTTGGGTGGGTGAAGCAGTATTATACCACAAATTGATTAGCTTACAAATAATCTTAAAATCAAAATAATTTTAGTTCACCAACCCCCTTATTTTGAGACCCCATTCTAATCCTTTATAATTCCGGTTAGTTTGTAATTTAAGCTCATTCTCTCTCTTTCCCCCCTCTCTATCTCTTGAAGTTTGATGTTTTCTTAACAAAAATTAAGGAGAACCCTAAACAAGTAAGTGTAGTCCTTTCATAAATACTTTTGTATTCCTTACTATAAGTAAGTATATATCTTTCGTTTCAATAGAAGGATTAGCCATGCACATGACTTTTTTATTGCACTTTTTGAGTACTAGAAAGAAATAAAAAAATCTTATCCTTGAGTGTTCCATTTCCTCTCTCGTTTTATTGTTATGCATAAAATTCTTATGTCGAAAAAATGGTTTTCCTAGAAAGCTAAGATTGAGTAATTTAATACTAACAAGACACGAATCAGCTTCTATTTTCAAAAGTTTTATGAAAGTATGAAACCACTCATTAACTTTTATGTTCAGAACAATAAAGTACTCTAGTTCAAACTCCTCATACACTAGAGCTATTTTGATATTTTGAGGTTATATCTGTAATCATTTAGGTCTAGTTAATGTGTCTTTAAAAAATTTGAATCCTTCCAAGTTATCATTTATTTAGAGACCGATGAACTAATACTTATTAGTATTTTTCATTGTCATTCAACTAGGATTACATGCACATCGAAAGAAAGGATATGGAGGGAGAGAAAGAGACGCCTCTAAGTAGGAGCAGGAGCGGGAGCAGAAACTGGAGTAGAAGCTTCGGAGAAGTTTTTACGAACCAAAATTCAACGAGGCGTAATAGTGCTCGCGCTGAAGAGGACGAGGAGGCTCTAAGATGGGCCGCTATTGAGAAACTACCGACTTATTCTAGGCTAAGGACAAGCTTAATAAAATCATTTGTAGAAAATGAGAATAAAGTGGTGCATAAAGCAGTGGATGTGAGAAAGCTTGAGGTGAATGAGAAAGACGCGTTCATCGATAAGCTTTTCAAGGTCGCCGAGGAGGATAATGAGAAATTTTTGAAAAAATTTAGACAACGCATTGACAAGTGAGTTCTCCGATTTTCTTAATAGCAAGTATGAAACTATTAATCCACCCGTCTTATCTATTACGTACTTACTATTTTAACTCAGTAGGATCCCTAATTCTGAAATTTGAAATCGGTCTTTTTTACGTCTCCGTGTGAAAAGATAATTTCCTTAATTTTTCCATTTTTTTTAACAATTCACGACCGTGGCATAATTTTACATTCAAAATCACATAACTACATAATTAAGAACATACTCCGTGTACATTAGACACTGATACTTTTCGTCATTAACTAAATTTTCCAGTTTAGGATATTTTTAATCAGGCCCTTTCGTTGGTATGAATAATATATACAGTTAAAAAAAAGGGTTTTATTTGCATTTCCTCCAACTTTTGTCTGCAACGATTAATTCGATGCACGCTTATAATCTGTCTAAAATAATAGATGCATGGAGTTTTTAATATCGAAATGTTTTATTTTTATTATAGTATTATTGACTAGCTATATGAGTTACACGTAACGCGTGTGAATAAATTTGGTTACAACTTGCACATGGTTGGTAGATTTAAATGGAGAAGATCAACTAATATATAGTATAAGTACTTCAATGATTAGAGCTTTTAATTAGTTTTTAGCTCGGACATAGTCTTCTTTCACAGTTGATTTTAAGTTGACTTCCTTTTTTATAAATTTGGAAGTTTATAGTTTATTTTAATCAAACGAACAACTACTAGTGTTGAAAATTTAAAGCTTTCATGGTAATTAATGTCCCTATCAGTTATCACTATATTTTAGCTATAAGAAACAAACATGATGAAATAAAATGAATAAATTTACAATTTATCTTATGGGGTCGCTAATCGTTTAATACAAAATATAACAAAATACCTCACTTGTTTTCGGAGGTATAAGACGTTAGTTCAGATATATGATCTTTTTGCATATGGAATATTTATTTTTCATTCGCTCTTGTTATACGACTATTTGACTTTTCGAATTTTTGTCATGTCAGAATGTTAGAGCAGTTTTGTGCACCATTGTAGTCCCATTGTTTTCATATATTAGTTAGGTTAATTTTTACGACTAGTATGTCTTCATGTTTCATTATATTTGGAAAAATAAGAATTTTGTAATTATAGGGTAGGGATATCCCTTCCGACGGTAGAAGTCCGATTCGAGCACTTGACAGTAGAAGCAAAATGCTATATTGGTGATAGAGCTCTTCCCACACTGCCCAACGCAGTGCGAAATCTAGCTGAATCGGCCCTGAGCTTACTCGGAATCAGTTTTGTGGAAAAAACAAAACTAACCATTTTAAAAAATGTCTCCGGTATAGTAAAACCGTCAAGGTAATTTAGTTGATAATCCACATACTTTTATCAAGTTTTCATTTCCAAGCAAAATATTATTTTTTAGAGTAATAATTTTTTAAATAATATTAATAGATAGCAAATAATTTCATTTTGTGTAGGATGACTCTTCTATTAGGACCACCGTCCTCAGGGAAAACATCCCTTTTGCTAGCATTGGCTAGTAAATTGGACTCAAGCTTGGAGGTCTGTTCACATTTTCCCTTAGCTTATTAAGAGTATAGTAATTAATTGTCCAAAATATTTGGATGAAGAACATTAATGTAAGATAATTACTAATTCAGATATTGTGAAATGCTGTAGGTAAAAGGAGAAATAACATATAACGGGCATAGGCTCGATGAATTTGTTCCACAAAAAACATCAGCATATATCAGCCAAAACGATGTTCATGTGGGAGAAATGACCGTGAAAGAAACTTTGGATTTTTCAGCTCGTTGTCAAGGGGTCGGCCATCGATTCGGTACTTAAACAACATATTTTTTAGCCCACCTCTCGTTTCTTCGATGGGATTAAAAAAAGCGTAAGAATATTGATATAATTTGTCGATTAAATTGCAGATCTCTTAACCGAGCTTGCACTGAGAGAGAAGCGTGACCGTATTATTCCTGAATCAGAGATTGACCTTTACATGAAGGTAATTTGATAAATTCAAGTTAATTTATGTATACATATTTCTTAATTGTCCTTCTAACCTGCATTTTGCTACCAAGTCTTGCTTTCTTATTATTTATTTTCTAACAAAAAAATTGCAGGCAACGGCTATGGAAGGAGTTAAAAGTAGCCTGATAACTGATTACACATTAAGAGTAAGTTATAATATTTTATTTTGACATTTCTGGTTAAGTAAATTATACTGTAGTTGGGATGTCATTAGGGTCAAATGCTTGCGAAATACTAAAAATACTAATTTGTATGTCAATTATGTCTGCTCACCTACTTTTTGTACAAGTATATTGGTGAGTGATTATATTAATTTGCTTCGAAATTTCCAAATAATTTGTCTATGATAGCTCCATATTTAATTTGTTTCATAGTAGAAATAGTAAAAGTGCAACAAAGAGTACCGACTACGTATTTTCACAAGAATTATAATACTCCTATTATTCCAAAGTTTGAGAATTAATTATTAAAATATCGAAGTTTGACGAAGCTACTTATTTAGTTGAATAGTTAAAGCCACATTTTTCTAGTAAAACATCTAAGTATTTTTATGTCAAATAATTAGATTCTGGGACTTGATATATGCCGAGATACAATTGTGGGAGATGAAATGATAAGGGGAATTTCAGGTGGACAGAAAAAACGAGTTACTACAGGTATATATATTTTATTCCTTTCCATTTTCCCTTGTAATTTTAATAAAATGAAATACTATTGTATTGACATATTTAAAATGTTACTAAAACCGACTTATAAATTACGTACATGATTCATTATATTTCCTAGGAACAGTTTCCATTACAACAATATTGATTTTGTCTAGCTTAATTATAAGAAAACATAATTGATCATTTTTTTATTTATAAAAATAGACAGAAACATGATTTACTAAAGGATTAGTTAAACAAGTATTTTACTGTCTCCACTTATATAATATCACGGAATTCTTTATCTTGAGACACGATTAAAATGGCCAAAAACTGTCACTTTTTTTAGTGGAATAGTGGGATTCTACAATGTTCCATTAGAAACCCTTTTTTCAGATTAGCCAACTAAAATAAAGCTTTATATATATTTACATTAAGAAAAACGCGGGGCTTTTGTATTAAACAAAATAAAAAAACTTATAGTGGCGAATAAAAGAATAAATAGGGGGTCCAAAATTCACATATGATTTGGTTGACCAAACCACCAACTCCTTTCAAATACTATAGATTACCGCCATGCCACATCATTTTAAAGAGAAAAAAAAAACACTATTTATCAGGACCGGGTAAAAAATCGGAAAAACCGAACCGAACCGAAAAAACCCGAAAAAGATCGAAATCGAAAAACCGAAAATTTTTCGGATCGGTTTCGGTTTTCAGTAAAACCGAACCGAAAAATAACCGAAAAAAACCGAAACTGGACCGAAAAAACCAGTCCGGTTCGGTTCAAAAAATAAATAGACCGAAACTGAAAAAAATCGAACCGAAAAATATGCTCGATTTCGGTTTCGGTTTTACCAAAAACCAAACCGGATCTAACCGAACTCAGCCCTACTATTTATATTTTACACAAATCACTTTAGTCCTAAAAACAAAACTCACTACTTCAAGTGTGCAAACACCTTCTTCTTTTTTTTTAATGTGAAATGACATTACTGAAAACTCGTAAGTATCCGTGCAACATATAAGAATTGTAAAAAGAAAAAGAAAAATATGAATAAATATTGGACATAAACTAGTAAGTAGTAGTAACTAATTCATTATGAGCTCAAAAATGTAGGAGAAATGATTGTCGGGCCAACTAAAACTTTGTTCATGGATGAGATATCAACTGGTCTAGACAGCTCCACAACATTTCAAATAGTTAAATGCTTGCAACAAATTGTGCATTTCACCGAAGCCACCGTTTTAATGTCGTTGCTACAACCTGCTCCTGAGACGTTCGATCTTTTTGATGATATCATCCTCTTATCGGAGGGACAGATCGTGTACCAAGGTCCACGTGAGCACATTGTCGAGTTCTTCGAAAGTTGTGGATTCCAATGCCCCGAACGAAAAGGGACTGCCGATTTCTTACAAGAGGTATGGTACATTATTAACGTGATATGTCTAATTCAGTGCAAAATGTTGGTCTAAGATCGCCCCCCTTATAATTAATACTATGCACACAATTTGCACACTTCATGTGACTAAATTATATACTCACATGGAGTGTGCGAGTTGATTACAAGTTGTGTTAATATCATTACTCATAAGTATATATATATATATATATAGTCCATATCATGATAGATACTAGCAACAATTCTAGATAACTTTATTGCTTATCTGAAAGTGAACACTCGTAAAAGTTAATAATATATTATAAATACACAAGCATACATTGGAGCAAGAGTAACTCAATATTACATTTACTGGCTTACAAGAAAAGGGAAATTTACCTATTTCAAATCATAGAATTGACATAGTTATGTCATTATTGTGTACATGCAGATTACTTATGTAACATTTGACTTTTCGTACTTGAACGTTACGTTAAAAATAGAAATGCACTTCTAAGTTAAAGTATGAGTAATGAGTCTATTCTGATCTCATAATATAATCCCCTGCAGGTCACGTCAAAGAAAGATCAGGAGCAGTACTGGACCGACAAGTCTAAACCATATAAATTCATATCCGTATCCGATTTCTCAGCTCGTTTCAAGCGTTTCCACGTGGGCTTACGCCTCGAAAACGAGCTCTCAATACCATACGAAAAAACCCGTAACCACAACGCGGCTCTTGCATATAAGAAATACTCGGTACCCACAAAAGAACTTCTCAAGGCATGTTTCGACAAAGAATGGTTACTCATAAAAAGAAACTCATTCGTATACGTATTCAAAACTGTTCAAATAATTATATTTGCTATCATCGCATCGACTGTATTTCTGCGTACAAATATGCATACACGTAATGAGAACGACGGGGCGCTGTATATAGGTGCACTTTTGTTCACTATGGTAATTAACATGTTCAATGGATTTGCTGAGTTGGCAATGACTATACAGAGGCTTCCGGTATTTTATAAGCATAGGGATCTTCTTTTGCACCCGACTTGGACTTTTACTCTTCCGAGTTTTCTACTTAAGGTTCCGATATCCGTGTTAGAATCAGTTGTTTGGACGGTTATGACTTATTACACGATTGGATTCGCACCCGAAGCTAGCAGGTAACTATGACTTAAAAGTTGAGTCCAGCTATAATATTGGCACCAGCAGCAGAGCATAATTAACTTTTTGGTTTGCCAAAAATAAAAGACAGTTTTAGCAATTGTTGGGCTTCTTTCACCACCTATATATTTTCAGGTTCTTCAAGCAATTGTTGATGGTATTTTTAGTCCAACAAATGGCAGCTGGGCTCTTCAGGCTCACCGCTGCGGCATGTAGGACGATGATCATAGCCAACACGGGAGGAGCGCTCTCTCTCCTCCTCATCTTTCTCCTCGGTGGCTTCATCCTTCCTAGAGGTTAGTTAGCACCTGAAAAAAGTGAAAACAGCTTTTTTTCTTATTTCTTGTAGCAAGTAGCTGGTAACACATAGTAAAAGAGTACTAAGGACCATTTCTTATGGCATTTGGTTGATCAGCTTGAAATCTGAGTTTTTTTTTCTGGTTATTTGCTTGAAAAAGCTAGAAGCTTCGATCTATGTAATGTACCGGATACTTCTAAAATCTTACAAAAAGCACACCATATTTGCCCAAAAGCTTGCAATAAAAACAAGCCAATTTAGTGTAATGAGTACATGGCGAAATCTTGAAGATTTTACTAGACTTCGAATTACCGTAAGTATCAAATTAAGATTTCTCAACAGTATTGATATGAATTCTGCTATAGAAGAAAAAGTTATATATGATGTGCCTGTTTTATTTCACTGCAGGGCAAATTCCGAAGTGGTGGGAATGGGGCTATTGGGTTTCACCGTTGACATACAGTTACAATGCTTTGGCTGTAAATGAGATGTTTGCTCCAAGGTGGATGAACAAACTGGTATGCCGTATGCAATTTATAACAATAAAATTAAACGTACAGAATTATGTACGCACAACAGTGTGACGGTGACAGTTTTCTAACTTGGAAAATTGCAAAACATTTTTTTTCTTGATAACTGAGTGAATGAGTACCTAGTAACCGGATCATGTACATACCTAGTCCTAATCTTGGGTATCTTTTTCTCCTGAGTGTCTAGTAAAATGCTCAAAATTTTCCCGAAACATTAGGCAAAGGAAAATGTACAAAAAAATAAATAAAGCAGAGAAATTTTGTTCTCTGTGCTAAAGGTTTAAAATAATTCTGTTCTTTACAGGGTTCAGATAACAGGACTCCCTTGGGTGTGGCAGTGCTAAATAATTTCAACATATTTACCGACAGAAACTGGTATTGGATCGGGGCAGCAGCTTTAGTCGGTTTTATTTTTCTCTTCAACGTTTTATTCACCCTCGCTCTCATGTATCTCAATCGTAAGTATCTCATTTAATTCAAAAAAAGTGAAATGTAGCATTTATAAGGCACAACATTAATACAATTTCTTTCGATTCTTATTACTTGCAAGCTAAAGTAAAATTGATCTAGATTTTTGACTTCAAGATGAGCTCATAAGTAACTTTTACAATAGGATTGATGCATTAAGGAAAACGCATTTAAGCATTTTAAAACATGCTTTACCTGTAAAGACTGTTTTTTTTAGAGATTAGACAAAAGCATGAAAACCGCCACGAAAGCATATTATTTCGTGGATAATGGCGCTATATGCGCAGAATGTGAGAGATTTATTCTTTTGCTTTGTTTTTTTCGTTAGTAAAACTCACTCTCTTAGGATTTTCTTAATGTTCTATATGTAAAAATAGCTCTGGGAAAGCCACAAGCTATAATTTCCAAAGAAGAAGCGGAGGAAATAGAAGCTGACCAAGAAGAAAGTAATGAATCTCCAAGACTCATGACAAACAAATCCAAGAAAGAGTCAGTTCCTCGATCATTATCTGCAAATGATGGGAATAATACAAGTAAGAAATAGAAATATCAAACCTTATTCTAATATTTAAAGTAAAGTGAGATCCATAATATATGTGAATAGATTATGAGAGGCGAGACAGATTTGTAATTTTTGATCCACAGTTTTGTAATTGTCGAACAGTGAAAGAGAAGATGCGAATAAGATTATGCACCTATCCTTACTCATCATAAAGAAACTAAAGTTGGAATAATGTCAATAATATAATTTCAGGAGAAATGGCTGTCCGGAGAATGAGCAGTCGATCTGATTCAAGAAAACATAGTAGAAATGAAGAATCTGGTCTTGAATCGGCAAGAGGTGTTGCTCCCAAAAGAGGAATGGTTCTTCCTTTCACTCCCCTTTCCATGTCATTCAATGACATTAATTACTTTGTAGATATGCCCCAAGTAAGTACTTGTTTTCAATATTTTCCTTTTTTTCTTTTAATGCGCTTTATGGGACTGTTTGGTGGTAGCGTTTAAGTTGGATTACAATACTAATTATATAAGATGCAGCACACTCGGTTGGCAAACTTAGAGCTGAGATCTTTTAGCTTCCTGACATGAAAAGGCTAAAAGTTACTTCACATTTTATGACCCCGGTTTTTTCAACAAAGCATCCTCAGTTAAAACTTTCGAGGTTAAGAGACTATTCAGCTGGTCAACCAAATGCACTCCAACTCTTTGAGAAAACATTAAAAAATCCTGAACTTAGGGTTGGTTTTGTTGCAGCTTTTATGAAAATAAGCTGAAATTTAAAGGTTGAGACATAAAAGATAGGTTTATCCGGTTTATAACTTCTAGCTTTTGAAAACCTCGTTAAAAATTCTTACTTTCAAATAGTCAGCTTTCTTGTTAAAGCTACAGCCAAACAAATGTTATGTAAGTAAAACATGGTAATACGGAGTATTAAGTTACTAACAATTCCAAAAAATCATTTCCCAACAGGAGATGAAAGAACAAGGAGTAACACAAGATAAGCTACAACTACTAAGAGAAGTAACTGGTGCTTTTAAGCCAGGTGTACTAACAGCATTAATGGGAGTTAGCGGTGCTGGAAAAACGACGCTAATGGACGTTTTAGCAGGGAGAAAAACAGGCGGTTACATAGAAGGTGAAATACGTATATCTGGTTTTCCCAAGGTGCAAGAAACTTTCGCTAGAATTTCGGGGTATTGTGAACAAACTGATATCCACTCTCCTCAAGTCACTGTTCGCGAGTCATTGATTTATTCCGCATTTCTACGTCTTCCCAAGGAAGTTACCAAAGAAGAAAAAATGGTATGTGGCTTAAATGGTCAACAATGATAGTTTATAATGCAACTGTTTGGTAGTTTACTTATGAGCAAAAAATTCACGTTACATTACGGGTGAGTAAAGATCATTTAGCAAACCGGCAGATATGAAACTTGATCTAACTTTTAAGTACCGGACAAGTGAAAAATCAAGAGATAAGTTTGGGTTAAATATTGTACTTTAAAGCAAACTTATTATGTTTTTTAAAAACTCTGAATTATATGTCGTACTTTTACGGAAACTTGTTGCATAACAGCATAAGAAGCAAAAGTCAATTAGGCCAGCCAGCTGAAGAAACACTATTTTTTTAGTTTGAAATGTAAAAACTGGGTCCATCCGGCTTAAAGTTTCTAGCTTTTCTGGCTAAAAATCTCAGCTGTTAAGCTAGTCAACCAAATACAATCTAGGATTCAAGCAAGGCAAACTGAGCTTCAAAGCTTAAAACAACCTCCTTCTAATCCACGCAATTTTCACTTATTTCGCTTTTTACCAAATTCCTATCATTTTGCTTTTATTTTAACATTTTCCATCAAGCTGTTCTATTTTGTACTTATAAGATGCGACCAAACAACCCAAATTATGAACTTTAGATGTTATTTTACCTGAAGGAACGTAAATAACGTTTATGCCTATTTTCCAGATTTTTGTGGACGAGGTGATGGAACTCGTCGAAATAGAGAACCTCAAAGACGCCATCGTAGGCCTAGCAGGGATCACAGGATTATCAACAGAACAAAGAAAGAGATTAACAATAGCTGTAGAATTAGTTGCAAATCCATCGATTATATTTATGGACGAACCAACGTCTGGACTTGATGCAAGAGCTGCTGCTATTGTTATGAGGACTGTGAGAAACACGGTGGATACTGGTAGAACTGTCGTTTGTACCATTCACCAGCCTAGCATCGACATCTTTGAATCCTTCGACGAGGTAACTAAAAATAGTTATAATACAAAAATATGGAGTATATATACAAGATAGCAAGATGTAGATATATTGATTCCAGATTTTATGGGTTTTTTTTACATCCAGACTGAATTTGTTTACCAAGCAACCATATTTACTTAGGGAAAAAAAAAACACTCCTTATTTTCTTAAGAAAATAAGATTTTTATTTATCAGAGCGACGAATATCATCTGATATTCACATTGTTGGATTTGGATTTGGTCTTGTCCTGCTTAACTTTCTCAATTTCCTAATATGTTCCTTGCATATATAATGTATCAGCTTCTAATGATGAAAAGAGGAGGACAAGTGATCTACTCAGGTCCACTAGGTCGTAATTCACACAAGATCATCGAATATTTTGAGGTAAGAACTAATCCGCCTACTCATAGTATTTATTTTTCATAGAGCTATAGATAATTTAATAATGTATATTGCTCGTTTCAGGCAATTCCTGGGGTTCCAAAAATTCCAGAAAAGTATAATCCAGCAACATGGATGCTAGAAGTTAGTTCAGTTGGAGCCGAAATACGCCTTGAAAATGATTTTGCCGAATGCTACAAATCATCAACTTTGTACCAGTAAGTAAAAAACTAAAGGAAACTAACATCAAATAACTTTGGTTACAGTTACATCTATAACTGTACACTCTCTCTTTTTTATGTGAAAAGGTTTACCTTTAAGAAATATAAATGAGTAATAAAAGTTGTATCAAGTAAAATATGAAAACATATCCTTTCCGTATTCAAGGTTGTGAAAGTAAGTTGATTATAGTGAAAAGACATAAAAAGTAAACCTTTTTGGCAATAGTATGGATCAAGTTACTGAAATATTCATACCTAATACCCTCGTAAATATAAATCTCTTTTTAGTAAACAACCCAAACAGACAATTAGTGTCAAGTTAAAAAAATGGAAAAAATATATAAAACCTCACGCCATTGCCAGCAATCAACAAGCTCAGTAAATAGGATCTTTATGAATAAATGATTAAGACAAATGAAACTATCATGAACAGGAGAAACAAGGCACAGGTTAAGGAGTTGAGTGTACCTCCAACCGGAGCAAAAGACCTATATTTCCCAACACAATATTCTCAGCCAATGTGGGGGCAATTTAAATCTTGTTTATGGAAGCAATGGTGGACTTATTGGAGAAGCCCTGATTATAATCTTGTTAGATACTTTTTCACACTAGTTGCAGCTCTTATGACCGGAACAATCTTCTGGCAGATAGGCACGAAAAGGTACATTATAATTAACTTGTAGCAACAAAACTGAAGAAGAAAGCGAATACAGGCCTTGTTTGGTTGCATATTCTGAGTAGCTTTTTTCGTCTGACTTTATATAGTCGATCAGCACAAAAGCTAAGTTTTTTCGGTACTTGCCAAAAAAAGCTGGAATCTTTTTAAGCTGAATGAACCCAGTTTTCTATAAAAGTAAAAAAGTCCAGCTTATTCGAATCAAAATTGCAACCAAAATATCCCAAAGAAAAGTCATCACTTAATTAACGCATGATATAAAGTAACAAACACTTGTAGTAACAAGTACAAGATCATTTTTTCCACTGTACATGTCACCAAACTGAATTTCGCTGGGATTAAAAGGGTACAAAACTTTGAAAAACTTCTAAGAGAAAACTGATCTGGCGGTGCTTTCATGAAAGAAAGAAAAGCTTGTTTTTTAATTTTGTGGTTGATATGCTTATTTTGTTCAGGAATAACTCGGCTGATCTATTAACAATAATCGGAGCAATGTATTCAGCGGTTTTATTTGTCGGAATCAACAATTGTTCAACAGTACAACCCATAGTAGCTATTGAAAGAACCGTATTCTATCGAGAAAGGGCTGCAGGGATGTACTTTGAATTACCATATGCCTTAGCTCAAGTGAGTATTTTTATTTACAGTTTATCTTATCATTGGATTTTTTCCACTCATTTATTTTCTACTGTATAGAAAACTTGTCTGCCTTAGTTCTAAGGATTGGTTGTTGAATCACTTCAAAAACCTCTACGATGCTTGTCAGACATAGAAAGTCTTACCAAGGAAGCAAAACAAGAAAATTTGAAAACGAATGAAAAAAAGGCATGTATAAAGTCGTTTAATGGTTCAAACTTTAAAGCAAATAAGTAAAGACTATTTTGAGGTTTATAAAAGTACTGGATCCATCAAGCTTAAAGCTTCAAGCCTTTTCAGGCTAAAGAACAAGAAATCCGAACTTTTAAGCTGGTCAACCAAATGCAACAAAAAGGGAAAAAATTGAGTTCTAAAGCTGCAGCCAAACAAAACCAAATATTTCAAAGAATGAGAGAAATACAAAAAATTTGAAGGTTCCGTGAATAGGGAAGCATTTTTCTATCGACAAACTATAGATCAAATGGCTACCAAAGTTTTCATTTAGAGTTTCATATAGATTATTTGACATATTACTTTCCATATTCATCGAGTATTTGTTTTGTGGCAATCAGGTTTTAGTCGAAATACCGTATGTATTAGGCCAAACCGTCATCTTCAGTTTCATAGTGTATGCTATGATTGGATTCGAATGGGTTGTTGCTAAATTCATTTGGTTCTTTTTCATTTCCTATATTTCATTCCTTTACTTCACATACTACGGAATGATGACTGTTTCTGTCACACCAAATCACCAAGTAGCTGCCATTTTCGCTGCTAGCTTCTACTCCCTTTTCAATCTCTTCTCGGGCTTCTACATTCCTAGACCGGTAAACACCTTTTACTCTGCATTTTTTTTTTTTGTTATTCTGCGACTATCAAGGTTCTGTATCTTATGCTATCAGCAAAACATCAATTTAGTAAAAGTATTGTTAAGAAACTAACCCGAGTTTTTTTTCCAGAATATTCCCAAGTGGTGGATATGGTACTACTGGATTTGCCCACTCGCATGGACGGTTTATGGGTTGATTGTTTCACAATATGGTGATATACAAGACAGAATCCAAGTACCAGGAATGACAACAAATCCGACAATCCAATGGTATGTGAAAAACCATTTCGGCTATGACGAAGATTTTATCGGACCAGTTGCTGTGGTTTTGGTGGCTTTTGCGGCTTTTTTTGCTTTCATGTACGCATACTGCATTAAAACCTTGAACTTCCAGACGAGGTAGAAGAAGATTCTGTCGGCTCGTGTATATAACGATATATATATATATTAAACTGTGTTGTATTTGGTTATTTAGGACGACAGTCTCGATACCATTGATAGGTCGGGCCTTCGAAATTTAAAGGTTTTAAATGTACCACTAGGTAAATCTATAGGGAGTATAGGTTTCAGTTTTATGTTAATGTTATCAGAATGTAAGAAATACCTGAAAATCACATGAGTGTAATTGTCATCTCATATTGTGTATCTACATAATTTTGTATATTTATCATTTACTTAATTATCATTGCCCATGTAAAAAATTCCAAACTTTCTAAAAATAAGCTTTCACACAAGGGTCTTGTCTGTGAATGTTTTGGTCAGGCATATTTATAAGTATTAACAAACAGGTTGTGTCCATATGTAAAAGCATACAAGGATATGAAAACATCGATTCTGAAATTAAAAAAAAATTACAATTATCAAAACTTAAAAGAGCATAGCGAACGAAGATCATAAATTAAATTATAGCAAAGACAAATTTAATAATATAAAATAAAAGGCGTAAAAGCAAACCTTTTTAGTTAATGTATATCTTCTTAAGTCATCTTATTTTCTAAAAGTAATTACAATTTGGTCTAAGTCTTTTTGGAAATGGCAATGCAACGTTGTGTGACAAATCTTGTAACTAGCAAGAAACGATTAATCTATTGTTTACTTAAATTATTTGGTTTATAGATTAGAACCAAATTTAATATAAAAAAGAAATGTTTATTGTAATATAAAAAATTACGATCAACAGCCGACTATATTTCTAATATATTGGTTAGTTAAAATAAAAATATTGTAAACACTAATTGATTTACAATGTGTTGTAATAGCTCAAATGACATAATAGTTTTGGTATTTAGCATAGGAGATCATGAGTTCAAAAGTCGTAAGTTACAATTTAATTTTGTTTTTATTTTGATTTGTATTTATCGAACAAAAAAAAAAAAACAAGTTTTAGACATTCCGATATACCGAGCCGACACTAACTATAACTAATCTATTAGGTTAGTGAAGTTGCATGAAATTTAAATATAAAAAAAAGGATAATAAGTTGAGAACATGGGGGTACACATCAAGGCAAGTCAAGTGTTGTGATCCAAAGTAACGGGGTTGGCATTTCTTGTTATTCACAACCATTTTTTGACCATTTTTCGTTTATCTCCTTTTCAATTACATAATATCAATGCACATCATCATCAATCATGTTATAGCACAAGTATCTTATATTATTTTGCTTGGATTTTCCTCAAACAATTTACTTACGAAAATATACTAGTTTAATATTCCATAGATGTATATGTTTTCATAATAATACAAAAGGTGGACCGACATATTTTCTTTGATGTATTTTAGACTATTTTTTCTTCAGATTTATACACCAATAACATCATCGTTTATCAAGTTATAGGATTGAAAATGGACCTTTTTTTTTAAGATTAATTGGAAATGGATTTTAAGCGTTAGCTATACAGTGTTCTCAAAAGTTCATAAAATATATAATATTCTCCGATTATCTTATAGTTGGGTGTTGACCGTACTTTTTCCCCCCGAATCAATTGGCCAAGAACCAAGACTTACTCGACTTGGGTCTGGGCCGCCCTGCTTATAGTCACGTATCGGCAATTTTGAACATGCCCCCCTCTTTTAGAATTCACACACAAGACGTTTGTCTTATAATTTTGTTATTATATACTACTAATTGTGATTTGTGAGCACCCAAAAAATTGCATCTTGGTGAAAGCTAGCGGATGCGAATATAAACTGGTTACTACCATTAATTAATTATTATTAATGGTAATTAGTTACGATGGTTGGATGAATCGTCAATCTCGAACTTTTGTATTTTTGATTAAGTGGCTAATTATATATGATCATCATACTTTAGGCTTTTAAATGGTGCATGTTCATATCTTATTAAAACGTACCCGATATACTAGCATCTTAAATATGACATATATCATACTATTAATATAGTCCATCTTGGAGTCATTATATAACATCTAAAATGCCGTTAGCATCTTTGCAGTTAGTCTAGTACTATAGTAATTGGATCTACATTATACAAAAGAAAATGTAAATCATTAAAACATGTTTCAAAATGCAAGTATATATCATAGCTAGTAATTCGTAAAGGTTTACATTTCCTGAAATTGATCACGTGAAGGATATATATATATATCATCCCTAAACTTGTCGTGAATCATAAAATTAAATTGGATAAAAAATGTTGACATGCTAACATATTTTTGGTCATGTGCTACCTAGCTAACTCATTGTCATTTGGTAAAAAGTCGAATTTATATTTCAAGTAGCATGTTTTTCCACACTAATAATTCAAATAAAATTAAAAATACATAGAGGAGCTTGGCCATGTATAGGAACCGTCAGAATTCATCGAAATTTGACCATTGACGACTTGGGCGAAGCCAAAAAAGGGAAATGGTGGGTGTCAAATTATAAACAAAATAATAGGTTAAAATTTTGCACTTAAAGCATAAGCTATATATCGATTAATTGTTACGGAATTTAATATTTGTCAATTCAAAAACATATTAAAAACAAAAATAATATCAAAAAGTTTTTTAAAAAAATGAACCCAACGACTCCTTGTATTCGCGAATACATCAATGATGGATTCCGTGAAATTTTTTGAACCAATATCTTTCGTTATGTACATCATTATACAATCCTTAATCATACAATATTTAAGATAATCGACTTCCATTTTAAACTTACTTAAAACTTTTGATGGCTTTCATTTTAAACTTACATAAAACTTTTGACCGGTGTCAATATGTTTTGATGTGACGTGCTAAATATATAATTTTAAAATATTTATATTAAAAATAATTGTACTATATGAGATTTTTAAAATTAGGATGGATGACCGGTTTGCTTGTCTAGAATAGGTTGATGAAGGCATGGAGCACGTGTTTAATATTTTTACTACATATCATGTTGGAAAATGAGTTTTCTGGAAAGAAAAAAATGAAACACAAATATTTGTACTCAACAATGAAGACATTTAGCAAAATGCAAAATATTAATTAATTTGATATTTTAATTAAAACTTACCTAAAATGATTGGTCCAACACTACAAAATAATGTTTGATTTAGTGAGAGTCAAAAGCTGTCGCAAGCCTGTCGTTAATTTAAAATGCTGTCACAAATCTGTCGCAAATTGACTAAATTGTCACAAAGCCGTCACAAAAACCGTCGTTAATAAGCTCGTAACAAAAAAATACCGTTACTAATCCGTCGTTATTTGACTATTTTTTTGCAGTGCAAATATTTGTGATGGTGGATGGATCACCAACCTTCCCTTTTGGATCACCAAATGGTCCCTCAATATATAATTGGAAATGAGTACTGAGGATTGAATTTGAACACACCATCCAAAATCACAACCACATGATCATCATCCACATGCAAACACGTGCATGGGTCCTTGTAAATTTTATTAGCCTTCTTTTTTTGGGCAGAAGATCTATGTATTCATAACCTATTTGGTTTTAGAGTTAATTTTAGTTTAAAGTTGATTAGATATTTTATAATCTCACTTAATCAGATGGTTTTAAGTCGGATCATATCATATCATATCAATGTAATAACACTGCATTTTCTCGCATTTTCATACCACGTAATAACATGTGATATTCATCACCTTGAAGGTCGATCGGCTGAGGTCATCCGAATTTGCTTTTGTTGAACTAATTTTTGTTATTTTTCCAATAGATACGAACGCACATGACTAGTTTCAGGGCCAGGTCGAAGAGCACTCGGTCTAGAGCCCTCAATTCGGATGATCCTTATTATTACAGTCATGTGGTATGTTTTAGTTTGAAATAGAACTTTTTTTGTTGTTGATACACATGAAATAGAACTTGTTGCATTTGGCTTATAAATAAAAATAAAAATAAAAATTACTCATGCTTGTAACAATCCTGATTTGATGATAGGGAGTAAATATAAAAACAGTAGAAAACCAAGGGTATTATGAAATTGAATAAGCGAGTTAATTGCGGATAACAAAGAATACACGTTGGTTGGGTTTAATTATAAAAAACAGGAAGTAGTAGTATTTGCATTTATCTTATTTAACACGTAAACCGTAACAATACACAGCCTATCGATCGAGGTTCAGAACCGATCGATCGGCCAATCACATCGAAAAATATGTTAATTTTCAACGCATATGCAATTTGATACTAAAACCGTAATTTAATTTTCAATGCATATGCAATTTGATCGGTAATTCTAACTTAGCCGTAAGTTGAAGCACTTAAATCAAGAAAATAAAGTTGCAAAAAAGTCTTTGGATGAGAGGGAGAGAGAGAGAGAGAGAGAGTTGCAATCTCCGCCCTGTTCGTGTCTCTCTCATATGTTGTAATACATATATACATAATATAGAGACATATATATAAATAATATAGAGACATATATTTATATATATATATACACACACAGAGAGAGAGAGAGAGAGAGATAAAAGAAAATAATACTAATTTTTTCATATCTCTCTTCTTCACTATGATCTCTTTAAACGCTGCCGTTTTCTTGGTTTTCTTTTTTTCTTTACCCACTTTTTATTCAATTTCCTATTTCTTCCTCTATTTACTCTCTCTTTTTTCTAGTTTTGGAAATTTTTGAGTAATATAGTGTTGTTAAATTAAATCCTTCCCCAATTTGTTTAGTTTGTTTTTTGTTATACCCAACTCAATTGTTTTTTTTGTTAATTAATGGCCTAACTTATTTATTTGTGAATTTGGGTAGCTACTAATTTCTTGATATTTTTTTTGGATTTCTTTGATATATATACCCCTTTTTAATTTCACAGCGTTTTCGAGAAATTAGATTCGTATCCATTCTAAAAGACTTGATTTTTATGTATTGGTTTCGTAGTTAGTTTCGCCATAGTTCATCGATTAAACCCCTCTTAATTACATTTCTCTACTTTGTCAATGTCTATATGTGACAATTTTATTTATTTATTTGGATTCATACCCATGTCGAAAAATCCGATCTTTGTGATGCCCGACTGATTTTTTTTAATTAACGAATGCAGAACAATTCGATAGCTGGGTTTTCGAGGAATTTATCTCAATCCCAATCACAGAGAAGAGTTAGTTTTCCGGTGGTAAAGAGTGCACTGAGCGCGAATGGGCGACCAGCGGACCAAAACGCAACGGTTTTGATGGAAAATACACTCAAGGAGATGAGAGAGAATTCTCCTTTGCCGGATTCCGAGACTAAATCCACAGTTGGTGGCGGAGTGGAAGACGTGTACGGTGAGGATAGGGCCACCGAGGACCATCACATTACCCCTTGGACCGTCTCCGTTGCTAGGTCAGAACACTGTTTGTTGGAGTATCTTTTATTGAAATTTATTTATTTGTTTGTACCGTGCATTTGTTTGGTTTAAGCTTTTCGGATTTAAAGCAAATAATCTGGATCCGTTAGGTCGAAGAAAATGATAGGTTCTCCTCTCCGTCTTCAAGCCTTTAGCTTTTATCAGGCCGAAAAACCGAG
Organism: Primula vulgaris; assembly: GCA_963920805.1. Taxonomy (NCBI): domain Eukaryota; kingdom Viridiplantae; phylum Streptophyta; class Magnoliopsida; order Ericales; family Primulaceae; genus Primula; species Primula vulgaris. The sequence continues at coordinate 50,531,716 of OY987212.1, forward strand.
TTTAAGCAGCTTTTAAGCAGAGAAAATAGCCGAGTGTAAAAGTTGTTACCTACCAAGTACCAACCCATAGTCATGTATTAATGTTGAGCTTTTCTATTTTGCTGCCTGAAGAAACTACTAATACATTTAAGTTGAGTGAACTTATTTTTACAGGATTAATTAAGTTGAGCCTTTTTAAAAAAAAAAACTACATCTGAACATGTGTATCATTTGGTTTTCGATAATACCTATGCTACCTGTTTTTTAAACTAATCTTCTTTCCCCATCTTTTGTTGTAATATCCGCCCATTGAATGATTCTATTATGGACCATCACTTTCAGCTGTTTTTTTTTATATTCCAAATCTTTGTAGTATCTCCTAGACTTTGACCTGAGTCTATTTTTTATTTAATTTATATGTTATTGCATTTTCCAACTTGTTAGGAGTACTATATTTTATTCTAGTTTTAAATATTTTCCCACCAATCCTGTTAACATGTTTTCACATGATTAGCTGTTAATGTTAGAACTTTTCCCATAAGCTGATTTAGAATTTTATTTTAACCACGCTCATTTTCTTTTTCTCTCTATTTAGTCTGCCTATTCTTTGATTTTTCTTAGAAAAACGTGAATCCCGTCTTGGTAAACATTTTATAAGTTTGGGAGAAGTTATTTTTCTAGCACAAATTGTATTTGACATATTTGCATGCTTTAGCTTAAAAATGCCGTTATATTTTCATCATATAAAATCCATCATTTGCTCACGTTCACGTTCTGTGTTTTTGTTGAACTGGTTTGTTTACAAAGTTTGCATTGTAAGTATTAAGATACATTTATGTTTTGATGTTTTCTTTTAATTTCGTTGTTCGCCTATTCAGTTATCATTGATTCTTGTTACTCTTTACACTCAAAGTTGATTACATATTCTTCTCTATTGTTTGAAGTTTCATTAACCAAATTGCAAATAATACAAATATATTGCAAAGTCTTGCACTCGTCTCCTAATCCTTTGAGATAACTATTTCCCTTCATCTGGTAATATCAGTTGTCTCCAATTCGGCAATTTCTATCTTTTGAATTTCTTGGTTCTTCATCCATGCTGTAAAATTCTTTTACTAATAACTAACATTTTAGATGCTATTATTTTTTTGGTTGGTCTAGTGGCTATTCTTTGTTGAGGGACCCACATCACAACAAAGGCCTTGCCTTTTCTGAGAAGGAAAGGGATTCTCATTATTTACGTGGTCTTCTCCCCCCAGTAGTCGTTTCCCATGATCTTCAGGTTCCTAAGACACACACTTTAGTGGTTTTATTTATTATTGTTAATGCTTGAGAAATGGAGTAATCCTAAATTCTCGGTCATTTAGGTCAAGAAAATGATGCACAATATTCGTCAGTATCAAGTACCACTACAAAAGTACATGGCTATGATGGATCTTCAGGTAAGCAATTTTTTCACTCATCAAGTAATGTTAAAAATAGAAACAGCTGATTTTTATAATGGTAAGGCTATGAAACCAGATTGAGGAGCAAATGCAAAACCAGATGGACTTAGGTGTGAGGTGGTGGCACCACGTATTTTTAGATATTAAAATATGCTGATTGAGACCACTGAAAATATATGGTGCCACCATATGCGAAATGCGACCTAAGCATATATCATTAATATTAAGAGCAGGCTTTTAATTTGAAATTAGGACCGCTATATCTATGCATGGTGGAAGGAACTTAACCTCTTTTACATCTGCAGGAGATGAATGAAAGGCTATATTACAAGCTTTTGATAGAAAATGTTGAGGAGCTTTTACCAATTGTTTATACTCCGACTGTTGGTGAGGCGTGCCAAAAATACGGATGCATTTTTAGGCGCCCTCAAGGTCTCTACATTAGTTTGAAAGAAAAGTAAGTTTATCTCCTTTTTGTTTATTCCATTTTAGTGGAAAACGCTGTTATCTTGTCAATTTATTCGAAAAATCAACTTATTGTAAATTTCGTTGCAGAGGTAAAATTCTTGAGGTATTGAGAAATTGGCCTCAGAGGAAAATACAAGTTATTGTTGTGACTGACGGGGAAAGGATATTGGGCCTTGGGGATCTCGGATCCCAGGTAATTACTATGTAATATATATATATATATATATAAAATTTTGTGCGTGTGTGTGTGTGAAGGTATATATGGATATAAAATAGTAAATATATCTTATAATTTAAAATTATCGTCAGGGAATGGGGATTCCAGTCGGGAAGCTTTCTTTATATACTGCGCTTGGAGGAATTCGACCATCTGCTGTAAGTTATCTGACAATGCATTGTAATTTGTAAGGAACAACTTCAAAAGTATTTATACTTTTCAACTTTGAGTCGCTAAACCTTTCGTTTTAACTCAATTCTTAGCAAAATTATTTAGCTTGAAGTGTTTCATAATTTAATTACTTTTTGTATCTTTTCAACCTTACTCCTGTGTATTTATTTCAACTTTTGTAGTAGATGCCTACTCAGATACCACAAACCCCGGTTGCTAAAAAATATATTATACCTACTAGTTTGTTGTTCTACCCTATTTCATTTTTTTAATAGATTTTTTGGAAGGCAATTGTTACCTAATCGTAGTGAATATTACTATTAACAAACTTTTGTTGTTCTCAGTGCTTGCCAGTAACAATTGATGTGGGAACAAACAATGAAGAGTTGTTAAATGACGAGTTCTACATTGGATTGAGACAAAAAAGGGCAACTGGGCAGGTCAAGATCTAATTCTCTAATGGCTCTACTTGAACATAGTTTCTGTAGCAGTATTGTATTGATTATATTGTAATTATGAAAAGAAGGATGATGGTAAAACACAATTATGATTGTTAGTAATTATTTAAGTTGCAGCCTATCATCCCATCATTTTTTTTTTCAAAGTATCAAAGTAACTCAAAATTACAAAACTGCAATCTCCACTTCCTATGCTTAATTATGGTTGCCAATTATTTCTCTTTTGTAAATGGTTTGTTTGTTCTTTCTATAGGAATATGCAGAGCTTTTACAAGAATTTATGACTGCGGTCAAGCAGAATTATGGGGAGAAAGTCCTCATTCAAGTTAGTTCCTTCAGTTCCTACACCTTGTTTATGATTATTATTACTTATTTTTCTGGTTAAGTACTTTTTTTTTCATTTTAATAGCTGCAAGAAATGTTCCTTTAGCCTTGGGAATCATCACATCATCTCTTTTTGAATTTTTACTCAAGCTTTCAAATTCGATCTTTTTTTGCGCAGTTTGAAGACTTCGCAAACCATAATGCTTTCAATTTGCTTGAAAAGTATGGAACCTCGCATCTTGTTTTCAATGATGACATTCAGGTGCCTAATTAAATTCACAATATTTCATTTCTCGCTAGGTTCTTTTGTTTAGGAATTCTAGTTTCGAATTATGACCTTCACTTTTTTTCCCCATTGACAGGGAACAGCATCCTGTGTCCTTGCGGGGCTTATTGCAGCACTGAACTTAGTTGGCGGAACCTTAGCTGACCATAAGTTTTTATTTCTCGGAGCAGGAGAGGTTTGCCTTTTATCTCCCCCCCCCCCCCCCCCCCCGGCGTTTCTTTCAGTTTTATAAGCATTTTCAATGTTCATAATCATTTTCTACTGTTTATTTGCAGGCAGGAACTGGTATTGCAGAACTAATTGCTCTGGAGATGTCAAAACAGGTATAAGAAAAAACTCACATTCTATACACACATTCTTTGAACTTTTTTTATAGCGCCTCTCATGTTGTGCTAAATTTGAATAAAATAGTTTCATAATTACAAAAATTGCTTATAATACCACACAGGTGTATAATTATTGTTTACATGCAGACAAAAGTCCCAGTAGAAGAATGCCGAAAGAAGATTTATCTTGTCGACTCAAAGGTACAGACAAGCTATAAATATATCCGACCGCCCTTGAGAAGCAGATTTTTTTCTTCACCTCGTGTAAATTATTCTTTTTGTATCATTCTAGGGTTTGATTGTCAAATCTCGCCTTGATACACTTCAACATTTCAAGAAGCCGTGGGCACATGATCACGAACCAGTTGCAGAACTTGTTGATGCTGTCAAGGTGAGAAAATAACCTACTCTCCATTTTCTTACCTTTTATACTGAACTCCCACAGATTTCTTTTTTTATCCGTTTTCATTTTTGCGAAATTCCTAGTTTTTGTTATTTGTTACATGTTGCTAATAATTTTGTTTGGAGTCAGACACTTAAGCCAACGGTGTTGATAGGATCATCAGGAGCTGGAAAAACATTTACAAAAGAAGTAGTTGAAGCTATGGCATCCTTCAATGAGGTATAGTTGTCGATTTTTTGTGTGCATATGAGGGCGTCTAAGCCTATGAAACTGGAAAAGAAAATTAAGAAATAAATTTCATTGGGTGATTAATTTATTGCAGAAACCAATTGTTCTAGCTCTGTCAAATCCAACGTCGCAGTCCGAATGTACTGCAGAAGAAGCATATACGTGGAGTAAGGTAATATTTGAAATAGATTTTTTCCTCTTTAACAGTCATAGGTGTGCTCGGTTGAGGATTTTTATTGATAATTGAGTTTTTCTTTCCCTTGCTGCTGTGTGTTTTGCACTTGAAAATATGGGAATGTTATGAGCTTATAAGTTTGGTCATTCTTTTAGGGCCGTGCTATCTATGCGAGTGGGAGCCCATTTGACCCCATTGAGTATGATGGCAAAGTTTATTACTCAGGCCAGGTAATTATTTTTTATTTTCGTGCATATGACACGCCATAATATTGAAATATTTAGGGTTGAAAATTTTCATTACTCCTATGTTTCTCTAATTCTTGCCTTTAATTTTGTATATTTCATTCAGGCGAATAATGCATATATTTTCCCTGGGCTTGGTTTGGGTCTGATTATTTCGGGTGCAATCCGTGTTCATGATGATATGCTTCTGGCTGCTTGTAAGTACATTCACTATTTGTAAATTTCAATAGCAAAATATATTCAACTAGAATCAAACACAAATACAAGCACCGATTAGAAATATTGCCAGACGGTATTAGTTTCTTATATTTTTTATTTATTTGGAACAGCGGAAACTCTAGCAGCTCAGGTTACACAGGAAAACTTTGATAAGGGTCTCATTTACCCACCATTCACTAATATCAGAAAAATCTCAGCTGAAATTGCGGCCAGGGTGGCTGCCAAAGCTTACGAACTTGGTGAGTAAAGAGTTTTTGAACTCTTTGAAATTAGCATTTTCAGATGTAAATTCTTACATGAATAATTATTTGTTTTTTCAAATAAAAGTAGTTTACAATAACATTTGTGTCTAAATTGATGGCAGGTTTGGCTACTCGTCTCCCTCAGCCAGAAAATCTAGTTGCATATGCTGAGAGCTGTATGTATACCCCCAGATACCGAAACTACCGTTAAATACCAAAACCGCCGTTAAACAACGGAATCACTTGTTTTTCATTTTGAAAGACTTTACTATATTGTTGATTTCAATATTTCCTTTTCTTTTTTTTTTCTTTTTTAACCTTTCGCCTTTTCAGTTTTTTCACCCCATTGTGTTTGGATTTATGGGGTCATAAATCACTGGTTATAAAGTTCAGGTAGAACATGTTCTTAGATTGTTACAAGGTATCGGTAGTACGACAACTGATTCTATTGTTGTCCAAAAAGAAATACAAAATTTACGTAAAATGTATTGAATTTGATTTGTTCAATAAATTTCTTGGTTATACTCGTTTTGGGAAGAACTAGTGATCTGTTGGTAGTTTTTGAAAAATGAAACTCCTGACTTATTTAAGCCTGAGAAAAAAGTTAGGTTCATATTCCAGAATGAAAGGCTGGTCAGCCAAATGGAATTCAACTTATTAGCAGAAAACTGTCTGCAATAATTAAAATCTGCTGCAAAAAAGGGTTAATGTTTTCACTTGAAGAATGTATAGATTGTGCCAAGTGAAACTACAAAATCTATGAACTGTTAGATGATCTCTACGCCATCATTCGTCTTACAAATCAGTGAAATCGAATGTATAATCGTCTGTAATCCTTTTGTTTCCGGACCAAAACGTGATTCTAGATAGTTTCAACCCTTCATCCAGAACATAACAAAGATCTTGATCAATGTTCCAGATTCTAATCATGTTTCCAGACTAAATCGTTTTTACGAAAGTTATACTAAAGGCGTAACTTTTTAAGAATTTATCCTTGTAAAAAGTTGAAAATGAAATTTATAAAGCTTCGAATTGAGATTTGAATCATACTTTTCCATTTACAAGCACTCTTTTAAAAAAGACGATTTAGTAAATCAGACAAAACCCGACTCGGAATTCTAACATGGTAATAAAACTAAAACAATTAAGGAATTCAAGTGATTAAGCAGAACGAAAAGGCAATGACAACTAGCCTCCGATTCTGGTTTTATTTATTTTTACCCATGTAATTCGAGTGCCGTTAGGCGGGGATTTTACCCCATTTTAATTTAAGTCGGTCCGTTTAATCTTTTAAAAAAAACATCACGAAAAGGAGAAAGCAGTCATAATCTATACTAATAAGTAATATGTAGCATCGTGTTACAAAACAAATAACTTCATAAAAGTGATTGATTCCCTTTAAACGAGTTTATATTCTAATCAATAAATTTATTTATATTAAATTGTGAATAATATGGAAATAAAGTGAAAATGAAAATGAAAAAAACCTAAAGAGTCTTAAACGAGACAAATGTGAAAGTAGAAATGAAAAGAACCAAAAAGTCTTAAATGAGACAAATTTAAAGTAGAAAGTGTTTTAACTCTTAATTCAAATCAACTACCAAATAAGACAAATATTAATTAATTGATAATTGATGACAGTCAAATAATATAATAAGACCAACTCGATAGGAGTTGGATAGCAAACAGTGACAAAAACACACACACACACACACACACACACACACACACACACACACACACACACACAAATGTCGTAATATTAATTTATAACATTTCCGTTTATCGAAAAAGTAATGATCTAACACCGCACAAACTAGCCACTTTATCCAAACCAAAAAATCCGTTAATGATTTTCAAAAAACCGTTGATAACGCTATTCACCAACGACTCTGCTCCCGCCTTTTATTTCATAGTTACTAATTTTAATTTGCACCATTTGAGTATTTCCCCAAATTTGCACCCTTCAACAGCATAAACTGAACCCACAAATAATTCAATGTTTTTCCTCAATCAAATAATAAAATAAAAATAAAGAAAAACATAAAATATATGCTCCTTCCACCCACTCATATTGCACCTCATGTATAGTAGTAGTAGTAAAGTAGTAACTAGTAAGTAGTCCATGCATCTACATGCAAATAATATATATATGTTGGTCATAAATAGAATTTTCCTCTTCATTGTAATATTTACACACTGACAATAAATACATTAAATACAAATTACTAATTAAAATATCAGTAGTAAGCCCGTTGAAATGACATGTCACAACATCAACACATGTCATGATCATTTGTGTGTATATATCGACTTTGTAACGTCGAATAACATACACAAACCAACAACAATTTCTCTCTCTTTTTGTCTAAAGCTTTACATAGGTAACATCAAAAAATTCACTTTTTAGTTGAAATTATCTTTTTATATCAAGTTTTATTTTTATATATCAAGTTTTTTTACTTGCTAAGATATAGTTAGATCATAGATGTGTATATAGATAAGATGTGTTCGTTACATGGTACGATTTGTTAGTTGTAAATATATAGTAAAATATTGAATTATATCTAGATATGAAGTTGTAACATAATTACATGTTTTTTAAAAATCTTGGTCCTCGTTTTTAAAGCGGGAAGTAAATATTTATGAAGTAGAATAAATAAGATCGTTGATCAAATTGATCAGTTATTAAACTTTGAATCTTTCAGTTGCTTATATGTATGTGTGTGTGTGTGTATATATATATATATATATATATATATATATATATATCAAGTTACAAACTGTTAATTGTATGTTTCCGAAAATGAGTTTTCCTTCCTTTTTATTTATAAAAAATTATAGATTTGTGAACAGATTGAATAAAATCATTATTTTTGCATTTGATTTTGAATAATTCACTTGCTTGGATCTAAGTTATCCAAAATGTTAATTACGTCTTTTGTTTAAATATTTTTAATTTTGTTGAATGCCCGTTTTCCTTTACAGATTGAAAATTAAAGTTTTATTAACCAGATTAGAATAGATCTGTTTATTATGTTTAATTTATGCTCTTGCGTAGATGTCTATTTAGAACCTAAATGACTGCTTTCATGTTTTAAAAAGTTTCTGAAACAAAAATAAGTTGAGAAAACAGATTATCAACCATAGATCTATGAACAAAATTCGCATGTTTGTTGGTAAAACTTGTTTCTGAAAACAACTTTTGATTAGCAAAGTTTCTATGTACTAGATATGATAAATTTGTGTTATGATGTTTCCTAAGGTTAACACCATGGTTTTTGGTCTGTAATTTGTATCTAGAAAACTATGTTAGCATGAGCGGATGACACATTTGAATCTTATTTTTAGTTGGTAATTAACTACATAAAAAGTCGTTAACTGCGTGTTTGTTAAGAAGCATGTTTTTGTCGTTTCCTAAACAAATACGTTTAAGAAGAAAAACTTTAACTTTCGCGCCAAATGGCGGAAGACATAGTCACCAATGATTAATGGTTGAGACTTAAATTCGTTAAGTTTAGATAGTAAGTGAATATTGCTTCGATCTCGAAAAGCCAGTTTTCTGTTTTCGAAAATAAACAATAGTTAGTTTTAAAAGTAACAACCCTTATGGTCATCAAAAGATTTTGAAGTAGATTAGATAGCCATCGACTCATTGTTCCCCTAACAGTTTGAGAAACTAAAAAAATTCTGAAACTACGTACAACCGATTATAGTTTAGTTTGTGTCAGCTCATCTATTTATGTTTATATTTTTTCTATTTATATGAAAAACAATGGCGAGGATGTCGGAATTGAAATCAGAAAAAAATCTAATAAACGCATCATTCCAATTGAGTTCTGGAACTACCATTACTAAGCACCGGATTAGACTTGATAGAAATACTAGAAATACTCATAGTTGGTCTTCTTTTTTCCTATACGTATATAAACGAATTGATTTTCATTGTTACTTCCATTTTTCGACATAGTTGTTTAGTTCTTGGTAATTTTTCAAAAAGCCGTTTGTAGTTTGAAAATTTTCATTTATTTTAACTAATGAGAAGGTCGAAATCTAGAGTTGCAGATAAGTGTGTACAAAACTATTCCATTATCATTTTTTATATGTAGCGAACGTGATGAGTACCAAAAGTTGCATTAGATCCATCATACAACTACTAACAAATTTCATCGCTGTCGTTCAACATTATTTTTTCTATATGTGCATACTAATCAATCTTAATTGTTCTCCTTTCTGTTATGTACACGTGCTAATCGGTTTCAAATTTTTTTTTATTTTTCCTCCAGCAAAATGTCGTTTTACAGGCCTCGCCCTCCAAACTTCTCATTACCTCCTCGACCAAATGAGTACCCATCGACACTGCAGCCACTACAACCACCAATGCCGACACATTTACAATCACAACACTTTTCTTTTCACCCTCAACTAGCTCCGTTATTCCCACCACTTCCACTCACTCCTCACCCAAGTACACTCCTTCCCCCTCCTCCACCGATATTCCCACCGCTTCCTCACACTCCTCACCCAATCACACTCGTTCCCCCTCCTCCATCGATATGCCCACCGCTTCCTCTCTCTCCTCATCCAAGTACATTTATTCTCTCTCCTCCATCGATATGGGCACCGTTTCCTTTCTCTCATCACCCAAGTACAATCATTATCCCTACTCCATCGATATGTCCACCGCTTCCTTTCTCTCCTCAGCCAAGTACATTAATTCCCCCTCCTCTACCGATATGCCTACCTCTTCCTCTCACTCCTCACCCAAGTACTATCATCCCACCGCTTTCCCCAAGTACTCTCATTCCCCCTCCTCCCCCGGATGTTCCATGCCCACCAACACCACCACCACCGGAGTACCCCTACTCACCTTCACCACCTCCACCAGAGTTGCCATGCCTAGCATCCCCAATTCTTGTGAAGGAGGCTAAGGTAAAATCCCTGAAAAGTTCTAAAAATCATGAACTTGAAAATTCAATTCATGGGAAATCGTCAAAGCCCCAGCTGAGACAAACAAATGGGGATTATAAGGAGCTGGTCCCTGTATCTGTTGGTCAAATCCGTATGAGTGAGAGGACATCATCATTTTGGAGTAGAAAGAATATTGAAAATCGGCTCAGGAAGCCAACTGACTTCGTATGCACGATGAAGTAAGTACATTATCCCTACACTTTTATTATTTATCTTTTGCGAATTATGTTTGTTTGATTTTTATCCCTTTACACAGTTTTCATGCTTTAATCTGTAGAAGAGTGACCAAGTTATTTCTTGGTTGTTGAGAAGCCTTTTGGGCAACTAAATATTGGTGATTAGTATTAGTATTGATATGATAGTAGAAGTAGAAATCATGGGCTATGCATTTTTTATATTGAAACATAATTGAACCATATTCCTTTACATTGGCTAATCAAATTGGAACCCTAGATTTAGGACCACCAATGAAGCACGGGTAAGGACAAGTACCTAGAAACATCGTGACTAGGACACTGCAGGAAATATACACAAAAATGGAGGGAACGTGTAAAAAATAATTTTGTTAAAGTATTGTGATTATATTACTGCATATTCTTGGTTGATCATTTTACTTGTACATTATGGTACTAAGATCACATTTTCTGGTTGTCTAGCTTTAGATTCGGATGTGTGTACATGAGTACCGCATTTATACTGTTTGAACTGCTCAACTTTTTTAGCTATAAGATATTCGTGTTATTTATGAAAATAGGATTTTTACCAAGGTTCTGTTTAAGTTGAGATTTCTTTTCTCTGAAATTGTAATGCAACTGATGTACTGCATTTTGAAAAATGAAACCTGCTCTTCTTATTTCGGATAATGGATAATTAACAATCTGATACGGTGAGATAAATCATAATTTATGGCTGGTCTTAACTACACAGAATTGCTAACGTGGAAATTGATAATGTGCGTTAAGTCCATTAACTAGAAACATCAGCCATTATATATTGTTGCGGGTAAACATAAATTCCATTTATTTCTCTTTGATTTGTTGACTGTTGTAGAGAATCAAGAAATGTAGAAAGTAATATTTTCTTTTAGTAAATTGAATTAAACTCATCACTATTGGCTTGGTGACATGCATGATTTTGCATTATATTGCATTCATTTTGGTCAAAACTCATTATCGTTGGCTCGGTGATATGCATGATTTTGCTGTTTTGCATTATATTGCATTCATTTTGGTCAAAAGTCATTACCGCTGGCTCGGTGAAATACATGATTTTGCATTATATTGGATTCATTTTTGTCAAAACTCATTACCGTTGGCTGGTGGTAGACATGATTTTGTATTACTGCATTCATTTTGGTCAAAACTCGTTACGTGTAAAAGTTTGCATCTTATAGAATTTTTCGAGTATAAAAAGAAAGCTCGGATTGTCCTCTCCTTCATCCCAATGCCCTTCAGTATTTGAAAAATGGATCTACAAAAGCTGAGAGAAAAAAATAATTTACCCGTCAGGTACTTATATCTATTACTGAAGGATGAGAATTTGGATTTTCAAAAAGATCACCGTTTTAAAAATGAGAAAGAGGTCTTGTCTGCATGATAATTGTTTTGTCACCGAGTTCTTGTTTCACTTTACGGTTCTTGTTAACTTTGATCATCATTTAGAAGTGTTGCATTCATCTGTGTTATGTGTCTGTGATAATTGGTAATGATGACTAATTGATTATACATGTCTTGGTTTCATGAGATTTAGAGTCTTAGAAATTCTGTAACCAAATTAAGAATATCAATGCTGCCATTATGTTTTAATTACCCACCTTTTGGTCTCGTATAGGTTCTAAGTTAAAAAATTTCCAAGATATGAATGATATCATATTTATTGGTATTTGAAAGGAAGTTTTTCCTGAGTATGTATGAATTATGATTGCCTGTACCCATGATAGTGTTGCTAGTTGCTACCCCTTTCTTTTGTTAAAAAAATGCTCACGGTTCTGATGGATTACTAATTTTACAAATGTCGAAAAGGAAAACAATGGTAAGGGACCAACTTTTATTGATTTTCATGTCTTATTCCCACCAATGGCTTTTGAATTTCTGATTTTGGTGATGTTGTTCATCCTTTTAAGTTTTAACTGCTTAACTGGAGTTGGTAATTTAAAAGATCTTTCATATTCGTATTTAATTCAAAAGGAAACGAAGTACAAGGCACAAATCTTTTTAATCTTTGTATTGTGTTGATTAATTTTCTGAATCCATCATTTTCCTTCAGCAGTGACAGAAACCCCTTACTCATATTATGAAAATATTGAAGCATTCTGTACAACAAGGATATCAAAATGCGTGTTTAATCTAATGTTTTTGATGCTTATTCTATCTGATTAACTTTTTTCCTCTGTAGGTTTCGTAATGAGTTGCCAGATATTACCCGAGAGTGTAAGATTTTGCCTTTGAAGAGAGACCCAGAGAGGTATGTTGTTTCAAATAATACTCTTCAATCAAGGGCCATGCTGATTTTTCTATGTCCGCTATATTACAATAAAAAAACCACATCTTTTGTAGTTGTTTCATATTCAGATATTCTCAAGTTTTATTTAATTGATAAAGTAAGCACTTTACTTGTGCTTGTAGATTCACAAGATATGATGCTGCAGCCGAGAAGAGATTGTGGAAGCCTGAGATACATCCTGAAGCCGATCTCGGGATTCCACTCGATCTACTTGACATGAGTGTTTACAAGTAAGTCCTTTGAAAAATTATCCCTTATTTAATACAGTCGATTAGTATTTTGAGCAACCTAACCTAATTTTATTTTTTTAATTTATTGGCCAGTCCTCCAAAAGGAGAAAGGATACCGCTTGATCCTGAAGACGAGGAGTTGCTGAGGGATGATGATGATGATTTAGTTGTTGCTGCAACCCCTGAATTTAAAAATAACGGGTTAAAAACCCCTACATTTAAAAATAACGGGTTAAAAATAAAAAGCAGGCCAGATGATCAAAGTGTCTCCTGGCTTGTCAAAAGACCCAAAACCCAATATATCTCTCCTATCAACACAATGGCAATAAAACGGGTACTTTATCAATTTTTATTGTAAACTCCTTTAGGTACCTATGAATTATTACGAATGTATTCATTTTTTATGAAGTTTCACTAAAGCGTATGCGCCTCACAATTTTTGGGTAATATTTTACTCAAGAAAAAAGTATCAAAATTTTAAAAAAAATCCTGCGTTTATAATCGAATTAATACAAGAAAACATTTGCTAATGATCATAAAAAAAAAGTTCTTGTATATGATAGTATCGTCAATAGAAACAATAAAAAAGGACTTTGTACAGTTTTTATTTTATTTTATCAAAGTAGTATAGCTTAAGCTTTTTATGTCTTGAGTGTGCCTCAAAAAGCAATAAGTATGTTTTGCTACTTTTTTCGGCTTTTATGGCAAATGTAACTAATTTTTTATTACCTCTACAATGTAGTATTTTTTTTTCCAAAGATGTTATTACACAAACACCTCATTATTTATTAAGTGTAAACCCCCACTTGCAGCCTGTAGCAAAAAGAGAAAACGTTGAAGTGCTTCAAAGGTTGGGAGCACGAGACAATCTGAAAAATATTTATGACAGGTATTTGGTGATATCCAATCTTTCATCTAACAATTTATGATTTGGACCAGTCACAGAGTCTATATCTGATTTTTAATTATCTGTCTGTTTTTTCAGGGAAAGAAAAATAAAAGAAATAGAGGCTTCATTCGAGGCGTGCAAATCGCTCCCTGTTCATTCAACCAATAAAGAGCTACAGCCTGTAGAGGTCCTTCCTCTACTTCCCGATTTTGAAAGGTTTGAACTATTTCTTCTTCCTTATTTATTTTTACTAGAGTATTTCTAGCAATTCTCATTTGGTTTGTAGTGCGGCCATTTTTATTTTATTTTGTGATTTCTTAATTTTAGTATGTCCGTGGAGTACTAGTTATTATTATTAAACCCCACGACTTAGCTTAAATTACCCGGCTAAAGTAATGACATGTTCAAGTCTAATAAGACTATATTCAAAAAGTTCCAGAACCAGAAGGAACGCCGTCTTTTCCAGAAAATTAAGTCTGCAATGTCGTGCATTTACACATTCTAGGATGTCCAATTAAGTCTTAGATTATCATGTTGGGAAGTTAACGTGACCGTGTCAGTGATTGATATAGTACCTCTTATGGGCATGTAACTCACATCTCTTTCTATTATTTAACGCCTTTTTAATTAGTAGTAGCTTATTTAATCGTTATAGGTGAGAAGTGATATTTTCGAAACTTGAATTGGTATGAATCATGTTATTTTTCAATTTGAAAGAAAACGTTTCCAGAATGGCAATGACTTATATATGTTGCTAATGAAATTGTTTAATTTATATTACCTCTTTGTTAGTTCCTAACATACAATGTTTGTTCTTTCCTTTTTAATTTTGAACTGAACTTACTTTGAAATGTTTTTGCTTACAGGTTAATTAACCACCAATTTGTAGCAGCTTCGTTTGATAGCCATCCAACCGGTGACTCAGAGGCCTATAACAAGTTGGACGAATCTGTCCGTGAAACTTGTGAGTCTAAGGTAAGATAGCACTGATAATGACTTTTTTTATCTGATTTTTCATCTATATCAAATGTTAGAGTATATCCATATAGCAGCAACTTTTTTTAATGTTCGTCAGTTTTTTATTCCAATTAGTATCGATTATGGTGCAAATGATGACATTCTTTATCCTTTGTTCACTAAAGTTTAATCCCGTAATGGAATTGAAAACCGCATTTTTATCCACATCTTTTTCTTTTGATGTTCTTCAGCTATTAATTATTTGGTAACTGGAAGTGGATCATGAATGTCGCGTGCCTAATTGCGTTTCTTACATACTGCAGGCTATCATGAAATGCTGTGTCGTAAAAGACTCAGAATCAGCTGAAGAGAGGTTCTTGGACTATTTTGTCCCAGCACCTAATGAGGTATATTGAAGTCCTTATTTCTGTTTATTAGTAGTTGTTGAAATATAAATGTGAAAAATGAAATACCTTGTTTAGTAGCAAGCTGTAAGAATATATGGTGGCTCCGATATAACCTTTAATTTTTAATTACTTATACATAGACATAATTGGCAAGTAAGCAAGCAACTCTGCTAAAAATTTACTAGAAAAATTGGTTATTGTGATTAGCAGTACAAGCTTTCTTCATTTCCCTTTATATATTGTCATAACACCTTTTTGTAATTGTTGGCAGATATCAAAGGATATAAACGATGAAGAAGGTGTCTTGTATTCACGGGTTCGTGAGTACAACTACAATGTACGTACCTTATCCTTCTCTAAACATAAGATTTATTTTCCTTTCAACTGCTAAGATATTTAATATTTTTTGTCTCAACAGGTACTAAGTAATGATGTTGATGACCCTAAGTCGTTCATTGTATCACTTGATAACAATAAAGCGCGCTATGTGGTATGTACCTTAACATGCGTTTTGATCATAGTTTGCTGTTTTGCCATAATTCTTAAGGACCACTATGGGGGTCTATCCCATAGAAGACTTTGTTGTTTAGAAATAATAATAGAGCCGATATTAAAAAAAAAAAACATGCGTTTTGATTGAGGTGTTATTTTAGTGTTATTTTATTTTTATTTTTATTTCATTTTAGAAAATATATATTCAGTGTTTACTGATTACCACTTGATGCAGCCTTTGCAAACTAAGCTGAAGATGCGAAAAAAGAAGGCAAGCAAAGGAACAGCTTCAGACATGATTGTTAGGCGTCGACCCCTTGAGGTATGATAATATAGTACAATTGTTAGCTTTGCGTTTTTTTTCTTTTTTGTTTAATTGGTTTTGAATGATAAGTAATACTATATATAAGATTGGAACGTTTTCATAGAAGCTTATGTAAAACTTCATTAGAGAAAAGATATCATAATGATATATGACATATTGCTGGTGACATTTCTATATTAAAAAAAAAATTATATAACAGTATTCTATTTTTTTTTTCCAGCGAACTGCTGTTCTGGAACGAGAAAAAGAATAGATAAGCGAGAAAATGACAGAGGCGAATCCAATGGCGCAGAGGGATAGGGGAAAATAATAGGACAATACAAAGACCCAAAAAAATTGGGTAAAGTTAAAGGTTTATAGAAACTAGAAAGTAGAAAGTAGAAAACCTCTCATACAGCTGTTGTTTAGTGTTTTATTTCAGAAAACCAGAGAAGAAACCATTGTAATGTACAATTATTGATTATATAAACCAGAGAAATTAAGGAACGATTGTAATGCATAATTATTGGTTATATAGTTATAATTGTTCATAATTGTTTTTTAATATGTTTGTTTGTTGCTGAGTTCTTTTTCGGGATAATTATTTTGATACGTGTTTGGATATATTGTATTTTCATTTCTAATTAAATGTCTATATGATTCTGCATTCACAAGATATGAATGAGAACAAAATATAAGGCCTTGTCTGGTTAAATTAGTCGGAGGTCGGATCTGACTAGCGGTACTATACTCCCCATAAACAATGTGTTTGCAGTTTGCTTAATTATGTAATTTGCCTACAGACTTGAAATTAACAAACTAGGTTCGGAATATGAGATAATTTGAGCTAATTTAAATCAAATATTTTTTCTGATTTTTCTCAAATTCTAAATGTAAATAATTTCATTCCCTCGTTTCGTATTAACTCTTCACGTTTAATTTCAGAAACTTTTAGAAATAAAACTGGTAATTAGGAGTATTGTATTGCAAAACCTAAGTAAAATTAAAAAAAAAAAACATACAGTCAAAGACAAAAAGTAGCTTATATATGATTGTCTAAATTGGCATTTCTCTCTCTCTGGGAAACCCTAGATTGAGTAGCTTGCTTTTCTTCTTTTCCTTTTTTTTTCTTTTCTTTTCTTATTTTCGTCTTTTAATGCGGGTATTTGCTTGCTTCCTTTCATCTTTTAATTAATTTACATCTTCTCTTCTATTATATATATTATATGTCCTTTTTATAATATATAAAAAAATATTCACGAAAAGTGTTTTTTTTTCCTAGTATCAGTAAACCGACCTAGCTGACGTCATGTATATATATATATATTGGGTGTTTTTAATTTTCATGGATTTTTTGCATGAGCATGATTCTAGAATAAGTTTTTTGTTAATAAAATATTCAGCGTAAAGGCTCGTGTTACGAACAAACTTAAAAAGTATTCACCAAACACAAAATTATGGTCAGGAATATTATGGTCTGTAAGTGTTTATGTTAGGCTATATTAATTGTAACGCTGCTTAATTTTCTTTGTTGATACATTAAACCCTAATATTTGAATCATTTTGCCCTTTTTATTCTATTGATTTAATTTTTAAGACATTTCACTAAGTTTACAGATCTCTTGTTAGTTGCTTACACTGTTATTTGATACATGTTTGAGACTCTAATTAATTACGGTTTTTTATAATTGGTGTACACTACCTATGCTGTTAACATTGGTTTCTACACATACAATATTAGTGAGCTATGTTTAGATGTGTGTATATTCATCGAAATAGTTTATCAGATTCATTTCAACAACCTAGCTAGAGACTTATATAAACTCAGTTTCTAGCTTTTGAGTAGTTGTGACTTTTCCTGCTAGGCAATGGTCTGTTTGTTTGAATAGTTTTAATTAAGCTTTTCTGTAATTCTGAGTTTGGTCCCCATTTTTCTATGAAATGGGATGTTTTCTTAAAAAATAAAAATAAAAACTAGAGCCTTAAAACTTCTGACATTTTCATTTAGTTTTAGTTTTTTATTTTTGCGTGCATATTGTGCCTTTTTTTGTTTCTACTCTTTTCTTTATACATTTCAACAGCATGAAAGGATAGTGTTTCTATCCAGCTCATCTTATTAAGTTTTTTTTTTTTTATTCAGACGAGGTTGTTAATATGGTTTATTGTTATGAAGGTGTTTGTTTATTTCGATGTTGGTGTATTTTGGGTTTGATTAATCTAATAGCAAACAAACAGAACCAAAGGATAGGCTCAAGGATGATCGAGCAAACCAAAATATAACTCGTAGTAAGATAAACAAAAGAAAGCAACATCTGAACAAACATGAGGAATCTCATTATCAAATGTGAATGTTATTAAGCTGCCAACTTCTACATATGAATGTTTAGTCCTCTTATAATAACCTTCCAATCTTAATAAAAAAACAACAGGTTTAATTAAACATTTAAACCTAATATTCTATCTCACGTATAAGACACCCTTGGCTTCAGCTTTTTCACCCTCAATTAAACACAACAATATAAGATCAACTTCCCAAGAGTTGGTGAAAAAAACTTTATTGTGAATACAACATATATCCACATTTTGAACTGTTCTTTTCCCCTCTATATCTTGGAGTTATGGAACTTGAGATGCATGATATCAAGATTGGCTCAGTGTATACATCTTTTGCATATTGAGGAAGTTAAATTACGTCTATAAGATCGATGCTACAGTAGCTACAATAGCTGCAGATGTTCTGCACCATCACCAGTTGATTCATTTACAAACACGGTAAATAAAGTACATCTTATTTCTGCAATTTCATTTTTCATGCTACTATTTTTTTGAACGGACTTTAGTGTCTTTTCTGGCTCTTGTTTATCTTCATCAAGTTAAAAGTTCTTCTGAAAGAACGACTTTGGAAAAAAAATTCATTGTGTGTTGTTACTGGTCTGCTAGTATCTTGCGATTGACGCTCATATCAACTGCGCAGGTAGCTAGGAATGAGTTTTACTTTTTCTCTTGTAGCATTCTGATTTCTATCTTATGGGGAATTTCTCTCGGTCTTTCATAGAAACAATTTACACAATTTATTTCCTTCCAAAATGTTTCTCCCTCTGTCAAAACATGCCATATAGGATACAAATATGTGTGTATAGCAATGTTTTAAATAGCGTTATCGCTATTATAGTGTTTTTTTCGAGAGAAACGTTAAAAACATAAATAGCGTAGCAACGTAGCGCTTTGCGGTGTAATTTTTTTAACATAAATATATAACAATATAACATTATAGTCATACAATTTATATTAATTATGTTAACAAAATTAAAAGTTAAAAAAATTATTTGTGTTTTTTTTTTGGTAAGAAAGAGAGAGAAACATGTTTGATTAAAAAAATCTGACTTTTTTTTAAGTATTTGGGGATAAATATGTTTTTTTGATATATTAATTACTATAGGGGGAATTTGTGGCATGTTATTTACTATAAGAGCGAATATGTGACATGTTATTAACTATAAAAGCTAATTCTGACATGTTATATACTAAATGAGTTAATTGTGACATGTTATATACTATATGGGTCAGTCCAGCATTTACGCTACAAGTCAACTGTATTATGTTTTAAAAACTCGTTATTTACGCTAACAGTATAATAATTTCGCGCTTTTTGTGGTTTTAGTCCCAATAGCGCGCATTTAACGCATTTTCATCCAAATAACGGTTTATCGATGCTTTTTCCCCCAAAAAATGTTATTTCGCACAACATAGCGCGTTTTTTAAAACATGGGTGTATACACGATTAAGAACAAAGTAACCATAATATGTCCTTGTGAACTTTTGATTTTGTAATATAGTATTAATGTTTTCTTTCTATTTGAGCAAAGCACTTATGCGAAACAGTAAATATTTTAAGTTGTTGTGTGATGCTAAAAATGTACATGAATCAGATCGTGTATGTGAAGTGATCATGAATGCTGAACAAGATGGAAATTTTACTAAAATATTAACTGAATAATATATTTTCTTTCGTGCTTTTTCTGGAAACCATATTGATAATTTGAATCTTACTTGCCATGTCAATGAAATTTCTCTTTTTATTATAGTCCACTCAGTGAATAGAATATTTATTTATTTATTTTTATTAAAGAGGGACATTACCTTCAAATTCTATTTCATCAAAGTAGGAACCAAACCCAGTTACAATCATTTGGAATAAACCAAAACGATAAGCTACAAATAGAATATAAACACGCCATAAAAAAAGTTGCAAATATTACAAGAACAGAAATAATTCTACTCAGAACAAATGGCCAACTGGAGATGTATATCGATATTTTTGTTGGTGGTTTACTTGGACATAGCAGATCAAGATTTTGTAGAAGGAAGAGATTCAAGAGACGTCTTGAATGAAAATAGAAAATTGCCGAAAGCAAAAGGAACTATCAAGACGATAGAGGTAGACACACTTATAGATACAATTAATATAACATTTGTTTGACTGTAATTTTTTAGCTCAAGCTTGCCTGATGTAGCCTGGTTTTCTTAAACTCAAAAGGTTAGAAAATTTAAGCTAAATGAATCCAGATTGTTCACAAAGTTTTGCGAACAAGCAAAATTATTTGCTAAACACATGTTAGCCCAAAGAGATGCGTAAACAAAGGCAAACATAGACTCTGTTGATGATATCATTGTTTTGATTCTTTGATATTTGGCAGTGTCCCGAGGATGGTGATGTGATTGACTGCATCGACTTCTGGAAACAACCTGCGTTTGATAATCCACTTACCAAAAAGTTCCATGAGGTTAGTTTCTCTTTGTACTATGAATGTCGGACCCAACCCTACATATATATATATATTATATAAACTATAATGGCTTTCTTTGGTTGCAGCATTTCAGCACTTTTTTTTTTCCTGATTTTGTTATTGTTAAACAGTTTAGACATTGTTGGTATTACAATTAATACCTTAAAAGTTGGATGTTTTTGTTTTCGGGATTTAAAAGTTACAAGGCTTTTCTAAGTTGGATGAACCGAACTTTTCTCTAGACCTTAAAGTATCCAACTCAATAATTTGCTTTAAAGCTGCCACGAAACAAGCCCTATGTCAATGTAGTTTTATCAAAAGTAAAAGAGGATGTCACAGTTCATTAATCAAAATAAACTTTAATGACAATGTCACTAAACATGCCAATAACTCGTTAAAACCAAAATACTTGCTGAAAACTAATACCACACTGCTAAACAGCATTGATATCAACATTGAGTCATTTTCAGTGTTTTTATTTATTTATTACGCTTTGTTTATAACTAGCAGTCAATCCAGCTGAAAGGGCTTCCAATCTCATATCCCGGCGCATTAAATGAATCCGCAAAACCAAGGAGACCATTTCACAATTGGAATAAGTATGGAGAGTGTCCCAAAGGAACAATTCCTATCAAAAGAACTCAGAATAACAACAATGCCACTATTCATCATCGCAAACATCCTAAGGGTGTTAGTAATGTTGAAGAAATACACGAGGTATATTAAAAACTGAAATTATTGGTGGCTTATGGATAAAAATTGTGTGAATTACTTATTTGGTCTACTCAATTTGATAATTGTCGATTCTATCTAATCATAAAATTACCAAAAAATAGAAGTCTTAGTCCCAAATTCCACGGACAGACACGGTAACCGACTTTTCATTCTCAAAGACTTAATAAAATGTCACCAGTTGTTAGGTAGGGCATTCGGAAAAGGAGTTTGTTTATATATACATGTTGTTTATCTAGTTAGAGGTGGGCACAAGGCGATTTGGTGAGAATCGGAAAAATACATACGATACGGATTGGAAAAACTCATACAACATAAAGAAAAAATCAGACTTCGTAACTTTTTTTAGATATAATTTTTTTTTTTTTTAAATCATACTCTTTTTTTTTGTATTTTATATCGTTTTTCGGTACTTTATATATACATTTTTTCAAACTTCATATTCTTTTTCCATACTTTATACCTCCATTTCCAGCGTTCATAACTCTTATTTCAGATTTCATACATTTTTGTCCAATTTCATACTTTTTTTAAAACTTCATAGCATTTTTATTGGGTTTTATCCATGTATTTTGCGTTTTTACCGTTTATCACCCTACACTGTTAATTATTCCAATTACTGGTGTGTTTTTTCAATTTTAAACATTTTCAATATCCAATTCTAGATGGAAAATATTTAATTTTTGGACCATAATACCCTTCTTATAACGAAAGGAAATACTGACCTCATGTTTCCATCCATAATTTTATGGAAAATTTCAGAATGAAAATAAAAACACAAATATAGTTACTAATTGAAAAAATTAATAATGTAAAGTACTAAAGGAGAAAACCACAACAATAAAATGTACAAAATTGATAACTTGAATTTTCAAGGTCATACCAATTTTTTTCTAACTTGATATTCAAAATTTTCAAAGTCATACAACCTTTTAATCAAATTTCACACCCTAACTTTTTTGAAAATTTCATCCATTTTTATAAGCTTCTAACCCAACTTGTTATGTTTCATAGTAATACCCATTTAAACTTGTTAGTCGTAAATACATCTCACCATCACCGTTACAAGTCGTATAAATATATATATACAATTGAAATAGGAACGTTAAAATCGAAAGAAATGGATGATTTAATTGCTGATAGAGGTCGCATCCATTAATAGTCACATACAAGTTCTAAAAAACTGATTTTCACCAAGCTTAATTTGAATGGACTTTCAAATATTGGTCAAAATCTCAAACTCAGACGGTCGAATCAACCCCAAAAATCAACTTGGAACCCAAAAATTCCCAACTTGATATTAAATTCTATCTAATCAGTCCAAATCTCAAAAAATAAAATTGAATTTGTCAAATACACCATAGCAGAAAATCCAAAAAACCCGCAAATGTAGGAGATGATTTTCTTTTCTATCATCCCCATCGAAAAAGGTAGAGAGATAAATAAAAGAGTTGGAAAGAGAAAACGAGAAGAGAGAGAGAGTGCGGAGATAGAAGAAATAGAGTCGTGAGTGAATTTAGAAAGCGATAGCTTTTACGAAGAAATAGTTTGACATATGTGTTTTTGGTGATTTAGTTTCAAAAGTGTTGAATTATAGTAGCTTTTCGTTTATATATTTTTTTTGTCTTTCAGTACGCTACTATTCAGTTTCCTGGTGGCACATACTATGGAACAAGTGCATATTTTAACGTATGGAATCCTTTTGTTGTCACGGGACCCGAATATGATGAGTTTAGCTTAGCTCAAATATGGGTTACATCACAAGTCGGTGGACGTGAAACTCTTAATTCTATAGAGGCAGGATGGATAGTAAGTTGTTTCTCCTTTCTTTTTTATAGTCTTAAACTATCACCAATTGAGTTCTTCTGAATAAGTAAGTTGTTTCGAATTTCCTTGTAAAATTCTCAAGAAAAACGTCCCAAATTAAGAACATGTTCAAGACTTTTTACATCTAAAGAGTACGAGTTTAAGTAAACAGAAATTTTTGTTTTGATTTTCTCAGATTTTGTACAAAACTCAGGTTAAATTATTTCCTTATTGTTTTTTGTTTAATCCTCCAAAATGTTATCATGTCAAAATTAAGGACTGGTTATTGAGTTTGTACATGATGACTTTCAGGTTTATCCCAACCAATATGGTACCGGAACAAGGAGGTTCATATTCTCGACGGTAAGTTTAAGTAATTTGCATGCTATCTATTTAAATTTGGGTGAAGTTACTCTCTGAGCTATAGTATCTCCCCCTTCAAAGCTCTCACTCTCAATTTTTTTTCTATAAATAAGATTTTAAAATTAACTTTTGTACGTATCATTAGCATATAATTATCAGATTTAGATTCTTTTTATTATTACATTTTTCAAAAAATATCTCCAAGCCATGAGCAGAAACTTTTTAAATTAAAAATTAAAGTTTCAGAAATAATTCGAGACGATGATTTTTCTTTCAGTATGGCACTTGTTTTGAAAGTACCATGTCAATAAACTACTAGACTGGAGAGCAAGATAGGAATATATACAGTATTAAATAAAAAATTATGTGTTAGAAAAAATGGTTTTAACTTATATACTTCACTTTCTCTTTGAAGTTAAGTGAACACACAGTTAATACTTAGTTTCAATTGAATCTTTATTGAGAGCACTAAACGTCTCTCTCTCTCTCTCTATATATATATATAAGTTTTTATTTGAGAATATAATTAGTTTTGTGTATCTAAACTAGGGGATGTAAATGAACCGATACGTTCATGGACATGTTTGTGTTCGACTCGTTAAACAACCATGAACATGCTCTAATGAACAACTCTCATGTAAACGAGCCGAGTTTAAACAAGATTTTTTGGTTCGTTTAGTAAACGAGCCGAGTTTGAGCAGAGCTAGACTCGGCTGATTTATAGCCCTATTCTAAACTACTTGGCCGGGGTTACCAAATTAATGACACGGGCTTGTATCTTAATTCATTATTTGTTTATGTCAAATCACTAAAACTATATTATGTAAATGTATTTGTTTGTTCAGAGTTGAAACACACTTGCATGGATTTAATGCATTACGCTTATTTTGACTTAATTAATTTCAGGCTAATGGTTATACAACAGGTTGCTACAATGTCGATCAAGAATGCCGTAGTTTTGTGGTGACTCATCAGGCTTTTAGTTTTGCATGTGATATATATTTTTCAAAAGAGGACGGTCCGTATTGGCAAGAAAAAGTTGAAATAAAAAGGGTACGTAGCTAGCTAGCTAGCTAGCTAGGTATAATTAATAATTAAGCACATTATTTAATAAGAATTTCGCCGTCTATTAGCCCACACCATGCTTACCACTATAGTTATATATATATGATTAATTATCACGTTCAAATACCCATACTTTATACTTAGAATGAATATTTGATTAGTTTGGTCCACAATCTAAGTTGCAATATTCTGGTGTTATACTTGTTTGACTAAGTTTTTTTGGGTCCACAATCTAAGTTGCAATAACCTGTTTATGATTTAGGAATTTTGTACTATCATCAACGTAACTTACTCAAACTACAGGACCAAAAATACGTCAATTGAATCTTAATTACTAGGTCCAAATAGAAATCCTACATAAAGTCTAAGACCATTAATGTTGTATTTACAACCATGGGGATCAAATAGAAGTTGGATCTAAAGTATGGGGATGAGTACTGATTTTTTATTTAATTTTATTTTTACATAAATGAGTGTCTATTATTGCATACTATTTGTTTGTATCAAAATAAGTGTAAAAATTATGGTTATTTGATTTACATGTACTATCATATGTGCAATTTGAAGGTACCTCTAACGAAGACATGGTTCCTTATAATTAATAATGAGGAAATAGGTTACTGGCCACCAAACCTTTTCAACAGCCTGACAGATGGGGCAACTTCAATACAAATGGGAGGAGAGATTGCATACCATGCTCATGCCGACGGATATCACACTGCGACAGTGATGGGAAGCGGTCACTTTGCTGAGGAGGAATTCCCAAAAGCCTCTTTTGTTCGAGATATAATGGTCCTAACTAATAATTATGGTGAATGGGAGCATCTTAACAGATACTTAGTAACACCTATCGCTACTTTCCCTAATTGCTATAGTGTGATGCTTGGACCAGATGGCACTTCAGATCACACTTTCTTCTATTACGGGGGTCCTGGTGGACCAGATTGTGACCGTATCTAATTAATCATATCGATTATTCAAACACTTTTATATTTGTCTCATTCGACTTTTTAGCTGTGTGCAGGGGAGGCCAAGATTACTACCAAAAAGAACTTTTAGTGGTTTTATATACCTAGTTATCTTTTTCAACAACTCTTAGTTAGCTTTTAAGCTACTTATGTATGCAGAAATTAAGGTTTTTGACTCTTAACCGGCTTTCATTCTTTTTGTTAGTTTTCTTGGAAATGCCCTCTTGAATCCTCATTTTAGACCACTCTTATCTGGAGACATAAGGGTGTTAAAAAGATTGGGAGCTATAAGGAGTAAAGTGATGATCATCGTAGAATCTTTTTTTTAAAACTTTTGAGAAGAATAATGTTTCGATTGATTGTTTTTTTCTCCTTGTTTCTGCAGTTTCGTAGGCCTTGCCATTTTGTCGTATTTGAAGCCTTATTCGTATCGTTTTTTCACTTTTAATTGTTTTCTTTATCTTGTCACTGTGCAGGCATGTTCCACAGTGACCACACATTTTTTTATTTACGATTAATAGAAGGTGTGTTATGATTTTTTTTTTTTACTAATAATGTGTATCCATCTCTATAACTAATTAATTAATTACTCCATCAATGCTTAACACCTATTTTTGCATACATCGTTAGTTTCACTCGTTTATGGAGAGGGTATCATGTACATTTAGCGTAAGAGATTTTTCACTCTTACATTTTTTTCAAATAAAAAAGTGAACCATCACAATTTTGCAAATTTTTTTGTCAGTCAACCTTACCCGTCGATTAAAGGCTTACAGTTCTACGTTTGTTACTAGTTTATTTTAATTGTAAACCATGCACAATTTTAACTGGGAAAGAACCATTGCAATTACTTACTTACCTGATGCTTTTGTAAATTAATATTCATGGAACCGGTTACCTAAACACAATGAGTAATTGAACCCAGAATTAATACATTCACGTATTCCTGCAGATCTAAATTTTACACTCGTAATGCTTTTAATTAAAATCTCATTGTAGGATTGAATCCCTTGTTAATTAAAATGAATTGCACGTTTCAATCATCTTTTGTCAGCAAAAAGGAGTTGGTGACAGGGAGATAAAATAAAAAGATTCATCACTTCATTCTCCTGACTAAACTTAATTTTGTTGATACATACATATATATATATATATATTTGTTTGCACTCCCCCAACAAAAGTTGCGATTGCAGTTATGTTGCGCGTATTCCTCATATCACCGCTATCTCTTCTTGTGACTCTCTTGTACTATAACATTAACATGACAATGTCAATCAAATCATCTGGACACTTTTGCACCTATATATATATATATATGTAATAGATAGTGGTATTGCCAAAGTAGTAAATTTTGATCTTTTTGTTTGACACGTAACTAGGCCGGGAAGTTCTTTAATTTTATCATTACGATATATAGAGAAAACTTATCAAGGATCCCTTAGATTGAAGAAGAGGAACAAAATGAAATGAGGCGCAGAGCGCTAACATCTTTCTAGAAAAATACAACTTTTACAATTGTATGTATCCAACATGAATATTGCATCCTATAATACCCATGTATATACGCAAAGGATAAGGTTTCGTTTAGTTTGTGCATACATTCATTTATCATCTCTCTGCCGGGCTTTACTTAGTGTAGACAATATTCACTCTATCACAGAGATACACGGAGCAGCCTATTTTCGGTCTTTATAAGAGTCAAGCTAATTGAGAATCATAATTGGAATCATGCTTGTAGAATTTTTCTAGTTAAATCCGCAAAGTTTTGTGGATGCTACGATGTAGCACTGGGACCAGATTGGCACGATATATACTCGGTTTTTGTGTGGGTCAAGTGGAGAACGCAATAGCGGAATTTAATTGAATGTGTGTGTACACATGATTAAGTACATAGTAACCAAAATATGTCCTTGTGCACATTTGATTTTGTTATATAGTATTAATGTTTTCTTTCTATTTGAGCGAAGCGCTCTTGCGAAATAGTAAATATTTTATAATGCAATTATAAAAGGAAAACATGATCACACTATCTTCAGACTTTGGTTAAAGTTGTTGTATGATATTTACTGAACATAGACATGAATCTGATCATGTGGAAACACATAATTTTATGAATTACCCGGATCACCATAATCAAGGGTGTGCTAAGCTAAAAAGCATTTAGTTTAATTTTGAATTATTTTTATGGTAGTTATTAATTTCTTGCACATTCATTATTACTGTTGGATTTTTAGAAGGAAATATTCTTATCATTGTAAATCAGATCATGGACCGCTTATGTAAAATATTACTAACTGCAGGATATTTTCCTTTGTAATTTTTCTATTTTCCTTTTTTGATTCGTAATGTCAGTAGCTAGTAAAAATAGGGAAAAAAAAGGTAATATTGAAGAGGGGATATTCTTATCAAATCTGATCATGAACGCTGAACAAGATGGAAGTTTTAGTAAAATATTAACCAAAGAATATTTTCCTTCGTACTTTTTCTGGAAACCATTTCCTGAGTTAGGATCGATAGATTTGAATTTTACTTGCCATGTTAGTTAAATTTCTCTTTTTATTATAGTCCACTCAGCGAATAGAATATAAATACATGGCAGCTATTACAACAACCGAAATCATTCGATCTATTCAGAACAAATGGCCAACTGGAGATGTGTATCGATATTTTTGTTGATGGTTTACTTGGACATAGCATATCAAGGTTTTGTAGAAGGAAGAGATTCAAGAGACCTCTTGAATGAAAATAGAAAATTGCCGAAAGCAAAAGGAACTATCAAGACGATAGAGGTAGACACACTTATGGATACAAATAATATAACATCTGTTTCACTGAAACTTAATTTAAGCTCAAACTAACTTGCATGGCCCTGATGTAGTTTGGTTTTCTTAACCTTAAAAGGGTATAAGATTTAAGTGAAATCAATCCAGATCTTTCTCAAATCTTGTCAACGAGCACAGTTATTTGCAAAAACGTGTAACCTAAAAGGTGGGTAAACAAAGACAAACATATACTCTGTAGATGCTCATTGTGTTGATTCTATGGACAGTGTCCCGAGGATGGTGATGTGATTGACTGCATCGACTTCTGGAAACAACCTGCGTTTAATAATCCACTTACCAAAAAGTTCCATGAGGTTAGTTTCTCTTGGTTGCAGCATTTAAGCGCTCTTTTTTTCCTGATATTGTTACTGTTAAATAGTTTAGACATTGTTTGTATTGCGATTAATACCTTAAAAGGCTTTTTCAAGTTGGATGAACCGAACTTTTCTCTAGACCTTAAAGTATCCAGCTCAATAATTTGTTTAAAATCTGCCATGAAATAAGTCCTATGTCAATGTAGTTTTATCAAAAGTAAAAGAGGATGTCACAGTTCATTAATCAAAATAAACTTTAATGACAATGTCACTAAACATGCCAATAACTCGTTAAAACCAAAATACTTGCTGAAAACTAATACCACATTGCTAAACTGCACTAATATTACCATTGATATCAACATTGAGACATTTTTAGTTTATCACTCTTTGTTTATCACTTGCAGTCAATCCAGCTGAAAGAGCTTCCATTCTCATATCCCGGCGCATTAAATGAATCCGCAAAACCAAGTAGACCATTTCACAATTGGAATAAGTATGGAGAGTGTCCCAAAGGAACAATTCCTATCAAAAGAATACAGAATAACAACAATACCACTATTCATCATCGCAAACATTCTAAGGGTGTTAGTAATGATGAATTGATTCACGAGGTATATTGAGAAAACTGGAATTAATGTTACATTTTTTGGCATATGGATTAAAAATGTGTGAATTACTTCTTTGATCTTTTCAATTTGACAATTGCCGATTCTATATTTCAACCATAACAATTGCCGAATCGACCCCACAAATCAACTCCGAACGCACAAAACCCCAACATGATATTAAATTCGACATAATGGGGTTGTTTGGTATGCTCTCAAACCCATACTTTTTAATGTTTTTACTTTAAAAAAGTAATAAGTGTTTGGTTTGTATGTAAAAAGTATACTTATGAGAAAAACAAACTTGTTAAAAGCCTGCTTTTTAAAAGTATGATTTCCTTTACTTTTGTTCAAAAAATAAAAATTTACTACTATTCACTTTGTCAAAAAACCATATAATTGCTACAATATCATTCAATTATAATAAATCAACCCAGCAGAAATGACACTGTCCAATTTTGTCCAATTTTTTCAAAAATACACTCACTATGTTTTAATAATTACCAATATACATAATCTAATTAATTAAAATTTGTGCTCACTATATTTTTCTAATTAAGGAGCTCGCTTAAATTAATTAACAATTCGTTTTAACCTGCATAACTACAATAAATTATACTAAATCTGAATAATATGTTCAAAATAAAATATATTATGGGATTTATGTCATTACGCGTCTCACACGTAATGCGTTGGTAACTTTTACTAGTGTATATATATATATATTGCATACATATTATATATAAATATACACAGTAAATATATATGTATATATTAATGTTTATCCAAAAAATTATATATATATATATGATTTATGTTACTCTTGTTAAAAAAGTAAACATTTGCTACTATTCACTTTCTTAGATATATGGCTTTAGAAAAAAATATTAAATATTAATGTTTATCCAAAATCATAAATATACATATATATATATATATATATATATATAAATATGCATAGTAAATATATATATAAACGCACACACACACATATATATATATATACATGTATTATATATATATATATATATATATATATATATTATAATAGTTTTTTAAAATGGGAAAAAAGTAAAAGTACAATGAAATTTACCAAACAATATTTTTTTACTGGAAAGTAGACTTTTACAATATTTACCAAACAACAATTACATACTTAATAAAAAGATACTTTTCCACATGTTCTTCAAAAGTATACTTTTGTACGTTTAGTTCTACGACCAAACAGGACCAATAAGTCCAAATCATAAAAAGAAAATTGTATTTGTCAAAAAAACCATAGACGTAAATCGAAAAAAATTACAAATATAGAAGATGATTCTCTATCATATCCTATTTGATGTATGTAGAGAGAGAGAAAAAATATAAAAGAGAAAACGAGAAAAAGAGAGAGTGAGAAGATAAAAGAATAGAGTCATGAGTGAATTCAGAAATCGATAGGTTTTAAGAAGAAATAATTTAGCATATGTGTTTTTGATGATTTAGTTTCTAAAGTAATAAATTATAATACTCGTTTTTAGTTTATTTAATTAATGTATACTTTTTTTTTGTATTTTAGTACGCTATTGTTCGGGCTCCTCAGGGCAGATACTACGGAACAAAGGGGATTTCTAAACATATGGAATCCTTTTGTTTTCACGGGACTCGGAAGTAATGAGTTTTAGCTTAGCTCAAACATGGCTTGTATCACAAACCGGTGGGTGTGAAACCTATTAATACTATCGAGGCAGGATGGATATATAGTGAGTTGTTTTTCCTTCTTTTGTATAGTCTTAAACTATCATCATTTTTCTTTAATTACTAGCCTCCATGATCATAGCTTGTTTTACCATATTTTTTTTTCTCTATGCAGCTAGACTCTATATTGATTTCTCTTTTATCATCAGATATTAAGTAATCGGATTATTTGTATCTCATACAGAGTATTTTTCTTAAGGACCGGTATGGGGATTTATCTCATAAAAGACAATGTTTTTGTTTCAATAATAATAGAGTTGTTCCTTTAAAAAAAAGTAAGTTACATGTTTCGAATTTCCTTGTAAAATTCCTAAGCAAAACGTCCCAAATTAAGAACATGTTCCAGATTGAATACATCGAAAGAGTATTGATCAGTTTATGAAAACATGAATTCTGATTTCCTTATTGATTCTTGCTTAATCCTCCAAAATGTTATTACGTCAAAATAATCGGTTATTGAGTTTGAACATTGTGACGATAGTGTACTTATTCTGTTACTTTACAATGACTAAAGACCTATTTGTAATAGTTTCTTTGTTACTTCTGTAAATCAATGGGTCAAATTGTATTTAGTTGAAACTTAACTGCAAACTATAAATACTCTGGACTAGCTATAATTACTAGGGGTGGACTTTTTGTACCGATTTGTACCAACCGACCGATTTTCGAACCGAACCAAACAAGTTGGTACCGAAAGTTCGGTATACCGACTTTTCGGTACGGTACAACTTAACCAAACTTTAAAAGTCGGTTCGGTTTCGGTATCCATTTCGTATGTTTGGAACAATACCGAACCGAACCAAAAATTAAAATTATAAAATATAGAAATGTACGCATAGTTATAACTTACAAATAAATTATCTTATAGTTTATTTTAATTTTTCTTACGACTTACTTTCCTATTTACGAATCCAAATACAATAATTTCGTATTTATTAATTTTCTTGTCTAATATTTTAAAAGAATTCTTATTTTATAAGTGTTTACTATTTTAATCAAATTCACAATAAACATAGCAAATATAAGAATAGTTGTACACATTTTACTTTTTACAATCTTTTTTGCTATTTTATTGTTATCAAGAATTATATTTTAATAATAATAATGTTTCGGTATAAAACGAAAAACCGAACCGTACCAACCGAAAAAGTCGGTATACCGACTTTTTCGGTTCGGTTATGGTATAATTTTTTTCAAACCAAACAAGTTCGGTTCGGTATTGTTATATGATCAAAAAAGTTGATACCGTACCGAAGTCACCGTTAATAATTAGAGTTGAAAACAGTTATTTTCATTCACTTTATCTCTCTAAATTTAGGTAATGGTGATATTCTAGCTTCTTTACATACATGATGATTTTCAGGTTTATCCAAACGAGTTTTCTGCTAACACAAGGAGGTTCATATACTCGACGGTAAGTTTATATAATTTGGATGCTATGTATTTCAATTCGGATAAAGTTACTATTGAGTCATGGCCATACTTACCCGGAAACTCTGTTAAGACTACGTATCATGTTTTTCTGGAAATGCGTTTCGAAAATGGGTACGGTAATCTTTCAAGTGAAGTTACACTCTAGGTCTCTTCCCATTCAAAGTTCCCGCACTCAATTTTTTGTATAAATAGAAACTAAATATTTTATTTTTTAAAACAAGATTTTAAAATTATCTCGTGTAAGAATCATTTGGCATATGAAGGTGACAGACAGAGAGACAATACTTAGAAATAAATTTTTTTTATTATAAAAACATGTTTAAAAAACACTTGTTCAGAGTTGAAACCCAGTGGCATGCGCTAATTATGAGTCTCAATTTTACCTAATTTCAGGGCGATGGTTATGCGACAGGTTGCTACAATGTCGGTGAAGATTGCGATCGTTTTGTGGTGACTAATGATATCTTTTCATTTGATTGTGATATAGCTGTTACAAGACAAAACCAACGGCAATATGTAGATAAAATGGAAATAGAAATGGTGGGTATAATAATTAATCACGTTTAATAAGAAATTCACCATGTTTACCACTAGAGTTCGATCCCCTCCACCGCTCCAAAATGTGTCCAAAACGAGGGCTACTAATTTTATATAAATTATTGATGCAGATTTCAACAATTTACTTTATATATATATATATATTATATGTATTATTACAAGGTTTTAAAAATAAAAACTTTTGCTTTTAAACTCGGGATTTCTTTGTTCTTTTGTGTGATTTATTTTTATGGTCTAGTTTGTCAATTATTATGCATCTGAAAGTTTTAGAGTAACATGTGATAAAAAAAAAAATTGTTTGCTTATAATATTTATTAATGGAAGGGTACCCTATACGGACTAGCGTCCGATATAATATAATTCTTTCCCCGTTCACAATGTTGATGATACTAATTATAAGTTACAATTACATGTATCTGCTTATATGTGCAAAGGAACCTACATCCGGGACGTGGTACCTTACAATTAATAATCAAACAATAGGTTATTGGCCAGTATACCTTTTCGACAGCCTGACTAATGGGGCAACAACTATAGATTGGGGAGGAGAGATTTCATACGAACCTTATGCCGACGGATATCACACGACGACTGCGATGGGAAGCGGTTACTTTGCTGAGGCGTCATACCCAATTGCCGCCTATATTCGACAGATAATGGTCCAACAGGCTAATGATGAATGGGAGCATCTTAACAGAGACTTAGTTACACCTATCGCTACTTTCCCTAATTGCTATAGTGTGATGCTAGGACCAGCTGGCACTTCAGATCACACTTTCTTCTATTTCGGGGGTCCTGGTGGACGAGAATGTGATCGAGTCTAATCAAATGGATCAACAGATAAACAGATACTAATAAAACATTTCATAATGTGTACCGATCTCTACAACTAAGTCCATGCTTAACACCTCTTTTTGCATATATCGTTAGTTTCACTCGTTTATGGAGGGAGAGTATCATGTACATTTAGCGTAAGAGATTGTTCTCTCTTACATTTTTTTTCAAATAAAAAAGTGAACCATCACAATTTTGCAATTTTTGTCGGTCAACCTTACCCGTCGATTAAATGCATATGCTTCTTACAGTTCTACGACGTTTGTTACTAGTTTCTATTAATTGTAAACCATGCACAATTTAAACCGGGAAAGAACCGTTGCAATTTAAACTAGTACTATTCTCTCTAGTGACAGCAAGTCGTCTTCTCAATAATAAAGCTCCTTTTTTGTATCCAAACACGTTCGGCCACCAAGATCAGCAACTTGGGTATCATGCAACAACAGCATTACCTGCAAGTAATCTGAGAACAGAAAAATTATAACCAAATCCTTTAACATACCAAAAACTTTTACTTTCTGCGGCCACTATTAAAAAGCTTTCATAAAAGAAAGAAAAACCTCTCTTCTCCAGCAATTATCGATCATAATGCTCTGATAAAAAGAAAAGATTCTTGCTTGTGGTGTCTCTTGCTTGTCAAGCCGGTACGCACCATATACCTAGCTTGCTGGTAAAATCTCTAGCTCTTGTGAACATATAATTTCCACCATTAGATCCTTTCTTAGCTATCCCATCTGTCACTTGATTTTGTTTCCTAAAATTATGGGAAATCCTCCAAACAACTAAGTAAAGTAGTAAACTAATGCTGCCATATATGATATAATGTGTGTGTACACATGATTAAGTACTTACTAACCAAAATACGTCCTTATGCATATTTGATTTTGTAATATAGTATTTGTTGGAAATTTGGTATATATATAGAACCGGATTAATTAGACGAGATTGTCCAAATTATTTTTGTTGTTTACTTTAATTATTTGAACTGTCTCATTATTTTATTATTGTACTGTCGGTTCTTTTTTAGGCCTATATGTAGAGAGCTCTCGTTCTCATTTTGATTATGAATTGATTAGTTATGAAAAAGGGTGTAACTCTAGTCTTTTATCTCTCCTAATTCTCTATTTCTCATATGTATTTTCTCTGTTTCTCGTCTAAATTTCCACAACCCTTACGGGTTTCATCACCAACAGTATTAGTGTTTTCTTTCTATTTGAGCGAAGCGCTCTTGCGAAATAGTAAATATTGATTTTTTAGTAGGAAATATTCTTATCATTGTAAATCTGATCATGGACCGCTTATGTAAAATTTTACTAACTGCGGGATATTTTCCTTTGTACTTTTTTCTGGAAACCATTTTTAGAGTTCGGATTGATAAATTTGAATCTTACTTGCCATGTTAATTAAATTTCTCTTTTTATTATAGTACACTCAGCAAATATAATATATATATATATATATACGCCAGCTATTACGAGAACCGAAATTATTCGATCTATTCAGAACAAATGACCAACTGGAGATGTGTATCGATATTTTTGTTGGTGGTTTACTTGGACATAGCATATCAAGCTAGGTTTTATAGAAGGAAGAGATTCAAGAGACGTCTTGAATGAAAATAGAAAATTGTGGAAAGCAAAAGGAAACTAACTTGCCTTCCCCTGATGTACGTACGTAGTTTGGTTTTCTTAAACTCTTAAGAGATTATAAAATTTAAGCTAAATGAATCCAGAATTTTCTCAAATCTTGTAAGCAAGCACAGTTATTTGCAAAAACATGTAACCCAAAAGGTGGGTAAACAAAGACAAATATATACTTCCGTGAAGAAGTACATAATAGAACATTCAGTTTCAAATAATTTAATTATATTTGGGAGATTGTTCTCTTTCAAAATAAAGGACACTTTTCAAAAAGAAGTACTAGAGTTGTTGTGAAGTCAGGTATCCGTTTTGAGCAGCTAATTTATGTAAAGGTCAGAAAATGAACTGAAACTGATAAAAAATAAACAGTACTAAGATCATGTTTATCGGCATGCCTTGCCCCTGCGGTTGCGGTCATGTATATGAAGCAAACAAATAAAAGAAAATGGGCATATGGTAATAGTTATAGCCGAAGGGGCTTAGGTGCTCCCAGTCATTGGGCCGCCCCTGCTTTGATTTATGAGTTTAATTTTGGTGACGAGATCTCGCATAAGAGCATTACCATATCCTTGCGACTTTTCTTTAGAAAGTTTGGTAGTTTACGAGTTTAGTTTGTATTCTTTTGTTTGACATAGTGTGAGGTTTTAGCACAGTAGCTTTTAGTTTTGGACCACATCAAAATTCTGCTATTCGGGATTTCGAGTAACCAGACGTGTTCTTCTTTTTTTTCGGCAAGCTGTAATGTTGTTAGTGGTTACCAGTTTCTAAACTTGGCAAAACTTGAGCCGTTTACTTGTAAAAACTTCACTTGTTAGTTACAACTTGAAATCCCCTTTCGCATTTACAAACTCGAAAACGATATATTTGTGGTAGCAATATTGATGAAACAAGAAGCATGGGATATCAGTTATATATATTAAGTGATGGACCTCGCCATAAACTCGATAGATAAGTACTATAGGTGTAGGTAGGTTACAAAAATGAGCATCTGATCTTATTTTGGAAACTGATAAAAGAAAATACTGTTTATCTCAGATTGTTTATGAAAGTATGTAGAAGTTGTTTCATAAAGTAGA
This sequence comes from Primula vulgaris, assembly GCA_963920805.1. NCBI lineage: Eukaryota > Viridiplantae > Streptophyta > Magnoliopsida > Ericales > Primulaceae > Primula > Primula vulgaris. Next base: position 50,568,398 of record OY987212.1, read on the forward strand.
AAATCTTTCATATCATGTCTATGCTATAAATTAGATTCCATTGGTGTACGTATTGGAATATTTACTTAAAGTTGTTATAATATAAAGGCTGTTGAAACTGTAAATAAGAACTTCTATGGATGCTGGTTGTAACATCTTCGACCTTCAATGGTTGTTTATTTGTGTGCTTTCCGCTTGGTTGCGTGTGTCGTGATGACCGTCAATGGTTTGTAATCCGTAGATTAGAAAAATGTTACTCCGTATGTGTACAATCTTATGTTTATATATAGAAGTTATGATTAGTTTTGTGATTTAGACAGACAATTTTGTAGTTTTTGTAGAGAATTTGCGAATGTTTCAAGTTACTTAATTAGGTGTCAATTTCATTACGTTTCTATTTCTCAGTACTAGTGCATGAATTTATTATTCTAGCAATACATGTTTCAGATTAATATCTGAAAATTATACCTACTTTTAAAAGTTTCTTTTTGAAATTGCTAATTTTTGGGTTGTTGTCTACACATTACGATCATTTTTTTGTGACCATATATATATACGTGAATTAACTATGGACACATGCATGGTATAAACCACTGGAATTCAAGAGTTCAACGTAGGCATGGCAATATGCCAATATTCATGATTAAGTTTGTTTTGTATCACCCTCAAACTTCATTTAATGTTGCAACCAATTTAAGTACTTCTGTCTCTTTGTTTTGGTTGCTGAAGAATATAAAAAAATTACACCTATGCATATTAAATTAATTCTCTTGTTATTTATTGGTAATACTTTAGACACGACCATAAATCAAATTTTTATATATACTTGGTTCCAAATTGAAAACGAAGTTAACAGATATTACTTTGTATTAACTTTGAACGACTTCCAAATCATACTGTTAATATAAGCCAACGGTTTTGTGACAGTTTAGTCAATTTGTAACAGGCTTGTGATCGTTTTGACACTAATTAAATTAACTGTACAAAGAATATTTTCCAAGTTTCTGTATCCTGATAAGGTACATTTTCAGGCTTTTCCCTGTCGATAGTCTAATCTGAAAGCTAAGAATAATTAAAAAGCAGAAATTCGTTGCTTGCCTAAATGCCAATTGTCAACTCAAAATCAAAGAGATTATCTTTCCTTTTTTCTATTTTCTATTTGCAATATGTACATAGTACGTACGTACACACGTGATTTTACAACAGGGCAAATCTTATATCCCTATTTTTTATGTTTTTTTGTGTTTTTTTTTTATTTTTACTTAAATTTTAAAATTTCACAACTTATACCGCAATTTTATAAACTTTTATATTATATTGTATTCAAATTTTAAAACATTTGAACATTGTTTTAGACAATTTTTTTAATATTCAATGTTTAATTTACACTAATTTATACATTTATTTCAAAATAAATTGTGTGTGTATTTTATTTTAAAAATAATTATTTGAATGTATTGATACATGTATTATAGTAATTGTATAATTTTATTCAAATTTTTTTAAAAAAAAAATTTGATAAAATAAGAAAGTGTGTACGAAAAATGATAGATAAAAGGGGAAATAAGATTTGAAGTGCGTTTGAAAGTAAAGTAGACATACACATCGCAGTTTCAGCACCACATAATAAGACAAATAAATATTCATACATACATGGCCCTCATAGTTTTATCAACACTTTACTCATTGTCCCAATAATTTTAACCGATTGAGTAATTAACGACCGGTGTTTTAAAAGATGCGTATAGACTCAAATTAGGTGGAGTCTATAAACCTAACAGATTATGCAGAATTATACGGTGATTAAGTGAAATTAGCCGTTGTACGACCATCTTTCGCCTAAGTTCTAATTTCCGTCTTGCACCTTTTAGAACATTGGTAACAACTAACAAGCCTTCAACATTCAGAAGAAACATACTTCCTTATCGACTCTCGCAATAAAAATGTAAATAGCCTTAAGATGACCAAAGTCATATTAAATGAATGAAATAATGTTACTTGTTGTAGACTGATTTCATACGTCTAACTTCCATTAAAATTTAATCCTATTTTTTTTAACTCTCGTTCATGCTTGAAATATTTCATAGTATTTATTTGAAGCATACTTTTTTATAAATAAAAAAAGGGAAAAAATATGTTTACTAGGCTGTAGTATTTGCTTTTACTAATTTAGTACTTAACATTTAAGTTTTACCAATTTGGTCCTTAATCTATTAATTTTGGTCTAATTAATGACCCGACGGTATAAATCGACGAAATTACACTCACTATATATCACATTTAGGGTGTGTTTGTGAATCCGAAAAACTCATGAGAAAATAAAAATGATTTTCCGAGAAAACATTTTTTTGTATTTTGTTGAATAGGAAAACTAATGGAAAAGAAAACAAAAGAAATTTATGAAAATTTTTGTGTGTATAACGAGATAACCCATTTTCCTTTCAAAAGTGGGAGGACAATGAAAATAAATGGAAAAATTGGGACTACCTCACTCTCTCTCCTTTTTTTTTCTTTTCTTTTGATTTTCCAAACTTCCAAACAAATGACCGAAAAATGATTTCATGTTCATTTTCCTTGGTTTTATTTTATTTTATTCTACGTGACATTTTTTGAGTTCCAAACACACCCTTAGAGATCTAATTTTTATGGATAGTTATGCAATTACACTCACTATGTTATGGGTGAGAGAATGTGATTACAAATTTATCATTTTATTAAACACCAATCCTCTAAGTAAACGAAAATTGTTAGATTGGTGTTAAAAATTGATAAAAGTTAAACGTTGGATACTAAATTAGTAAAAGCCTATATTAATACTCTCTCCGTTCCCATTTAATTGTCCATTACGAAATTACGTGCAATTTTGACCGGCTTATAACTTTTATTAAAATTGTCGAAATGATTTTTTTTTAAATCTAATTATAAAATTTAACATTTGAACTATATGATCAACTTTTGAAAATTTTCATTCCGACAATTTTTATACAAATTCTTAATCGATAAAAATTGCACGTAATTTTATAATGAACAATTAAATATAGGAACGGATGGAGTATAGCTTAGTAAACAAGTTTTGTTCCAATAAAAAAAAAAGGGAAAAATGCTAAAATGGTAGCTAATCTATCAGCTTTTAGTGATTTGGTACCCAACCTAACACACTTTCTAATTTGGTACCCAACCTATACATTTCGCTCTAATTTGATACCCAACCTAACACTTTTTCTAATTTGGTACACAACTTATACGTTTCGCTCTAATTTGATACCCAACCTATACGTATACAGTCCAATTAAGGGACTCAATCCGTCTTCGATCATCGGTTTTTAACGCATAGTTTGGGTACCAAATTAGAAAAAAATGTTAGGTTGAGTACCAAATTAGAGGCTGAGTATCAAATTAGAGCGAAATGTATAGGTTGGTTATCAATTTAGAAAGTATGTTAGGCTGGGTACCAAATCATTAAAAGTTAACAAGGTTATATACCATTTTAACAATTTTCCCCCAAAAAAAAAAAAAAAGCAAGTCTCAGAATACCTGGAAGTTGGGACTTTTATATTGAAAGGGAGCATAAAATAAAATAAGAGGAGCGATGATTGAATTAAACACAAAATTGATGTAAATAAATAACAGTATTTAATTGGTGTTTTCGTCAAGTAAAAGTAAAGTAGAACGAACACACAACAAAACTCTCTTCTTTGTCTTTGTCTGTCTTTGTCTTTGTTCTGTTTCTAAGTTTAAATTAGAATTCTGATTCAATTGGTGAGTTATTTATCTCTTTAAATTAATTAGTTTCCTGATATGGGTTCTGCTAAATGATATCTTTTTTTTTATTTTTTATTTTTTATTCTGACACATATCATTTACTTAATATAGTACTACAGTATTTAATAAGTTTGACCTGTGATATAGTATATATAAATAGAGATACATATGTATGTATGTATGTATATATGGATTTGGAGTAAGGTAGTATGGTAAGAGAGAAGATAAACACAAACAGTGTGGTTTTGTTCAAGTTTGGTGTAACAATTGCTATTTCATTTGGTGCCTTTTTTTACTCTTTTCTCAGGATGCCTAAAAAGACTATCAACCCTTCTTCAGGTTCTTTCTCTTATTACCCCTCTTCTCCTTTTTTTTTTATGATTTTACTTATTGGTCATGGAAATTTATTTAGCTTTTCTTTCTCTATTTTTTTTTATTATGTTCTTTTGATGCTCACTGGCTGAATTCAACTATTATTTGTGTAAATGTTTTTAATTTTGAGTCATTTAGTGTACGTGTTGGATTTTTAATGGGATTTATACAATTTAATACTACTACTTTCTATTATCAAAATCCAATCTAATAATACCTTTTATTACCAAAATCACTCTATTTAGTACCGTCCCCGTCAACTGCTTGACCAAAAGTGAATGATTTTGATACTTAAATGTATCGCACACCGTACTTAAATGTTAAAATCTTGCTGATGTGGCGGTGATGACGGCATTGCCACGTTACCTTTTGTTTATAAATTGACGACGTGTGTACTAAATTGAATGGTTTTGGCAATTGAGGGTACTAAATTGGATTTTTACTAGTAGAATGTACTCATTTGAAAATATGTGCTAAAGTGTTTAAATCTTGATTTTGAATTGATCATGAAATTAACAGTGTTGTTCTTTTATCATTAATTAATGTTAAAAACTTCATTTTCCAGGTTCTGATAATCAGGTTGGTTCAGAAGGTATAAAGACTCTCATAAACGACGAGGCTTTCAATTGTTCAGAGAATCAGGTAACATTTTGTTGAAATATCATTAGTTCCAGTAATTGATCTTATATTTATTTTAGGCAGATCTTAGGGTGAACTAGTTTGTATTGGTCACCATAGTTTTGACTAAAACTCTATCGGTTCTCATAGTTTAATCGGAACGCCATTGTTTTTTTGTCCTTGTATATTTTTTATAGAACGTCATAAGGATCACACTAGGAGATGGTACTCTTATAAACATTAGAACCATATTGGGTTATATGTTTTTTTTTCTATCTGGAATCTGTATGGCTTACGGTTCTAGGACTGACTCTCTCACTTCGCAGAACTCGAGGACTATTAGTTTTGCAACTAATTTCTGACAGATAGTCGGTCTTCAGTCACTAAAATTCTTTAGTTAAAATTAATCTCTTAGTTTGTACCTCAACCGTAAAGATAGAACTCATGTTTTAAAGTTCCGGCTACAAACTAGGCCAATCTGGAAAAAAGAGAGACTATTTTTTTTACAATTTCATAAGCTTATAATAACAGATTCCCTCTTATTTATTAAAATTTGTCTTTCAAGAAATGTGGTAAACACTATACTAACTTGTCTATATTTGCTTGATGCAAGTTCTTTTTCATGTGAAGAACAGGCGACAACAAGAACATAGTTTTTCAGATTTTAACTTCTGCTACAATTTTTTTATTTTATGCAGAACGACTTTAACCAAATTTCTAACAGTTGTACACAAAATGGAGGTAGAGATCAAACCCTCTTACCAGAGTTTGAAGAGATTGTAAGTGATTTCACTATGACTAACCCAAAAGCATATCTCACTCCCGAAAGAGATGTGGAAACTCTCGTTGCGTACGAATCTAAACCTGAACCAACAAAAAGAGAAGAATACGAGGAAGAGATCAACAACCTAAATAATATGGTCGACTTTCTTCAAAAAAGAGTGAGCACTCTTGAGAGGGATTTGCTAAAGTATCATGGTCTCAAAGAGCAAGAGAGCACAATTAATGAACTTCAAAACCGAGTTAAAATACACAATACTGAAGCCAAGCTTTTCAATCTCAAAATTGAGGCTTTACAAGTGGATAATAAGAAACTAACAGCAAGACTGGTTGATTATTCGAAAACAGTCTCTGAGCTTGAATCGGCAAAAGAAACGATTGATTTTTTGAAGAAAAAACTCACAGATGAAACAATATATAATAAGAAACAATTACTTAGTCTTCAAGAAAGAGTCAAAAAAATGCATGATCACGAAGTAAAAGCTGTTTCGGGTAATACGGGCGGTGAATTGAAGGTACAAAGGATTAAGGAATTGGAAGGTGAAGCTGAAGAATTGAGGAATCTTAATAATAATTTAAGGGTTGAGAATTCAGAGTTGGCTCAGAAATTGGAACTTGCTCGAACAAGCTCTCTTCAAGAATTTCATAAGGTATGATTCAATTCAATCTCTTAGGTTTGCTTTTGGCTGCAGATTCTAAGAAAGTAAGTTTGTTTTATTTGAGATTAAACGCTTGTTTGATTGCAGAATTTAGGGAAAAGCTAGTTTTTTTTTTAGTTCAGATAAAATACTAGGTCCATTCAGTTTCAAGTTTCAGTATATTTCAGGCCACAAGTCCAGAAAGGCGCACTTTTGATCTATTCAACAAGTTGCACTCAGGATTTTAAGCAAATAGAGTGAGCTTACAAGCTGCAACCAAAAAAGGCTTAGAATAAGTAGGATTCATAGCTTGGAACTTTTAGCTTTATTGAGCAAGAAAAATAAGGACATCTTTGAAACTGGACACTGAGTTCTTATATACTTATAAGCCAAAATACAATCTTAAAGAGCTTTAGCAATGTGCACAGATGTTGCTACATTCTTTTATGCATCTTTATATGCTGTTCTAAGTCCTGACATCTTTCACCTTCTAAATGAGCCTTGTATTTCTTTTCTTTGCACTGATACACCTGTTTTTGTTTTGTGGGGTTTTGCTCCCGCATTTTTTTATAATTTATAAATAAAAAATGTGGGTTTTCCCACCATTTATATATATAAAAAAAAAATCACCTTCTAAATATAGCAATCAAACTCTTTAACTAAATATACTCAACACTCGTGTCGCTATATATTTTCTAAGAATGTTTCTTATAGGCTGAAGCATTGAAGGAAGAGACAAACACTTTGAGACAACAAAACGAAGAACTCTCGAAACAAGTTGAGCAGATTCAATCAAGTTGGTGTGAAGATATCGAAGAGTTAGTTTATCTTCGTTGGTTAAACGCTTGCTTACGCTACGAAGTGAGAAACTATCAACCCGAACCTGGAAAAACAAGTTCAAGAGATTTAAGCAAAACTCTTAGCCCCAAATCGGAAGAAAAGGCCAAGCAACTTATAATGGAATACGCAAACAAACAAGGCCTTGAAGACAAAGAAAGACACATAATGGACTCAGATTTTGACCAATGGTCTTTTTCACAATTTTCTCAATCTAATCACTCGGATAATGGCGAGTTCGACGATGACTCGTCGTTGGAACATTCATCTGGTAGTAAAACCGACAATTCTAGTAAGAAGAGGATTTTTAGCAAGCTCAGGAAGTTATTGAGAGGTGAAGATGAAAATAATTCGTTAAGGGAATTAGCTTTTCATGATTCTCCGTTATATTTTCATGAGAATAGTGTAACTGGGAATGTGATAAAGAGATCGTCTATTGGTTCCGAAAGAAAATTAAAGGGTTTAAAAGCCGAAGAGATAAAAGAATTGGAAAGCAGACGGAGATTTAGTGATTTAGGGGTTCCTCGAGTTTTGAAAAGCTTGGTCTTCAGAGGGGAAGGTGGTGTTGATGTGGCGGAAGATGGGTTTGACGGGATTTCAGGATTGGCGAAGGAGAGGCTTAAATTAGTGAAATATGCAGAAGGTTTAAAGGATTCTTGTAAAGAAAACTCGAAGAAACTTCATCGAAGAGCTGTGTCACATAGTTAAGGATTATATATAGCTTTTAGATATCTGGCATATGTTTCTTTTGTGCCTAGTTTACATGTTAGTAAGACTTTTTTTTTCTTTTTTGAGAATAAGTAACCCTCGTTCGGAGGGTTCGAACCCTGATGGTGAGCATGGTATACTCGGATACCAACCATTTGGACCAATCACTTTTACTCACATGTTAGTAAGAGTAATGGGGGATAATAGTGAAAAAGATTATTGTGTTACCATGTACCGTTATATGAAAGGTTATTGTGACTAGGAGCATTCCAGTATATTTCTTTGTCAAATTCATTAAGTATTTTTAAGACCAAAGTCCAGGGGAGATTCAACTGTTATCTACTAGGCACATATTTACGGGAGATCATAAAACAATGTTTTGATAAAAAATGAAAAAAATAAGAACTAAGGTTTTGATTGGTCGTAGCTAGGGATGGTAATTTTGCGGGTTTTGACCCGACCCGATGACAAAGTTACATTTTTACCCATTTGATCCGAACCGACCCATTTGACCCGTTTTTTAAAAAATATTTTTTTTCTTTTTAAAAAATAAATCTCATAAATGTCAAAGATTTGAAATAAAATTTGTTAGTTAGATTAAAAAATCATTTGATTTAGAACTATAATATAAAAATAATATAAAAGAGAGAGTTTAATATATATGAGAGAGAAGAGAGAGAGAGCTTCTACCCATTTAAACCCGACCCGAATATAATTGCACTGGTTGAAACCAGTAAAATTGTCATCACTAGTCGCAGCCATGGCTGGTTTTGGCATAAGCACAGTGAGCCGGATAACTTAGGCGCCGTCCCTGAATAGGCGTAATTTTTTTTAGATATATATATATATAAGTATTATTTTATTTCTTGCAGAATGATGTCGTTTTTATTCCGTAATACATTATATGAAAACCTACATTATTTGATGATCTATTTCGTATAATGCACATGGCAATATAATTTTTTTATTACAAAATAGTTCAGGTTTTGTAAATTTTTTTGGTTTTTTTTTAAAAGCATGATATGAATTTTTCCGAACAAAGTTTTGTTTTAAAAAGCGTCAAATAAATTCTACGGCCTAGGTATAAAAAGGCGCTCGACCGGGACTGGTGGCAGCTTTACACTGACCTAGATTATAAATTTGTTTCATTAGCTCTATGACTTTCTTAAGAAGAAAAATTAAAGCAATATATTCTTTTACTGGGTATAAAAGAAAACGTACACATATTTTACTGAAACACGTGTTAAAAGGTTTACTTTTGAATTGTCCACTAATTAAAAACATTAACGAACATAAAACAAATTACTTAAACCTATATCATTAAACAAAGTATTGTATAAAGATGAAATTAAGGTGCATTTATACAAAGTGCTTTCAGACAAACGATATGCAGAAAACTGTAATTACAGAACATGGAAGAAAACGAAAACGAAAACGAGAACGAAATCAAATCCTTGAAGGAATGAGTGGAATAGAGTTCTGCAGATAAGAAGAAGCTGCGGCAACTCCACTCCCGAGCTTCACCGGATAACCCACATCCTTCAGTACCATCTCTACTCCACCAAGGCATCCCAATAGTTGCAACTACAAAATTCCATTTCATATTCCCAAAATCAAAATAAAGGTAATAAAATATATATACTATATATTTATATCAATTTCAAGAATATATTGAAGAAAAACATCCTGAGATAATCAACCGTTAAAAGTAAAAAAACGCTATTATGATATTGATATTCACAACCAAAAACAACCGATGCTTGTGGTCATACCAAGTTCCCATATTTTCGATTCAAGAAAGCTTAGTCTGGTTCATGGCTTATGCTGATTAGTTATATAAGTGTTCACTTTTACTTATCCGGTTCAAATAAATTAAAAGCTTATACGTAATTAGACAATGTCTAATATCATAAAATTATTGAAACAGCAAGAATGGACTTTAATTATACAGAAGCCATAATAACTTTTTCGTTTAAACTGGACATTTATTTATATATAATAGCGTCTATAAGCTAAGCATCAAATATCTTCCCAATTTTTTTGAAACTTTTCTTAATATGAAGAGATTAAGATCATAAGTTCTTAGTCAAATAGCTCGTGCTAACAATCAGTATTGTCGTTTGAAATGTCTTGGCCTAAGAACTTGTTGACTGGGCATGGACGACACCGTAGTCCATTGACTTTCATTGTTTTCTTTAGAATTTGTATGGCGTATTTTGGACACGCCTCACCAAAAATATAAAAATTCAATTATGGAAAATACCAACCGTGTTGTACTTGTACCTTGATATTCAACCTATCAATTAGATTTAGCTTATTTATTATTTCAACCCAGAAAAATTTGTTGATGCCTACCCATGACTTCAACATACAACACCAGGCAAAATTATATTTGATCGTTCTTGTTGATCTACCACTACAAAAAACAGAAGGTGTACAGATTGACATCGCATGTGTACACGTTCAAAGCTCCTCCCTAGGGCCTAGAGAAATTGCTTTGCCTAATCATTCAATTCAAAATAATACTTTTGATACAGATATATTTGATTTGTTATGGTGTTACGAAAATGAACAACTAATGGAAAATTATGAGACAAGAGTATTACCTCATTTAGATGGCCGAGATGCCCGATTCGGAAAACTTTTCCAGCTACTTTATTCAGACCAAGACCTAAGCTTAAGTTGTATCTCTTCCATGCCCTTTTAACAATTTCAGAACTGTCAATGTATGGGGGAACAACCACTGCTGTAACTGTGTCACTAAACCATTCCTCTTTTGCAGTGCAGTTCTTCAACCCCCATGCCTCCACAGCAAGCCTGATATCAAAGTTGAACAAATAATATTATTCTGGACTTGAATGAGCTTGTTGGTGAAAATCTTACTCAAGCGATAAATGTAACTGTTAGAAAGGGAAACAGCAAAAACTTTATATATGTATAGGGTCAAATGAAAAATAACCCCCAGCTACTATGGTGTGGATACATATATAGAGTAAGTTGTGCTTTTATTTTAAAAGTACATGGTTTCGGAAATTGGATTATCCAAAAACAGAACAATCAGCCTAAGGCTATGGTTTTCCCAGAGATGAGAGTAACAAAGTTACACGAGGGATATGTGCATAGTATCCTTAGTAAATGAGAGTCATTTGTAGCTCTTGATGACATTCAGTCAATGTGTGAGAACAAAATTATAAAACCCGTAGTTATCTCAGCCCATACAACTGACATATTTTGCCAATATAATTAGCCTGAATAGGCGTATATGTATAACTGACCTGGTTGCAGTGGCGAGGCGGGCGTGCCTTGCAATGACATTGTCAAGCCCTTCCTCGAAAAGGAGATCCAGAGCTGCCCTCAATCCATATAACAACTGGATTGAAGGAGTGTAAGGCCAGTACGAACCCATCTTATAGAACTTCAAGTAATCTTTCCAGTCAAAAAAAACCTTGAGTGATTTTGCATATTTTGAGGCCTCGAGAGCTTTTGGGCCCGCACACACGATTCCCATTCCAGTTGGCATCGAAAGAGCCTTCTGGGATCCGGTTAAGGCCACATCTATTCCCCACTCGTCCATACGGAAATCCAGAGCACATATCGAGGATACTCCATCAACCAAAAACAGTGCTGGATGTTGATAATGATCTGTAAATCACAGAAGTAGAAAACTGTTATACTCAATCTTAGTGATGATATCAAAAGATAAAAGTGACAATGTGATGTTAAGTTAATTTGCAGGGAACCATTCCAGAAAAGCATGCATCTAATTTTGAATGAATTTGATTTATTGTCGGTATTAAGCTATGAAACAATTGAATGTACTCATCACTACTTGTACTTTTTAGCTTTTCCTGACATAATAAGATTGGGTTAAGAAATAATTTCAATACGAAACTATAGTAACTATGAGAGCCATTTTTTGTTCGGATGCAAGGTACATCCCGTTTGGAAGTGACATGGTGGTGTTAATTGCTCTATGAACTGATCGAAAGAATTAGCTGAACGATAGATTATGCAACATGGGAGCGAAAAATTGCACTAAAATATGTGTGTAAGCTTAGTCTTCATTAATTCAAAACATATTCTAACAAAAAGAAGGCTTAAAATGCAGAATAAATGTCTTTAAAATTAGTATTTTCTTCTTCTTCTTTTTTTTCCCTATTAAATCAGGTTTAGTATCTCACCGAGGATTTTCCTCACAGAAGCCAAGTTGTTGGTAACGCCAGTGGCAGTTTCATTGTGAACAATACAAATAGCCTTTATGGTATGACCAGAATCTGCAGCTAGCTTAGATGCAAGAGCCTCGAGATCTGCCCCATGACCCCATTCACTTTCGATAACATCAACATTGAAGTTGAGGCGCTGTTGCTGATCGATCCAAAGTAAGCTGAATTGGCCTATTAGGAATGAAACTATTCGGTCCCCAGGTGACAATGTGTTGGTAAGTGCACTTTCCCAAGCACCGGTACCTTGTCAAAACCAAAACAAAACAACCAATTTCGCGATAGCAAATTAAATAATTAACAAATAAAAACAGTATAAACATTTCAAAAATAAATAGATTACCCTCCATGTGTTTATCTTAAGAGGATTATCAATATATGCAGATATCATGAATCCATTTTTTTTTGTGAAATTAGCGTGGTACCCGCTTTAAGTCGGGTCGCTGATTACGGAAAGCTCTCCTCGATTTTTTGATTTTTTTAAAGGTATCATTTCATGACTGCATTTGAAGTGTGACCATAGAAAACAAAAGCATGTTAAATTATAGCCGTTTATTACCAGGACAAACTAATAAACAATTTTTTTCAGAACCAAGTATGTCTGTCTAATTAATTGTAAAAGTGCCTCCAATCCTAAAACGACGTTAGTCTTATTTATTATTATGTACAATTTATAAATCAAAGTATAGATACGACCTTTTTTTATAATTGAATATTTGAATTAGAAATTTTTGTTTTGCTTCCTGAAACTTTGTACTATTGTATATATTTGTGGGCATTTGAAAACAAAAGATGAAGGTTCAAATTCAATACTTGGTTATGTATATAACTCAAGAGCTTCAATTATTGAGACTCTAATTGTTTATACATTATTACTTTATTGGAGTAACATTAATTGGAATAAATAAACTATATACCAATTGTTCTCATACTTCAAAATAAATAAATTGGGAATTTAACTCCATAGTTTCAGTTGAAACACCGTAGGTCCTTAAAGTGTAAACAAGTTACAGTAAAGGTCCTCATAATCTCAATCCCAGCAGTATGGTCCCAATAGTTTTCAAATAAACACACGGATGGTCCTCCCTTTGACGGTATGAGGACCAATATGTTATACTTGGGGATCCTAATTATAAATTATATAAATATAAGGATTACCAGTGTTAAATTATCATTTTTCCAAATTATATAAGAACTGAACCAACAGTTTTCCTGGTGAAACTAGGAAAACCGATTACTATTAGCTAGTGTTACAACTGAAACTACTGGGATCAAATAAAAAATTCCTTAAATTACTAGAAAGTTCGCTGTAGTGAATCTACTGATTACGCACTAAGCCGGCCATCAAGATAAAAATATACTTATATAGCATGTTGAAGAAAGAAAAAACTAGAAGATAGATTAAGAAGAGGCCAGGGTTATCATTCATTCATTCACCTGTTGTTGGAATGAGAAAAGGGGTTCCAGTGGTAGTCTTGAAAATCTGTTTAACATCTTCAAGAAGCGTTTTCGTGAGAGCTGGAATTGCGGGTGAGCGATAATCTTCGTTGTTTCGGTTCATAGCACGGGTAACCTGATCAGGAATATTCACCGGTCCAGGAACAAACAAATGGTTCCTTCCAGGTCCATTCATATAGTCCATCTTAATTTCCTTCTGTAATTTTTATACAAATTTCAACAAGACCTTAAAACAACATACAGTATATATATATATATATATAATATAACAATAGAATAATTAACCTCTCTTCACGAAATAAAACTAATGAAAAACAACAGTAACATCTGTGTGGAACTTGTGAGTTTTTTTTCACTATTTGTATCTTGGATGAGAAAACAATTTCACTCTCCTTGTATTTGGCTTTTTTAGTTGAATCTCGGAAATATCTAGAAAAGTAGTAGTACTATATTTCACTAAACAAAATCGTGAATATTAATTCACTTGTGTTTTTCAATATGAAAAAAAATACTCAAAAGTAATAGTAATACTATATTATATTGAAGTGATGATGAGTAATATTTAACCTTAAATTGGGCAGGAAAATAAGAAGTGCAATGATAATCCGAATGTGAACCGAACCACACTCACTCCCCCCCTCTTTCTTTCTACAAAACTTTATATTACTTACTACAACTAATAATATATATATAATAAAAGAAGATATAAAATCTCACTATCTAATAATACTAGTAATAAAGAGAGGACTAAACTGTTTTGTAGAGAAATGGGGCCTCAAATTAAGCCACGTGGCAGATAAGAACCTACACCATTTCGATCAATCACATACACATCACATAATCTTCCCTTCTTCTCTAATACTCCATCATCGCTTATTATTTTATTATCTATTATCAAATTAATTGTAATTTTAACCGTCTTATAACTTTTATCAAAATTGTCGAAATGAATTTTTTTTAAATCTAATCATAAAATTTAACATTTAAAGTATATTATCAACTTTTGAAAATTTTCATTCCGACAATTTTGATACAAGTTCTTGACCGATCAAAATTACACGTAATTTTATGATGAACAATTAAATAGGAACGGAAGGAGTATTAATTAATGCATATCTAGACATCACACGTTTTTTTTTTTAAAGTACTGTATTTTTATTTATAGTGCAAATCTAGTTAGTATGAGAGTAACAACTAGGTGCTGTAGACTCTTAGACGGTACCATTATTATAATTAGCACATACAGTTTTATTAGTAATCAAACGATTATCAAATTTTATTTTCAAAATCGTCCAACTATAAATTCAGGCCTCTCTAATAAAGATAGTTTCAAAAGTGTCATTTTTAATTAATTCTGTCATGACGACCAGTGATTAATTGTAATTTGCAAATGTACAAATATGAGTAGATATATCATATTATCCATATCCATATGATATGATATGAATGGTTATAAGTTAACATTATAATTAGTCCACCGGTTTTAAAATCAAATATCCAATTTGTCTTTCTTTTCAGGTTTACTGGCACATCTGGTTTAAAATATTCCAATCCAAAATATTAGTATCTATTTAGCAAATATAATTTCACGAGTTTCTTTTATAACGGAAACACACTATATATAAACGCAAAAATTTGGATGTGTCCGACTCGACCCCCCTGTAAAAAAAATGCATATATATAGAAGCGGAAATATATATATATATATTATAAGGCTCGGGAGAGAAACCGAAAGGAAAAAAGCATACCAAATGAAAATAATACCTGATCTAAAAACTAAATAAAATAAATCAATTATAAAGACACGGTTGATAGACACGTACGTATTGGGAAAGAGCTGAGAATTGAGTATAAGGTTGAGAAATAAGAAAAGATCGGATAAGATGATAATGAAAAATGTGTGACACACAATTTAAAATCAAGATTTCGACAAATATTTACCAAATACGGAGTGTATATATATAGTAAATTGTCATTATTGAAATGAATGTAGAGCTTTGAAAACTACTTAGTATTAAAAATCTTTTGTTACAAATTAAGACACACCCCTCTAAATTAAATTTCAAATTAGAGGGAGTAGACGAGTCGTACACGAGTTTTCTTTCAACAAAAATCCATTGGTTATTTTAATTAAAAATAAACCTCAAATCGTGTAACTCTTTGCACAAATATACGAAACCCATGCAAAAAACTAGTGATATATGCACATAAAAGCATACACATGCAGACAACATATTAAATAAAATGTTTAAATAATTTAAACCACAAACTTCTATTTCTCTTTTGTCTTTTTGTAATATAGATTAATGGATGATGTTGAACCACATATATTTTGCATATTTTACGTAGATGTATTACTAATTTATATCGTTACCCGCACTCATTAAAAAAAATACTCAAATAGCGACGGGATTAGTGATGGTATTTTTTGTTATGTACTTATTAACGACGGTTTTTGTGACGGATTTATGACAGTTTAGTCAATTTGTAACGGTTTTGTGACAGTTTAGTCAATTTACGACAGACTTGTAACAGCTTTTGACTCTCATTAAATCAAACATTATTCATATTAATTATTGTGCAAAGTTTTACTTTTTAACTCTCGAATTGATATTTACTTGCAAATAACTAGACCAAGAGTCAAAACGTAACCATTTAAGTTGAGGGTAATTTTGGCGATCTGAACCAATTTTAACCTAATAATTAAATTACCCTTTTGCAGCAAAAATAGAATAGGTGAGATTTTACTATATTATATATTCTAAACTTTCTTACAACTTACAAGCAATAGACATCTATACTTATAAATGCTTACATGGATTTATAGAATCAAATGAAAATACTATATTTTATTTTCATAAGTTCACATCGAAATGTCATGAAAGTATTGGCAATACTACTCTTTCTCAACTCCATTATTAGAATTTGATTACAATCTCAATTCCAAGATTTAGTGAAAAGAATTTAAAATATATATATAGGATGTCCCACGTAAAAAGAAAGCCAATCCACATGAGAATATATTTTTTTAACAAACTTAATTCCATCATTAATATCTAAGATAATAATAAGACAACAGATAATTATATATTTAATATAACTTGAAAATAATGAAAAAAAAACAACTTGAAAATAATTACCCAAGAATGTGTTTTAATCCTCATGGTAATTTAATTTTAAACGACGACTGAATTTGTCACTCAATAAGATGTAAAAGAAGTTGCAATTGACGTTGTCAATAATAGTACCAAATAAGATTATGATTTTTATAAACTATTTATAACTTCTTTGTCTAAAGTATATTATAATTCGTTCAATCTGTAAACCCATAACACAACTTTTTCCTTGATGTCCATTTTTGTAATAAAATAAATCATAGATCTACTTAATTACTTTTTTTTTATCCCAAAACATAAAAAATGCTTATAAAATTTGTTGTTCAGAGCGATAACTACAAGGACATGGTTGTTATAACTTTAATGCATATAGATTCTTTTATTTTCTTTGATAATAATAAGACATCAAATTGGGCAATACAATATTGGATTTACAAGCTGGGTATGACCATAACATTAATGCATATAGATTCTTTTATTTTCTTTGTTCTAAATATTACAACAATTTCTATCTCTTTAATTTGTTCTTTTCCGGTCGGTGATACTCAACTTATGGAAATTTTATTAATATATTACTATAAAAACCTACATGCAATAAATATATACAAACCAATGTTTTTTTCCCTTTTAGTAAATGAAAGTTGGATATGTACCTAATTAATTTGAACAAAATACACGATTATGAGTTTTTTGATATTAAGTATAACGGTATATAATATATATATGTACCATATATACATTAATCGATTAACATTAAGATTCCCGTAATTCACATATTCTGATTTTCATGTATATTCACTTCTTCTTCAGAATTTATTATGAGTAAATTCTTAATAATCTACTATATATACATTTATGATAAGAAAACGTGACTGCGACATTTGATTCGTGTTAATTGTATTTACATAATTCATTGCATCTTAACCATTATCTTGGTCAGATATTTTGAAATAATTAAGAGAATTTACGTACTATACATGAACCCCTATTTAATGGCATTTTGGCAATTTTCTATATATAAGGAGTGCCGAGTTTTCACAACACAACAGAAATTAATAAACAACAATTGAGAACACTTTTTTCATGAAAATGGGTAGAATAACCATTTGTGCACTCTGGATAATTACGTTTCTTGTTACCTTAAACATATTTTGTGTCAGGGGATTACAAATTTTAGATAAAACTAAATTTCGACCGGTACCAAAAGGAACTATTAAGACCATAGAGGTATCTCTAAACCATGTCCGTTTTAAGTATAAATGTATGCACAGACTGTTAATTTATGTCATCTTCTTTAATATTGATCGAGTTTGTTTCATCAGGTTCCCGAGGATGACGATATGATTGACTGCATAGATATATACAAGCAACCGGCATTTACCGATCCACGTATCAAGGGTTTACAGGTTTCTCAATTATTTGTGTTATGTAGACGATATAACATTAAGTAAGGTTTATCAAAACACAGAGGAAAAGATTTTATTGTTTGTCATCATAAAAAAGTATAACAAAAAGAACTATAATCTTTACTGTATTTTTTTCCAGAATTCTTTACTTTTAGTCTTAATTAGTATTTTTTTTTTTCATGCAACAAGATGACCCCTAGCAACGCCTATCTGAATCTGAAGTTGTTCAACAAAAAAGTCGAAGATACTCACCCAAAGCTGGTCCAGAATTGGCAAAAGTATGGAGAGTGCCCTGAAGGAACAGTTCCGATACGGAGGCTTCGGAATAACAATGGAACTATCCATAGAAAAACTACGAACGTGGGGGACTATAATCATGAGGTACTTATATAATTAAGAGTTCTAACTCTTTTCTTTTTCTTTTCGCCATACTTTTTCCTTGCACGAAGTATAATTATAGTATTTTAATATCATTTATTTCGTATATTAGTATGCTATAGGTGTGCAAGACGGTAGCATATACCATGGAGCAGGCGCGACTTTTAATGTCTGGAACCCTCGAGTAAGAGAAAGACATGAGTTCAGCTTAGTTCAGCTGTGGGTTGTATCTGGCGATTATCCTGACAGGAATACTATTGAAAGCGGTTTAATAGTAAGTATTTTATACATATTTATCATATAATTAGTAGTGAGAATTATACAAATGATATCAATTGTGAATTCCTTCCTATATCCAGCGCCACACTTGATTGCACATGTTTGTTTTCTCAATAGACATGGTTAATTAAGGATTTTTCCCCATGTAATCTGAGACAATTTTGATTTCTAGGTTTACCCCGATCATTATCGTGTGAGTAATAGTTCACAAACAAGATTGTTCTCATACTGGACGGTAAGTTTAACTAACAACTTGAAATTCATTTTTATCCCTAATTAATAGCAAAGTCATGCTAGCTTATTATTTGAATATTTATATTTTCCAGAGAGATGATTACAAAGAGACGGGTTGCTATGATATGGAATGCCCAGGTTTTGTACAAACAAGTAGAAGTTGGGTCCTCGGAGGTGTAATAAGCCCTGTTTCCACCATCGGAGGAAATCCGGTTGATATGCGCATCACGGTCGCTAGGGTATATATAATAATAATACTTTTTTTAACTTTTCTTTTTGTTGCAAATTAAGTTGAAGTTTTTTTATGTATTGAAATGCAAAAAGGGCCCCGCAAAGTGTAAAAAGCGTAAGAATTAATCTAATTCACCAACGTATAACAAGTTTTTTCACTTCAAGAAAAATCGAGATTCAATACTTTTGAAGCGAGTCTTTTTAAAAGCTGAGTGCAAAAGGCAGATATGGCATATATGATACTTCAAAGTTTCACAAATGTGAATGTATTTCCGAAAATTAATCCAATATCACATAAGAATGAAGACTTACACCCAATCATTTTTAGATAACACTCAAAAACATTACTAAACATTATATAGGCTACGCAATATTATTAAAACTTGCATGGTTACACTGTTTGTCACAGGATTGGGAAAGGAATAACTGGTGGCTAGAAGTACAAGATACAAAAATAGGCTATTTTCCGGGTACAATTTTCACGACTTTGCAACATGGAGCTAACTCGAAAGTGGAATTTGGTGGCGAGGTCCTAAATCAAAAGCCAGGACATAAACACACTGCTACCGTCATGGGAAGTGGCCGTTTCCCATCTGAAGGTTTCGGTAAAGCAAGTTTGGTACATAATATTCAAATAGCAAATGAACATTACGAAGTTGTCGATGCAAGTCTTGAATCCCACGTTACAAGACCGGAGTGCTATGATTTGATTTTTGGTCCACCAGAGACTAACTACAAAACTCATTTCTACTACGGGGGTCCTGGATTCTCCCGACATTGTTACCTAGGCTAAAATTAAATATCAATTGATGGCACAGATTTTCTGTAGGCGAAGAAAAATTTCGGTTGCTTACAAGTTTATATTGTCGCCCTAATATATATGCAATTATGAACTTGTGCTTATTTTTCATGTGGCAACACAAGTAGAACTCTTAATTTATATGAGAAAACTATATCTTAATATAAGAAAGTACAACAGGAATATTATTTTTTAATTTATTTTTTTATCGAACAATCTGCAAATGAGTAGAGTTGAAGCGTAGGCACATTGTATGTAGAAGGAAGTCTAAGAAGTGTTGATTCATATGCAATTGGCCACAAAGTTAGCAAGCCGATTCGCCTCTCTAAATACGTATTGAACCAAGATAGTGAATGAGGAACAGGCCGATGAATGAGATAGTGTAGCTTACTCCTAATGAAAAATGTTGTCCCATTTATTCAAGTTGAAACTATATATCATCAGGTCTGTCTAAATCGTGATATGCCGAGAGTCCGTCATATGAATACCAAAAAGAAATGTTGTCACAATGACAGTAGTAGTGTGTATAATTTTGTAAACGGAAAGAAAAATAAGTGCTTATCTCCTAAATATGCGGATGTAAATGATCCGGAATGACGTATTTGTTGGACATATAGATGAACGATCGATGCATCAGATGTGAATGACTGACCTGAATAAAATCAAATTTGAGACTCGTAATAATATCTCAGTTGATTCTTCGTAGTCAACTGAAGAATAAGCATTAATTTCTCGTTAAAAAATCACATAAAAATGTTGTATTATTATTTCTGAAATCTTATTCCTAACATAAATATCATTTATTTTAATATTTAATCTTGCAATAGTACTGTGCTTGCACAATCCAGTATGTGGCAATTATCTTGCAAGATAATAATAACAATCTACGTGTATTTACTGCATTTACTCTTGACCAAAGTAAATGGCTATAAATTGCACTCTTTTTTTGGATATATAAGTTGAGAGAATAAGAAATAAACAGAACAACTGCAGTAGCTAGGAAAATTAGCCTTCCAAAAGATATGGTTACTAAGTGCAACAGAGTCAAATGTCCATGGTGGATTTTTATGTTGATAGCTACCTTGAACACAATAAGGCATGGTGGTTTCGAAGCCTTGCGAACTTTAGACACACATAATTTCAAACATAAACCGAATGGAACAATCAAGACCATAGAAGTCACTTTCCTCAATCTTTCTTTCTTGCAGATATGCAAACCCATATTTATACGTCCACTAATCCGTGTTTTTTTTTCTTTTCTTTTTTCTGTTCTGCAGATTCCTGAGGATGGCGATATGATCGACTGCGTAGATATCTACAAGCAGCCTGCTTTTGAGAATCCACTCATTAAGAATTTAAAGGTTTCTCAATTTATTGTAACATAGATGATAAATGCATTAAGATGTACCAATCCTGTTATATTTATTGGGCAAAAACCTCATTTTATTCCCACACCTAATTTTTTTGTGCACAACGAGGCTCCAAAAGCTGCGGAGAAGGTCGACAAAGAGGCAAATTAAACTTAAGAAATGAGTGGTATTTATAATTAAGGGGAAATTCTTTTTAGATATCACTAAAGATACAAGATTATTTCTAAAAAAGGTAAGTTAGATTGCTTTTTTGTAAGCATCATTATACATTGCTTTGTATTTCTTATTAAACAAGATGAAGCCTAGCTCAAAACTGAGTCTATTCAACACAACGAAAGATCATCGACCAAAGCTAATTCAGAATTGGCATAAATCTGGAGAATGTCCATAAGGAACAATTCCTATTCGAAGAACATGGATTAATGCCACTATTCAACGAAAAACTCCTAACGATGATCCAATAATTCGTGAGGTATGTTTTCAAGCCAAATATATATTCTGCTTTTCTTTTGTTTGTAAGGAGTTGTATAGTTCATTCACAAAAATTTAATTTCACATATAACATATTGTGTTTCACAATTGCTGATCAGTATTATAAATTAACACTTTCCTTCCCTCGAGAATTCTGCTCAGCTTGCATCGCAATATGAGGGGGGATTCTAATTTATGTATGAAAACCGTAGATCAAATCCTAACTTTTTGTATGTGTTATTTTGGAGTTTAGAATGACGAAAAGTAATGTTTAGAGAGAGAAAGTGACGAAAATAACTGCCATGATGAATTAGCGCTATCTCGTCTTCTCCAACTGTGCAAACGGGTCTCTCGAGCGAAAATTAGGGTTTCGAGCGGGTCAATACTGTTATCAAATCCTTCGATTGATCCTCTCAAGAGTTTTTTTCTGAAGTTTTTGAGGATTGTAGGGCTTTTTCTTGGGGTACATTTATAGTTTTTTGGGGTTTATCCTACTGGTTCTATGGGTTCTTTATCATATGCTGAAGCTGTTACAGAATCGATGAATATTGGGGTAAATAACTTTTCCTCTAATAATACAAGTTTGATACTTTTTGATAAAATAAGCTTGAAAGATATTATGGCAGAAAATGTGAATATAGATAGTAGAGATATTCAATACAAACAAATGAAACCTGCTGTTCTATTTTCTGAGAAAGAATTGATGTTATCTGAGGGGCCTATGAGATTTTCGCTTATTCTGAAATTTCCAAATGGGAAACCAAAAATGGAGGAAATTAGGGCTCATGTGGTTCATAAATGGGGACTTTCTGCTGCCCCCATTGTTGCTCTTATGGAAGAAAAGCATATCTTAGTAAAATTGGCTAATAAAGAGGATTTTACTAAAGTATGGTCTAAACCCTCACATGAAATGGGAGGCTTCTACTATAAGATCTTTAAATGGGAAAGGTATTTTTCCTTTTTCAAAGAATCTCCCATAGCTGCGGTTTGGGTTAGATTGCCCTTTTTGCCATTAAACTTCTGTCTGCTATCTTATATAAAAGAAATTTCTAAGGCTCTGGGTAAATTCATTGCTGTGGATGATCAAACACTTGCTCATGTTAGACCATCTTATGCTAGTTTTTGTGTGGAAATGGATCTCTCTAGGCCTAAGCCTTCACACATTTGGATAGGGGAAACCATGGAAAATGGTTTTTGGCAAAATGTTGAGTATGCAAATGGTAATAGTTTCTGCACCAATTGCCAATCTCAAGGCCATCATAACTGGGAATGCAAGGTTAATAATTTTTTTGATAAGAGAGTATATGCTGATAAGAAGAAACGTACTGGAAATGAGATTGAAAAGAAGATTGGGCTTCCTCTGGTGAATGAGAGAATGGAATTTAGACCTAAGAAGAAAGAAGATAGTAAACAAACTCTTAATGTGGGATGCTTGATTGAAATGGCTTTTGAGAAAAAGAACTCACTTACAAAAGAAAAGGTTACTAATGAAAACTCTGAAAAGGGTAAATCTCATTCTGTTGAGAATGATTCTATTTCGTTTTTACCTGTATCTACCCCTGCTGCTGTCTTTTCTTGGAATAAAAATAAGGAAAATACTATAAGCACGGACAAAATAAATGATGTGATTCCCCTCACAAATTCTTTTCAATCTCTTATGGAAATTGCTTGCCTTGACAAGCAAGATGCTGAGACCTCTAAAAAAGATAGCAAGGGTGGAGATGATTTTGCTCCTCTTATTGGCAAAGATCAAACAGGTAGCAGGTTCCCTAGTCATGATGAGAGGGGAATTCTGCTCCCTTTTGAGATTGATTCTAATAAGAAAGAGATGCAAATGCGTAAAGACAACTCTTCTATATGCAAAAATTCTGGTATCAAGACATGTGGGAATACTTCTAAATCTGCTAGTGGTAAATCTCAAGGTACTGGGGTAGGCTCCAAAAAAGGAGACAAACTCTGGTCTTCTTTTAATTCCTCTACTGAGCAAATGATGGATAATTTGAATTTGGACTCTTGTACCAATATGTCTTATGATTCTGAAGATGGGTTCATTGGTTATACCTCAGATAAGGGGGGTGTTTACTTAAAGAACCAGAAAAGAATGAGAAAGAAAACTACTATTTTTACCCCTTCTAGTATAGATACTAAGAAAGGGAGAAAAAGTAAAAGTAAAAATAAAAGGTTATAATGAGTTTCATCATTTGGAATATTAGAGGAGTGGCAAATCAAGCCTCTCTCTCTCAACTTAACAAGTATGTGAAGCACTACAAGATCAAAATGGTTGTAATACTTGAACCTTTTATCAAAGAGGATAAATCAAGGTCTATTCTGAAAAAGTTGGGAATGGATAGTATCTGCACAAATGAAGGTGCGGGTGGGAAAATTTGGTGTATGTCTAAAGAAGTTTTCTCAGTTACTAAACTTAGTCAGACCAATCAACTTCTCACTGTGGAAACTGAGTTAGATGGTAATAAAGCTATTCTTTCCCTGGTCTACGCTAAATGTACTGCTTGTGAAAGAAAGGAACTATGGAGTGATCTCAATAAGGTTGATTCTCAGAGATTGCCTTGGTTAGTAGCAGGGGATTTCAACACTATTAGGAAAGATGATGAAAAGCTTGGAGGAAGGAAAAGAGCCACTACAGATATTGCTGATTTTAATAGCTGTATTCAAGATAATAGCTTGTGTGACATGCACTTTGTAGGTTCTAATTACACATGGTGCAGTCAAAAAAAGGGTGTGATAGTTCTGGAAAGACTAGACAGAGCCTTGGTTAATACCAAATGGATCCAAAGTGCGAACTATGTTTTATCTCACTTAGAAAGGAATGTGTCAGATCATGCACCTCTTTTATTCAGCAAGAAAGATTACTCTAGAGTGGGTCCTATTCCTTTTAAATTCCAGAGAGTTTGGACTCAACATGATAGCTTTTTGAAACTTGTGGAGGATAATTGGAATATTTCTTGCTATGCTAGGGGAATGCTGAAATTTTCTATAAAACTAAAGAGGTTGAGATATGGGCTAAAGAAGTGGAACAATGAGGTATTTGGAAACGTTTTTAGTAATTTAGCTCAGCTAAAGGATGAGTTGATTTATTGGGAGAAGAAAATGGAGGGTGATATAAATGATGAGACCATTGTGAGGTATAATGATTGCCTGAAAAATTATAATGATTCTCTGCTATGTGAAGAAGTCTTTCTAAAGCAAAAAGCAAGAGTAAAATGGCTTAAAGAAGGTGATAAAAATACAAAGTTCTTTCATCAAATGATGAAACATAAAAGAGCTAAAAATTTGATCAAGAGTATTACTAATAAAGATGGGGTGCTCACTGAAGATTGTGTGGAGATAAATAATGAAGCTGTGGAGTTTTTTAAGAATCAACTTACTGGCTCTGAAGTGGAGCATATGGACTCCATGTTAGAAGTGATTCCTAACCTGGTTACTATGGATAATAATACCATGCTATGTAAAATTCCCTCTATAGAAGAAGTAAAAAATGCAGTTTTTTCTACCTCTATAGACTCTGCACCAGGGATGGATGGTTTTTCGGCTTCTTTTTACACTGTATGCTGGGATATTATAAAAGATGATCTCTATGAAGCGATTTTGGATTTCTTCAATGGTGGGTCCTTCCCTAAATCCTGGATTTCTGCCCTTATTGTTTTGATCCCTAAAGTCACTTCTCCTCAGCATTTTGGCCAGTTTAGGCCAATCAGCCTGTGTCAGGTTACTTATAAACTTATCTCTAAGATTCTTACAAATAGACTTGCTTCTATTTTACCCAGTATTATATCTCTAGAACAGCATGGTTTTGTTAATGGCAGACTCATTAGTGATTGTATCCTGCTATCTCAAGAACTAACCAGGCATGCTGGAGATAAATGCAGAGGGGGCAATGTGATTTTTAAATTGGATATGGCGAAGGCTTTTGACAGGGTCAATTGGTCCTATCTTGAAAAAGTCATGATCAAGTTTGGATTTGACAAAAGTTGGGTAAATCTGATCTGGAGATGTGTCACAAATGCTTATTATTCAGTAGGAGTAAATGGATGCACTACTGGTTTTTTCCCCTCTTCTAGGGGTTTAAAGCAAGGGGACCCTCTTTCCCCGCTACTATTTATTCTCTCTGAAGAGGTTTTTAGTAGAGGGCTGGCTAACTTGGTGTCTAATGGCGCCATTATACCCTATAAATTGCCTCCAGGGTGTATGAATGTCTCTCATCTATTGTTTGCAGATGATGTTCTTATCTTCACGAATGGGAGTAAAAATAGTCTGGATAAACTTATGACTTTCATTCATGACTATGAAAAAGTCTCTGGACAACTTCTTAATGCTTCTAAGAGTATTTTCCTCACCAGTCATAAATTGAAGGCAAGAAATGAGATTATTGCTCAAGCGACTGGTTTTTGTATTGGGAATTTTCCTACTCCTTACTTGGGGATTCCCTTACATCATAATAAGTTGTCTGGAACTATGTATGAAGAGCTTATTCAAAAGGTTGCAAAGAAGGCTGCTAGCTGGAAAAGTCACCTACTCTCTGGGGGAGGAAAACTTACATTGCTTAAATACGTTCTCTCTAGTATTCCAGTTTATTTGTTGTCAGTTTTAGACCCTCCTATGATAGTGATTAAAAGAATTGAATCCATTTTTGCTAAGTTCTTTTGGGGAACATATGAAGATAAAGAAAAGCATCACTGGATCTCTTGGGATAAAATGGCTAAACCTATTGAAGAAGGAGGCATTGGAGTGAGAAATTTGAAAGAGGTTTTAGCTGCTTTTCAAGCTAAAATGAGTTGGAGATTATTGACAGGGGATTCTATGTGGACAAATTTTATGCGCCAAAAATATCTAAGGAGTACAGTTAATTGGGCTGAGCCAAAAATTAAAGCTAAACATTCATCTTGTTGGAAGAAGCTAGCCTTATATTTTAATGTTCTGGTGAATGGTAGTAGTTGGCTCATTAGAGAAGGAGCTGTGAGTTTTTGGCATGAAAAATGGAATGAAAAGGATATTTTAGGTCAACATCACACAATTAATAATGACAGTGTGCTGCTAAATCAGGTATATGATACTCATGGATGGAGAAAAGAAATGTTGAGTGAGTTTGAAGATATAGCTCTTTGGAACAAGTTAAAGGCGAGTAATGTGACTCTTAGGAGAGGGGTGGATAAGAGGTACTGGCCTGAGGATTCTCAGGGTATACTCACTGCTAAAAGAGCGTATGAAAAATTTAGAATGAAGGGTGAAAAATGGGGAATGGCTAAATACATTTGGAATCCTCTTCTACCTAAAAAAATTTCCATTTTTGTTTGGAAAGTTTGGAAGAATTGTATAAAGCTTGATGGGGATATTAAAAAGTTTGGTATCTCTCTAGCCTCTAAGTGCAACTGCTGCCTTAAGCCAGATGAAGATTTATGTGATCACTTGTTTTGGACAGGTGAGGTAGCAAAAAATGTTTGGTCGTACTTCAGCAACATTTTTGAGATAAATTTGGTTGCTGAAATAAATTGGAGAGACTTTGTAAATCATTGGTGCTTGAAAATGAATGGAAGATCTCATCTAAATTTTGTGGCTTTACTAGTCCCATTTTTAATTATGTGGGAAATATGGATTGCAAAGGTGGATTATAAATATAATGGAAAGGATTTGAAAGCTGAAAGTATTATTGCTAAAGTGAAGAAGTGGATGTTAGAATTAAATGTTGGAATTAAGCCAGAAAAGGTGACGAAACCCTTTCAAAGCTTGGTTTTGGCTTCTTTAAAACTTGAAGCAATTCCTTGTAAAGTCAAATCTTATGTTCCTGTTAAATGGTTAGTCCCTCCTTCTGGAAAGTTAAAGCTTAATACCGATGGTGCATTCTCGAAGAAGAATAGTGGTGGGGGTGGTATCATTAGAGATGAGAGGGGAAAAATTTTGGCAGCTTTTTGTACTCATCTTGATGGTGTATGCTCAATGGATTCTGAGCTCGGAGCTCTCTTAGTGGGTCTGCAACTTTGCTATTCATTAAGCTTAGAAAATGTGATGGTTGAAGTCGATTGCAAATCTATTGTAGACTGGTTTATCAAGGTTTCTCTCGTTCCCATTGCTTACTTAAATGCGTGGGAAGACATTTTGGAGCTCTTTAGTCTGGTGGGTTGTAGCTTTTCCCATGTTTGGCGCGAGCAAAATGTTACAGCAGATTTGCTTTCGAAAATGGGGCTAAAGGGAATTTGTGAAAATTATTGTAGTGGAAATGACTTGCCTAAATCTATTTTTGGTCCTTATCTGATGGACTGGTATGGGATAACTAATTTCCGAAAAAGATAGTGGATAGTGGAAGCTGTTAAGCTTAAACTATTTATTTTACATGTATTTTGCTATGTTTTAGTACTAATACAGATATCTGGAAAAAAATGTAGTATTTTTGTTTTAGTAAGATTTGCAGGGTGATGTATGGTTATAGGTTATCGTTTTGGTTTATTCCAAATGCTTGTAACTGGGTTTGGTCCCTACTTTGATGAAATAAAATTTGAGGGTAATGTCCTCTTTAATTAAAAAAAAAAAAATGTATGAAAACCGTAACATGATATATTGAAATTTATGTTTCATTTTTTTCTTCTTCTCTCGCAGAAACGAACTAGAGATAAATATATTTGTTCAATTTAAATTTTGTAGTATGCCACAGCGTACCAGCTCAAAGATACTTACCATGGAGCAGGAGCACTTTTTAATGTGTGGAACCCTAAAATTGATAGAAAGTCTGAGTTCAGCCTATCTCAAATGTGGATTACTTCTGTCAGCAATTCATCTCTTGCAAATAGAATCGAAAGTGGATGGATGGTTAGTTCGAATCTATCTTTAGAAGCTGTAATAATTGGAATTCAATATTTTTCTTACATAAATACGGTTCCTCCATTTTATCTAATACCAAAACTAGCTGTATACCATATACTTATTGAAAAAAGTACGTATACGATATCAGGAAATAATTTTCTAGCTATTTTTCCCTAGGTTTATCCAGATCTTTACCATGATCATCAAACAAGATTCTTCATTTACTGGACGGTAAATTTTACTCTGTAGATTCTACATCCAAAAGTTTCGTGTAGAGTCTTTTCGCGATGTTAAACTCATGTAAAGATATAAATTTTATGAAGCTATTTTGTTTTATCATACATATATAATAAGTTTTATTCCAGCGTGACAACTACGGAAAAACAGGTTGCTATGATCTTACTTGCTCGGGTTTTGTTCAAACGGGTCGGCACTATGCCCTTGGAGGTACATTAACACCTTCGACCTACAATGAGACCACATATGACATATTTATCAGCATGTCCAGGGTATGTTTGTGAAAGTTTCTTGGAATTTATTATCTTTTCATTTGTAGTATGTGAACAAATACGAAGAAAAAAAAATAACAAACCGCAATCATTTTTAAGGTGAAGCTGAAAACAAGTAATCAAGCTACCTACGTAGTAAAGCTCTACCTCAACCATGTTATTTGTTACTAATCAATAGAAGCTTGAAATTAATATTGCACCACAATGGCCATTAGAGCAGCCAGAAAATATCTCCCCTAACAAAATTAAACCATTACAAATTTTCTAATTATCGATTCTCACAGGATGTGGAGGGAGACTGGTGGTTAAAAGTAGAAGACACGGTATTAGGTTATTTTCCGATGGAAATTTTCACAACATTGGGTGAAATTGGTGCAACTCAAGTGGAATTTGGTGGCGAGATCGGAAATAACAAGGATGCGGACAAGAGAATTAGTGAAATCCATACACAAACATATATGGGGAGCGGACATTTATCATATGAAGGGCTTCATAGAGCAAGCTCTGTGCATAATATTAAGGTGGTTAATGGAAAATACGAGACCGTGGATGCCCGACTCAACTTTCACATCACTAGAGCGGAATGCTATGATTTGAATTTTGGACCATCGGACACTGACTATGAATCGCACTTTTTTTACGGTGGTCCTGGGTACTCTTCTCAGTGTGTGTATATTGAGAATAAAAATGTCAAATAATAAACCATGTTTGGAATCCTAGTCCTTAAGTTATCAACGAAAAAATGCAAGATAGGTGCGTCATGAATATTGGTAGTAATCATTTCATGAATTATCAAATTTTATAGTATAGCGGCTATAGTCATACAAGACCGAAACTGATTTTTTATTTTTTTAAACTTGACTACAATAATGTTATAAAAATAAAATAAAATGTGTTCCGCTGTAATTTATGTGCATTGGGTTACGTATGTTAACTGAAAAATAGTCACACACAATTAGTATCGATGTACATGTAAGTGTAGCAATATGAAACGACATTCATACAAATGTGCTATTACGTCTGGATAATGGTGGTCATTATGGTTGTCGTTCGATTATCGACCAATCAAAGTTGAGTACCGAAATAAACATCATTTTCATCACCATCTATATATCTCGTCATTCTCTTAATTACTAACGTCGACATTATCATATAAGTGATCAAAACATTAGTATAAGAAGCGATGTGAGTACTATCGTACACCGGACCTTCTTTCTCATCCCCCAAAAATCTAGATCTAACCCTAGGTCTTAACGTGTTTTGGAAATATATAAATAACACCTTTAAACGGAGATTAATTATTAAAACATGTATTTCATTACTGATTCTCAACATACATTTCTTATTGCTGGCACCATATATATATTTTCTCTGTTATATAAGAAAAAATAAAAAGGTCTATATGGATATAGTTATAACCAGGGGAGAATGAATGATCATGAGGGACACATTTTAGAGTATCCAGGACCTCCAAAATAAATATGCGTTCTATAATTAGTCTTTGGCTTTCCAACTTTGACATCGTAACATCTTTCATTCCAAGCAACAGGTTGAATATTATTCGCGTCCCCATAACTGTACTCGTTGTTGCGGATCTGGATGTTACGTGCAAAAGCTGCTCTCTGTTTACCTAGAGCGGAAAAATGTCCACTTCCCATTTCAGTAGTGGTGTGATGATTTTGAGGCTTTCTGTTCAATATCTCTCCTCCCCACTGCACTGTTTGTGCATGATCGCGTAGTTGTGGGATGATGGCTTTTGGCCAGTAGCCGAACACAATTTTTTGCACTTTGAAATACCAATCCAATGTCTCCGGATCCTGTACATGACAAATTTGCCTAAGTATATATATATAATTACCAACGATAACAAATTTTCTTAAGAATTTAAATAATTTCAGTTGTTTTGACTTTGTACATATGAATGTATATTTGTTGCATCCAGCAAGTGTTAAAGGAAAAAGTTGAATAGTTTTTGTTTACTAATCAGTTTTAAATCATCGATGCATTCATCTAATCACTATTCAACTTGAGCTGCACATATATATACCTTGTATATGGAAAAACCAGACTCCCATATCGACCCATTATATTGGGAACTATGTTCGAATGGAACTCCAAGGGCATACGTATGATCTGTTTGTACGAAACCGGGGCAATCAAGATCAAAGCATCCGGTCCTATTGAAGTTATCATTCTGCAAAATCATCGATAAAAATATAAGTTGAAGAAATAGACAGTGTAATAAAAGAATCTAGAGAGTAACAAGTTCACAACTCATCAGGGAATGCCTTGCTTCTTTCTCGATGCAACCTTACTCTATTTTAGGGATTCATTTGATCAGTGACTGTAAATATAGAAAATGAAGAATTTATAAATAAATTACTTACGGTCCAGTGTATGAATAGCCTTGATTTGGAGTCGTGATATCTTTCGGGATGTACCTACGCATTAATATATGAAGAGAAACATTTTAGCCAGACCTATCAAAAGGTTCTCAATCCCAATATCAACAGATAAGGATAAGCAATTTTGATTCGAGTCGATAATAAGAAAATAATTTGATAGTTCCAATCATCTGTCTTATGAGTTTGAACAATTACACAAAAAATGTCATTAATCTTTACCAATGATAAAACTTACTATCCATCCAGCTTCAAGAGAGGTCAATGTACCGCCTGACCCCGATTGAACCCATATTTGACCTGAACTAAACTCGTTTGGTTCAGTTTTTGGATTCCAAATACTAATATATGCAAATGTCCCTTGGTAAACTCCAGATGGCATAATAGCTTTTGCAAACTGAATAAGAAGAAATTAAGCAAAAAACTCATTAATAAAAATTGAAGGATAAAGCTGTTGTGTGCTAGCTGACGTTAAAATCCAACCGGGATTTTCATATTCATAAAAAGGAGGTTATCATATCATTTTATATTTGTGTAAATTTTAAAATATTGCAGATTGAGCTTCTTACATAATTAACCAGGCTATACAAGAAAATATATCGATCCCCTTATCAAGTCCTGGTTCTGCGAGTTCTTTTAAGTACATTTTTCGAGATGCCAAATTTTCAAATAAAATTAGAGGGGAAAAAAATGATAAATATTAAGGTATACCTCGTGATAAGCAGACAGCGAGTTAACGGAAATCTGTTTTTGATGAATATCGTCCTTTCTAGTCCTTCGAATGGGGACCGTCCCTTTTGGACATCTTCCATATTTGTGCCATTTTTGATACATCTTGGGATATTGGTCACCATCATTCGTTTGCTCAGAATCCACCTTTTTAACAAGAGAAAATCAAGAAACTAATTCCTTGAAATTGAAAAACTCCTTCAGAAAAAATGTAATATAGGAGTGTATCCTGTAGACTTATAAATAAAATTGCATCAAAATCGAGATTGAGAAATTTATGTCTTTTTGCTAGAGATTAATTTATAGTTGGTCTCAGCCAGGATGAGGCAATAATTGTTGTTTAAATCTACAATCACTTTAATTGAATAAACTTGGTATTTCTTGTCTATGACAAACAAATCTTGAATTTTTTTAATAGGGGAAAAATATTATATTTCCAGGATTATAGGTCCATATCAAAAAAAAATCGCAAAACTCACCCTCGTAGGATAAATAGTGTATTAGTGTTCCATTAGCATCACAGAAAACGTCGAATCATACAAAAGTAACATTATTGGCAAGGGAAAAATAAATGTAAAAGAGAAGGATAAAAAAGTTAAGAGCGTAAATGTACTGATTGATGTTGAAGAGAAACCCGTAGATCCTTGATTAACGGATGATCAAATGCAGGCTGTTTATAAATGTCAACACAATCAATCACGTCACCATCTTCCGGCACCTATCAAATATTAAATGAGAAAAATTGAATACCAAAATTGTGAATGTATACATATATGAACGTGGTAAAGACAGTACAGAGTTCCGAGCCATGCCTCGATGCTCTTGACAATTCCTTTCGGTTTTGACTGGAAGTTACTTTTAGCAAATGCATGGTTTATATTGTCCAGGGAAGCACATAACACAAATATCCAGCATGCAACTATTACTCTGTCGTGTTTTATAGTCATTTCTTTTGCTTTTATCTTCTCCTCTCCCTTACAAATTCAAACTATGTTTATATGATTTTCCAAAGGGATGAACCAGCTTAACTATTTAAAGGATTTACTTTTTGTTCATGTACCAATTACAGTCAAGAGAAAATAAAAAGTAGTTGTTAGATACTTAGATACACCTCTTACAAATCGTTAATAAAAACTTGTGATACATTTTTATGTAACTTTGACTGATTTTCATTGACTAAGGTCAATGTTACTAGTACTATATTTTTCGTTTAACTTTATTCAGAAAATCTGCCGCTCAAATTAAAGTGCACATATATGGGATAGTTTCCTTGCAGCTTTTTCAAAACAAACTCTTTTCCTTTGTTGCTTTTAAGTTAGATTATAACTGGTTTTCTAGACGAACAAACCAAAATTTCGTCACGAAATTCAGTTCTTTATCTGAACAGATCAATAAATATGGGGTTATTTTGTTCCATCCTTTTTATTTACAGTTGCAAGTTGTATATTGTTTGGCTGGTAAGATTAGTGAACGATCTAAGCTGAACGACCGCAATTTTTTGTCTCAGACATTTGCCACAAATAAGTAGGGATACTTCATAAAACTTTCAGAGATACAAGGTCTACGCATATTATTTGATTGGAAAACATTGGTTCCAATCCTCATACTCGTTTACTAGCAAATATTTAACTCTTCCAAAATATATCAACTCGAGTTTCCAAACTTTTATACCAGTAATCAACTAAATGAATTCAAAATATAGAAACTGTATATAGCAGTAACAATTGCACTACTTTTACAAACAAATACTTGAATTATAAAAAAAAAACTAAAACAAAAGCAGAGTACAAATACTCCTAACAAGAAAAAAAATGTGTTCCAAAAAATTAACAAACCTAACCCACTGCATGTTAGTAGCAGCTTCTTCACTGCTATAAATCCATTACAAACTGCATTTATCTTAAAAACTAGTGGCAGAAAATGGGCATTTTTAAGTTCCTATTGCAGGAGAGCTACAATCACATTTTCCTCCAACTTTAACCCCACACAAAAGAAAATACAATTTCCTTCGAGTAAAGGGGTAAAATAATTAAGCAAATTAACAACGATCTAGGAATTGTGAGAAAGCGGAGCAAGTTACTGTATCCTCCATTACTGGACTTTGAAATCAAAGCATGTGTCAAGGCTCTGGATTATAGATGATAAAGCCTCTTTTTCCTGGTGTGTCCGTAAATAACTTTCTCCAAAGCAACCCAAAGAGAAATTATTAAATTCCTGAAATAACATTTTTCATGCGTAATACATGTACAGACTGTTAGAAGCAGCACAGGCAATTGAATTTTCAGATGGATGCCATGCTAAATGGAGCAACTTTGTTGTAAAGTCAAATGAGTTTCCATTTCCGTCTGCTCCTGGGCTTTCTGATCCTGTTGCATAAAAAAACACTAATTTTTTCAAAACATAAACAAGAAAAAATAGTTGTACCAACATCTTTGGTGCATACTACTTTTGTTTACTCATGCACTTAAAAGTACATAAGTTAAAAAGTTGTTTGGTTGGCATGATAAATGTACAAGGATTTACGTTAATAAGAAACAAAAGAATGAGTAATTTTAATAAGAAAAGAGAACAACAATTTCTCGAAAAGTATACACTTCAGCTATTTTACACTATTGTCAACTATTTATCATAAAATAAAATAAATATACTTCTCAACTTTCACTAAAGACACTTGTCATCGTCGCCGTCATCAAATTACGCCTTGCTCCCAAGAATTTGGGGCGGCACTTACTATAATTTTAAAATGGGGCAATTAACAAAAACATACCCTACCCCTATTATATTACCAAAAACATACCCTCAAAAGTTAAATTACCAAAAACATACCTATATATACTTATTATTTTTCTAATTCTAATCAAATCATAATCTAACCTATCTCTCTGTAACCGCAACTCTCTCTCTAACACACGATAATCACATCTCTTTCTAACACGTGCTAATCGCCCATCTCTTTCTAAAAATGATTAAAAACTCACAAAATATAATGCATATGCTAATTATAAAACGTCATACCCTAATTTTAAAACTCCATACCCTAATTTTAAAACTTTATACCCTAATTTCAAAAACTTCATACTCTAATTTCAAAATCTTCATATCCTAATTTCAAAACTTCATACCCTAATTTCAAAACTTCATATCCTAATTTCAAAACTTACCCTACATATGAATTTCTCTCAATATTGTACATATGGATTCTTCTCTTTCAACGTGAAACCCACAATGTTTACAATAGTCTCAAAACTCAATAAATAGATAACAATCTCACCAATTCCATATATTTTTCATATATTACGGGGTATCAAATAGTGTAATATTTGTGTATTACGTATGTATATATCTGTATGTATATGGATCTCTATATAATCTAGATGGTGTTCGGTAGTTAGTGGCGGGTTTTCGTGGTGGAGGAAGGGAGAGAGATAGAGTGCGATATTAAAGAAAGATACATAGAAGAATGGATGAGAGAGAGAGTAAGAACAGAGAAAAATAAAGAGAAAAATTGGTGAGAGAGAAGAATGAATAGATACATAGAAGAATTGGTGAGAAAAAAGAATGGAGGAGAGAGAGAGAGTAAGATGAGAGAGAGATAAAGAAAAGAATAAACAGCATTAAATTTAAATTTGTTTGGTATGTTTTTTATAGTTAAAGTTGTAAGGGTATTTTTTGGTAATTTAGTTTCAAAAGTAGTATGTTTTGTTAATTTATCCTTTTAAAAATATATCTTTTCGCACCAACCAAATACTTAACTACAATTTACTAAAATCTGAAATGAAGGTGAAAGAGAAATGGAAAGATAATTGCGAACCTCGTCTGACAACCCGGGTTATGCTGCTAAGGGACCTGGAAGGTCTTGATGGGGTTTGAACTTGCCTCCTGATACAACAATTTTAGCTTCTATGTTTAGTATTACCCAATATATATATATATATATATATATATATATGTGAAGGTTTGTATACAAGCCCAGGCGCTCCTCTACAAAAGAGACTTTTACTTGTGTGCTCAGACTTGGCCCAAAATGAAACGAGCCACATTGTTCATAAAAAACTCAAATTATTATCTATCAGGAGAAGCTACTTTTGTGAAGCCACTTTGTTAAAATCATTGAAAATCCTAAGTTCTCTGTTTTACTCACTCCATGGTCCACATTTCCATGTGGTCTGTCTTAAAGTATAGTCCATTGGGTTTTTCTGGAAGGGAGCTAAAGTGGTGAATGTTTACAACTGAGTTCTCATTTAAAGTCTTGTTTTCAATTTAGAAATAATAAATGGAGTTACTGGGATAATTTTGGCAAGTGTAAAATAGGTGATTGAATCTGATGTCTTATCCATATTAGTTAGGTGTTCATAAATTGTGGGTGAAAAGAAGTGGATCATCTTTCAGGGACGAAGGGAGTATATTACTACAAATAAGCTCGATTAAATTCAATTTTTTTTAACCCTGTACTTGATCCATCGAATCCTTTCTAATAACATGTATAGTTTTAGTTTTACCTCATAGGGTTCTTGCTGGCTTCCAAAGTAGTTGCCTCTGTACTTCCAGTACCAAACACGCGGAAAAGATTGCTGGGATCCCCAAATAATGAACAATAAGTATACTTAGAAATGAAACTGGGGGTGTCAAAAAATTAGAGTATAATTTGTGTTTATACCTATAAGAACCAGTAGCTACTCGTGACCCATCACCACTCAAGCAGCACTCAAATTTGTCAAAGATCGAATCATTCTCATACAAATCACACAACTACCATAGGAAAGAGAAGAAAAAAATACCATCTCGCGTGAATT
Source organism: Primula vulgaris (assembly GCA_963920805.1). Lineage (NCBI taxonomy): Eukaryota > Viridiplantae > Streptophyta > Magnoliopsida > Ericales > Primulaceae > Primula > Primula vulgaris. The sequence goes on from OY987212.1 coordinate 50,605,300, forward strand.
CCAAATCAGGAAATAACTTAACTGAAAAGATGAAAAACAAACATGGAAGTAGTACCTTAGGTCTTAAGTGTTCATGGACCTGGAAGGTTGAAACTGGGCCTGAATCCATGTTAATATCCCATAACTGAAAAGAGGTGAAGCACAATAAATCAAAGCTAACCCAACTGTACTTCAAAATATGAAATGAAACATTACGTAACAGTGCAAATGGAGAAAGTGATCACAACAACTACCCTTCCAATTGCTTGTACTGTACTATGGAAGTGTAAGATGCAAGGTTTGTTCCCTTGAACATAAATATTTTAAGAAAGGGAAAAAAATCCAAATCCAAGACGAAAGTCGCTCTAAACAGAGAAATTCAATAGGCAGTTCCACATATCCAATGAATAAATTTGGCATAGTAACTCGAATATGGGAAACATAAACGTCCATAGCATTTATCCTTTTTGAAGTAGTAAAAAGAATTGATCACGTTTATAAGCTACTATGAATGTGGGAAACAGTGAGACTACGTGCCAAGCTATTTGAATTATGAAAAAGCAAACCTTAAGGGTCATATAATCACGACTAAGTAAATATCTTCCATCATTTGCAAATTTAATATCTGAAATGGATGCTATTATCTCTGTGAAGAATGAACGTGAACCAGGTGCTTCATGTTCTTCAAACCTGTTTTTACAGAACATCATAATCTTATCACGAACAAATATGAAAATAAATGTAGACATGTACAAAATTAGGAGAATAAGATGTACTACACTTTTCATTGGTTCATCATAAACCTTATTATCAAATAAATTAATGCTTACAGCTTCGCATGTGAATCACATAATGCTGATTCCCGCAAATCAATAAGCCGAATAGACCCTTTGGAACTACTATAAGCCAATGTGTTACAGTGGGTAGGATGAAATTCTGCTGAAGTTATGACCTCTGCGAAGAATATTGAGAAACATTATTTTGAATCAGAATCCAAGTACAACTGCTGTGCCTTTCAAATAATGGCACAATAGAAATAAAGCAGAACTGACGCACTTTAATGTTGCCTTTAGAGAATTCATGCAGTAAGTTTTTATTACAAAGCTACAGATATTTCAAGACTATACTCAAATAATGGCTCACTAGAAATAAAACAGAGCACTTTGAGACAATGCGTACTGTAACTTTTCAAGGAAAATCTCAAATTTGTCAATTTTCAAACTGCACTGCCAAAAGGTACCATCCGAACCTTTACTTCCCAAAATTTGGTGATTGCCACTTTTTGGTGATTGCCTCATTTATTTACAACCCCGACTTTTCTAGAGTCTAGATTACACTGCATATCTTTTCACCAAGATTTGGTGTTGCATTAAAAAGAAACTTTGCAACTAACTTTGTTACACTAATCCTTTCACACTATTATAAAGTCTTCAAAGCTAAAACAAAGGGACCATGTTAAACTTGGCAAAGTGAACGAAACTAGTTATAAGTTTTCGAAACCACAGGGATTAGTCAGATAATCATAAGGAGCTAAAGAGGTTCACAAGACGAGAAATGAGACCTAATACGTATGGTGCTCCAACTCAAAAAACAGTGCAATCATTCAATAGCTCCAGTTAACATAATATAGGGGCATACCAGTTAAATCTTCCATGTTTGCAGGCTTGACATCAACAATATTGAAGCTCTGGTTGCTAATTTCCAAGTTCCATAGATTTATACGCAGATCATCGGCTGAAATGAATGTTTCACCATCACTGTAACATGACGAAGACAGAGGGAACTGTACTTGTAAGTTTGCTTCCTCAAAAGCATCATAGTGAGTTCAAACTTTCACGATATCAATAGCCAATTCTATGATTAATTAAATGATTAACAAAGTTTACCTAACAACTTAATCAGAATGGCGCGCAATATGTTGCTTGGATACGGATACGGGTAGCGTAGTCGATGTGACACCGCTACGCTGATTTTTTCATTTGACCAATTTCTATTTTATTCAACTTTCCTATTACACTAATAAAAATTTTAATTTTTTAATCACTTTTTATATTGTTAAACCATAATTAAACCCTTCATATTCACTTTTTAAAATTAGAAATTTATAAATTATTAAAAGAAAAAAAAAGACAACTTTGGCCCAACGTATCGGATACCCGTGTTGGCTGTGTATCCAATACCTATTCGGGCGGTTAAAGACAGTTGAAGTCAACGATACTCTAAATCACGTATCGGATATGCGCGGCGTATTGGTATCATATCAGTATCCGATATTCAATTTTATTGAAGTATCCATGTAAAATTATACTTCTACGTGTGACAAAGTGCTACCTCAAAATCCAAAACACGCATTTTCATCTAAATAAGTTCATCTCATAATCTGTAAGGCCGCTGAATACGCATATTGGGGTAAAAGAGGTATACACCGAAGCAGGAGGATAGGGATGCAGATAAATTATTAGTATTTGTCCAAAGAGTAACAAATAATACTTGGTCGTTTATAAAGTCTTTCAACTCCAAGCTCATCAGACAAACACGAAACAACTTATTGTTAAAAACAAGAAGCAATACAATAAGAACGCAAAAGTATTTCAGCAGAGGATTAAAATAAAGGCAACCTGTTATTTGAAATGGAATTAATGTGATAGTCGTGTGCATGAGCATAGACTCTTCTGCATCTTGCAAGAAGGCTGGTCTCATAGCTTGTTACCTGCATATCATAACAACGTTCAACTGTATGAATACATTGCTCAATATTACTACATCAAGGTATAGCATACTATCAAATACACTAAACTCGGTCCAACTAGAATTTACCCTTTTAAACATTGCTCTGGTCTATTCTAAACACAAAAAACACCAGTTTGACAATAAGATAAGTGGGATTTGAACGGTTGACATATATAATTGTACAATGAAATTTCTGCAGCCTCCGGTTATTCTGCACGAATATCTAAGTGACAACCAGCAACAATAAAATTCAGATCAATCTGAGATAACGTCTCTCGAATAGGAATGTTGTTCTCTTGAAATTTTGACAGAGGAAGAATAACAAAAGGAGACAGGTATGGCTAGCTTAAGGTTATCAACTTAAGCTGCAAACTGCTGGTGGAACATCATAGTAAACACATTACTTAATAAACCCAGGCATGACGTGGTAAAAAAAGTCAACCTTACAGTCCTCTTATGAGTAAATTTCCTTTTATGAAACTGAGAAGGCCAAGGACAGCGCAGTCTAAGACTCTAATATGCAAACATGTAACATAAATAAAGCTATATAACCAGTTAAGCTTGAGGACAAACCACAGGCAGACGTAGGGAAGAAATACCCCCTGGTGGAAACGAAACGTCATTGCTCAAGTTATTGGAATGTCTGTCTAAGGATCCTCCATTTGCAATATTTAAATTAGAAACACTAGAACCAACATGACCACCATTTTCGACAGCCTTGGAGTTATCAATATTCATCTCAGATATTTTCTTCACCTTCTTTTCTTGCACCTGAGGAATAGAAAGGATATTATATAAATCACAAAACCATATAATCTAAATTTTACATTATACTCACTCCATTCCAATTTACTTGTCCACCACAAAACTATGTGCAATTTACACTTGCAAAACACTTTGTTCTTAAAGTGTCGAGATGAAAAATATCAAAAGTTAGCAACATAGCTGAACTGTCAAACCATATTATTGGATTTTGAAATTTTCCATATCGACAGTTAGATACTAGTTTTTTGCAAGTCAAAATTGTACGGTTTCAAAGTGGACAAGTACATTCGAACCGGGGGGGTAACTTTTATCTATATGAAAAATACACGCAACATATACAGAGCAAACCAGACATGTAAAGAAAAAAAAATCCAGCAAAATAAGTTGCTAGACTAACCTTCCAAAATTTAATTGTTTTATCATTGGTGGACAGAAGAAACAGGGCGCCGTTGGCTGCTTGGCACCATCTGATCTTGTTTATTTTCTCCTCAATCTCCAAACTCTTTAGATAATCAAACTGGGCATAGGAAGTCACTAACAAGCTGAGTAATTCAAAATTAGAATAAAAACAAGATTTTTCAAGCAAAAGGCGAGTAAGAAAGTCATGCCTCAGGTTCGTGACTCTGGAATTCTGTCTTGTAGCGGAACTCTGGATGCCTGCTTGAAGTAGAATCCGTCCTCTCTAGATCTCTTCTGCTTGCACCATGCTGCAAAATTTTCAGAAAAAATTACTTATTATATTTATATTACAAGAGACAACGAATAACAAATCTAATCCAAAATTACGTATCAGACGAAAGAGCAGGCAGCATAAACCTACATCTTTTGTGTCAGTCCTTTCAAACAATACCACTCTTCCCCCTCGATCCCCAGTAGCAAGGTGGTCGCCTGTTTTATCGAATTCAATTGCTGAAATTATATCAACTGCAAAGCAGAAAAGCCAACAATTAGGAACATCATGGAGACGAATAAAAATAATTAAATCCCCCCCCCCCTCTCTCTCTCTCTGTTGCCCCTTCAATTTGTGACGTAAAATAGTTAAAACACCAGTGCTAGTTGAACAGTTACCAGCAACCACGTTCCATGTTGCATTATAGTTCAACCCTCCTTTATCACTAATTAAAACCAGTGGATCCCTACTACAACTACCGTAACAAACGAGAGATAACGATGATCACCGTTTAACGGATTAAATCAAAGCTTTAATACTAAACAGTAAACCCACATGATAGAATTTAACTACCAAATAAAAATAAAAAAGTACGGCAGCACAATATGAACCATACCCAGTCCTCATTTTGTGTTTTCCTAATGAAACAATCATCCGTTCATTCAACTAATTCACAACAGATGAGATAATAACCATTTGAAAGTCCCTACCATGAATCAAATCAGTAAACTTAGCAATAAAACCGATTAACTCATCTTAAGTTACCAGTCGTTTCAAGTCAGAAAGACAAAACAAAAGAACTCTTAAAATCGACAACCAGATGGAAGACAATAAACTAAACTCATATAACAAATGAATTAATGGCACATAAAAATACCACTATCTTTATTAGTTTGCCCATTCCTTCAAACAAACTCGTTATTTTACAAACCCTACCATGTTTATTTGCTTACATCTTTTAACAAAAAATCAGTTGATTTAGTAAAAACAAAAACAACAAAAAAAGTTCATTCAGGGCTTAATAAAATCTAGCTTTTCAAGTCACATTATAGTTAATAATAACAGCTCTTAATCAGTGAATAAATGAAATAAGAAGTAGAAAACAAAAAGAGCTTAAAAGTAGGAAGCAAACAATCGACACGAAAAGTCGCAACAGTAAAAAAAGTAGAGAGAGAGAGAGAGAGAGATGACAGATGGTAAAATAAAAAAGTAGGAAAACAAATGATTATTATTATGTAAACAATAATCTCCTCAATCTGATCAACTATAGAATTAAACTAAAGAGATATAAAAAGAGGGTATAGATCCGTAAAATAAATATATATAAATAGAGAGAGAGGATTAAATTAAACCTTCCTGGACTTCTTCTCCGGCGGTCCGCTCGCCGAAGACCTGAGAGAAATTCCACTCAAGTTCCGAAGGTAACGACACCACATCCCCACCGTCCATATTCACATACAAAGGATGTATATATTATCAAATCAACGGCTCAGATCGAATCAACTGCATCCCCCACACACACCAATATCTATTCTCAGATTCTCTCTTTTTATTTCTCTATTCTATTCCCTATATATCTATCTATACTTACTATTAATACTAATACTAATACAAATACAAATACAATTAAAACTGTTTATTAGTATTACTATATCCTTAAATCGATTGAGGGACCAGATAGATAGATACACTATATATATGTATCGTTTGCCGAGCGTGCGTGCGTGTGTGTGTGTGTTTATCTCTCTCTCTCTCTCTCTCTCTCTAAGCTCTCAGATCAAATTATTTAATACTCTGCTACTAATTTAATATGTGTTGTTTGTTTATGCCTCCAACTCCTTCTTTTTTTATTTTATTTTATTTCCCATCCCTTATTCAACTTTTACTTTTTAAGTTCACACAAATCCACAAAATAGTACAACCTCCCTGTAAATATACTTTATATAAATATAAACTATGTATAATAATAAAAATTCTCGATACCAACTCGGTACCAATTATAATTAGGAATAAACTCCATATTGTAATAATTCATAATTTTTTAAGGTCCCGTCTATATAAAATGTACCTCTATATATTGATAAATAACATAAAATTGTACAATTATATATATGTAAATTTCAAGATTGTTTTCTATGCTAAATTTTAGATGAATTTCCACTTTTGTAGATACATATACTCAATTTTCTAAATAATTTTGTACTTAAATAATTTTTTTGAAATTTATGAATTTATTATATCATAATTTTCCAACTCATTAAATTAAAGTAAAATTATGTACTCGTCTCTTAAATATTTGTGCTAGTGAGTGAAACAATGTATACATTTATTTTTTATTATACAAAATATATATTTAAATAAAAATATATTTTTTTATATATAAACCTTCATTTAATAATAACCTCCATATAGTAATATTTTTTCCTGGTCGCGAGCTTATGACTGTATAAATGTTCTAGCGTATTACTACCATTATCTTCATCTTATTCCTTAGCTTTTGTGTTTATATTCTTTTAATTTGTTTTTGTCGTAAGATATGTTTAATGTTATTTACAATGTATATTTCCTATTTGTTTTTTAATAAGTCATTTTTGGCTTACATACCAAACACTAAAGAAACTTAAGAAGATCAAAAGTAATTACTCACCTAGCGTATTTTTTATTGAAATACTTTTTTAGAAGTCAACAGAAGCATTTAGTTCCCAAACGCATATTTTTTTATTTGATTTGATATTTACTTCTCCAAAAGCGGTTTAAAAAACTTCATGAGAAATATTTGTTTGTAGTGTGATAATGCCAAAATATCAAGTTGGCTCGGTTGTCTTTATCTTGATCGTTACGAGCCTCTTGAATTCTCGTTTTTTTTTTCTCGTCAATTCGTATTTGTGCATAATGCCATTTTACTCTTTTTATTTTATTTTATTTTATTATTTCTTATTAATTAATAGGAATTATCTTGTTAAGATCTTATGAATCAATTAAAACCTCAGATTCATACTAGAATCACAACGATTCAATAAAAACCCTAAACTAAGCCCAAGAATTCCATGAGTAAGAACTTTTGGATCCGTCGTTTATTGCTTGAATAGATAGAATCACTCAAAAGAAAAACCTTTGTATTCAGGTCTTCATTCAAAATAGATTTATATATATGTCTTGCTCGTTAAAGAAGTTGAAATGTTCCATCCACCAAACTCAAAATCCCCTTTAAGATTAGTATTTTCAGCATTTGACACACCACTTATTTGTGGGGTTTCTAATAGAGAACAAAGTCCGATTGTTTATGGGACCCACCATTAATCTAATTTATGATTCCAAGAACAAACGTTTGCAGTTTGGCTTTTGCTTTATGCAAACGCATTTTGATTAATACGGACGGTAATGATACAAATTACGTCACGTAATAAAAACTCAACCTACTAAAAACTCAAATAAATATATTGGAACCCTAGCTTGAGTCTACCATAAATTTAATTAATATTAATTAAAAAAAATTATTTTTATTTTTTTAGTAGATTGAGTTTTTATTACGTGGCGTGACTTATAATACCCCACCCCACTAATACACCCGCCGTCTGTATCAACCAGACAGCGTCTGTATTTAGCAGATGGATTGCAGTTTTGCGACACAAAACTCAGCATATTAAACATCAAAATTAACCATCATATTGGACCACTTACTTGGGATCTGCTCTTGTAAAAGAAAGCCCAATACTTAATTTGATCAATCCAACAAACGGGCCATCTTAAACCACTTATCATACATACACCTCTCGTGGAGGTGCATAATTAGTTGATAAATTAATCTTAATATTAAAATTTTAAAACTTTTCGGAACTCCGTCGAGACTGGAAAAGATCGGTTCTGAAGTTTTAGCTAGTCTTGGCCATGGTAGCACTCTTCACCAAGCTTGCATAGTGGGATCGATGTGCAGTTAGTTGCCTAGACTATGTGCACTGAATGTTATGTGGATTATATATTGATTTGTTATATTCCTTTCGGGGGTCAAATTGTCAAGAATGGTTGTTTTGACGTTTTACCAAAACTTAAATTTCCGCATCCACTTCATTTTTAACAGTTAAGAAAAACGACAAGAGAGGAACAAATCTAGACGGCGAGGTATTTGAAGCGAACGAACTTCCTTGAAGAGCATTTATCCCACGGGTAGCTTGTTCAGTTGGGTACAGTTTTTCCATACACTTCATAAATTAAACTGTGTTTACATTACAGATAAGTCCCTAGTGACCACACTCCATTTCATGAACATTTACAATAAATTGAAAATTCCAATATTACCGTCACTGAAAATCTCACCAAATTTAACGTGAAACATCTTATTTTTCCACAAGAAGACAGTATATTATCCGTTTTGGACGTCTACTGCTGAGATTTCAAAGGAAGTCGCTTATTATTTAACGACTTGTAAATATATAGTATGTATTTAATAAAATAAATATAAAAAAAAACTAGCATTTAAGCTTGTTGTGCTTGTCTAGAAAGCTCAGCTCTCCTCTTATTAAAACAAGAAAAACACCATTACATCAAAGGAGGTGACAGCTATTTTATTTGTATGCAACTTGGATAATTTCAACCAGTCATTCTTGATTATGTTATGCAATGTGATCTGTATTTCACATTATAAAATATTACAGGTAGGGATGATAATCATAGGCTAAAAGTCAAACACCCCCATTATAAATTTATAACTTTGTATAAATTAGTTTTCGAAATAGAACAAAACAGATCTAAGCACAAACTCTTAACAAGTCGTGATTTTTCCAATAGGAAAGGATCACAAGAGATGAGATTGTAGAAGAAAATAAGATCCAAAGTTCCAAACGAATCATACCAATTAAGTCATGAAAAACAGTGTTTAGTTGCTAACTTGATATCATATAAGCCAAATCGGATTATATTATGAAGATTAATTACTCATTATAATTTTATTGCAAAGTAAGATGTTGATCTAAGAAACAAACTTATCTTAATACTCGTATCAGCTTTCACACCAACAACGACCTAAACAAACCGAATCTCTTGCTTTCGTTTACAGCAATCCAATACGCTTGTATTTTTTTTATTTTTTTATAATTCTTCTCTTAAATACACATTAATGCATGACCATTATTAATTAGTTTGCTTTGTCCAAAATTAATAAATGTTTACAAAACACCACACTGCAAAATTCGAAATCGACACTGTATAGGGTCGTGATATGCATTATTGCTAAGATATTTTAATTTCTATGAAAAAAATCATTAATTTTATAGTTTTTTTATATATTAATTATGTGGTGTCGACAAATGAGTCATTTATAAAACTTGGTTAAACAGCTTTGTATTTGTAGGTCCAAAGCATCCATGTGGTACATGAGGCCGGCTTCGTTGTTTACTTTTGCCGTCTAGTTTTATATGTATGTATACAATATGCATCATCATGAGGGAAAGAACTACGTGAAGGCAATCGGGGCCGTGACCCTGACCATTTCGGAAAAAAATGACTAAAAAATAATTTTTCTATGTATTTCGATCAAAATATTTATTTGGCCCCTCCCATTCCACGGGAACAGAAAAAAACACAAAAAGAGTATGAACAAAATTTATGTAAAAACCGACAGGTTGATGGTGGTTCCGAAAATGATCAAAGTCGTCCCCACGGGACCTATCATAGGCTTATCATCACTCAAATAATTTAACAGTAAGAAAAGGGTAGTTGAATCTGTCCCCCCTTTCCAACTCACGTAATTGTGCACAAACACAGTGCACTAATATCTGTCCTTCAAATCAGAAACACATATGCTACTTACTCTTTCGATCAATCCATCTCAACATTCATTTCAACCATACCTATTATACTATACATGCATTACAAAAAAATACTTAAATCGTGACGGAATTAGTGACGGTATTTTTTGTTACGAGCTTATTAGCGACGGTTTTTTTGACGGCTTTGTGACAGTTTAGTCAATTTGCGACAGATTTTTAAATTAATGACAAGTTTTGTGACAGATTTGTAGTGTCGTGTTTATGCTTAAATCACAGTGCATTTAAATTATTAGTTTGAATGCTTTATTTTTTTGGTCGTGGTTGTAACTTGAAAGTGTCCATTGTAAGTTTTGTCAAATGAGTGTGACTAATATGTCGAATGAAACTAGTTATAAAGTTAAAACTATAATCTCGTTCTCATATTCGCATTCATGCCATGCATATATCCGATATAACCTTCGTGCATGCTAAAATCTGGCAAGGGGATGTCGGCACCCCCTCGTCCGGACCGATATCAACTCCACAGCAGGCGATCCGGGCCTGTCAACCATGGGTAACGCGTCACCCCGGATCTTAGGGGCCGGACCGTGTCTAGGCCGGCCCGGAGAAGCTTGTCGAGCACACTTCCCCAATTAATGCTGCTGCTCCCTTGGGGGACCCTTTATGTGTTTCATCGACGTGGCCCAATCACAGGCCAGCCCTGTGGACCCCGGGAAAGGACAGTACCATTGTCAGAGTCATAAATGACCTGAAGCCGTTGGATCAACATTAGACAGTGCAGTGATTCAAGGGCTAATACACCTCTGATCAGACTATAAATACCCCCACTAATACCAATTAGTAGGGGACACAAAAAAGACAGAAAGGAGAGATAAAGCTAAAACAACCCGGACCACTAGAATATCAACCGTGACACCTGACGCCACGACTTGTAACTGGACCAATCCCTCACCGTTAACTATATTCCTACCTTCAATCCATACCGATACTGACTTGATCGTTGAAGAGGGAAAACCTGATACCAACCCCGGGCCCCTGTTCGTTTCTTGTGCAGGCATAGAGAGCATCCCAACGACGAAGCAGATACCACCTACGATAGATACCTTGGAAGATCGGAGCCGACGCGAATTGATTAAGCCGAGATTGGGAAGAAAATCAGGCTCGTCAAAATCTAATTTTCATTTTGTAAGTTTTTACAAATATTTCAAGCTTGGCATGTTGATTACATATAACTAAAAGTTTATACATTATTTTTTGTACGTCCTTAAATGAATCCTCTATCATAATTTAATGAATCCTCTATCATAATTTTGTGAGTAAATTATTCGGCTTTGTACCAAGCAACGACGTTTTTCAACTACAATAAATGTGTTTAGCAGTTCAGCTACCGATACAATATAATGATTGTAAACTAAACAGGTAATTTTATATTTGTTTAATGATGAGTTATGTCCAGCATGATTATTAGCGAATATTAACATTATTAATAAAAACAATACTGATAACAACAATACTACTACTAAAAATAAAAATATAAAAATATATTTTCTCATGTGGATCGGCACAACATTTGTTGACATTTTAATAGGATGCCGAGTGATTTGATAACATATTATATTAGTAAGAAATAAAATACGACTCAGTAGATTACAAAACAAAATTAAAAAACAATACACCACCCTTGCAACCAATCTCAACCGTTTACGTGTTCATTTTTTTTGAATTTGTTAGACTTTTTAGAAGGTAAATAATACGAGGGACTAAACATCCACATATTTAAAAATTTAGAATTTAAAATATGTTACCACCAATTTAAAAAAAATTAGCATATAATCCAAATTTTTATTATGTGTGAAATTGGTAAAAACTTTTTTTTTTATATGATGATATATTTGTATGCAAAATTATCAAATTAGTCAATCAAATTAATGTTTGTCAAATGTCACATGACATGATTCCATGATTTATTTAGACGGTGGTACCTAAATTGAAAAGTTATTATAGTATGGTAACTAAATTGGAAAATTTGAGAGGTGTTTACCCAAACAGTTAAAAACAGACAGTTTGATATAATAAACCTATAAAACCCCGAAAAAAGATGTATTAGCAATATTAGAAGTAAGAAGGACCATTGATGTAAGAATTCCAAGTGAAGGGTGGCCATATAATAAATAAATGAATTAATATACAGCTCATTCAATTCTCTCTCATCTTCTTAATCCATAGAGATAACCAATCAATATATATATAGAGAGAGAGAGAGAGAAGGAGGAGAGAGAAGGAGAGAGAGATGACGACGTACGGGACGATACCGACGTCATCAAGTCCAACAGGGAAAAGCAGCGTGGAGTATATGTCACGTGCTAAGGCCCGTATAACCACGGGCCTAAGCACGCGCCGTCCTTGGAAACAGGTATTCGATTACCATCAGATCGGTCTTCCTTCTTCGATAACCGACTCGTTTCAACGTATTAAACTTAATCTTAATTACTTTGCTATGAACTACACTTTAATCTCTTTATTCATCCTCTTCCTTAGCCTTTTATGGCATCCTATCTCTCTCATCGTCTTTATCGTTATGATCTCCGCTTGGCTCTTTTTGTATTTCCTTCGTGACGAGCCGTTGGTTGTTTTTAACCGTACTATCGATGATCGTATTGTTTTGATTTCTCTATCTGTTCTCACCTTGGCTGCTTTGTTTCTCACTTCTGCCACCTGGAATATTCTCTCTTCCGTTTTGATATCCGGTGTGTTTGTTTTGCTTCACGCCCTGTTTAGGAAAACCGATGATTTGTCTTTTGATGAGGAAACGTCTGGCGCTTTCTACACCGGCATCCCTTCCTCCTCCTCTTCCCCGTAATTTGCTCTTTTTTTTTCTTCTAAATTTGGGTGATTTCATGTTTATAGTAAGTATGTATGAATCATGAAAGTCGTTAGGTGGGTTTTGTTGTTTATTGTTGCGGTGTGATTTTCCCATTCTTCTATGATTCAATTTCGATTCTGTAATTGTGTTTTCTGTTATATTGGGGATTAGTGATTTTATTGTTTTGTGAAGAAATAAATGGATCTCATTCTCTATGTAAAGTGTGTTCTTTCATCGTTTTAAAAAATATGTTTGTTATGAAACTGTCAAGTGATTTAAATATGTTTAGATTTTTGGACTGGAATTTTTTACATGTTCATATAGCTTAATATGCTTAAAAGTGTGCTCAACGTATTTGTTTCTCGGTTTAGGTTGTCATTGATTAATTATATGTGAACATACGCTGTGTGACGGGTTTTGTTCTCAATGAAACAACATTTCACTCAATTTCAGTTTCTGAAATTATAATGCAGTTTATCGGTGTACATCGGGGTCAGGCACTACTCGTCTTTTGATTTCATTTTTGTTTTTGTTTTTCGTAGTTCTACTTTTTTTGTTAGGAAATGGAGCTAAATAGAAATTGCTTGTTTTTTCTTTTTTGTTTGCTAACCGGGATGTTATCCAGTATTAGACCCCGATTCTCCAATTACTTCTCTAATGAGAAAACTACTAACTGCAATTATGTACAATCGATTTTGTTTCTGTGAGGATCTGGTACATTAAATCTCAATTTTTCTTTTAAGATGCGAGGACAAATATGTGAACATCTGTTCTGGTTGCGTTCGCTTGTGCTTGATTACTGTTTCATTTTGATGTTCATTTTTGGCTTGAATCTTTTGAGACTAAATGATTATCCAACTTAATGACTGTAGACTCGAAATTGATAAAGTTCAGGCTGTTTAACCGAGAGCGAGCGGCAATATTTAGATGCCGCAATCGTGAATGATTACGAGATCTTTTTTATTTGTTGGAACTTGAAAGTTAGGGATCTTTTTTGTGAGATTTTTGCGACAACTTATTTATCCATGTTTTGCTTTGTTTTAGATGGAACCACATCCACATTGTAAGGAACTCTATAATTATTAGTATATGTATGAATTATCAAAAGGTACAAAGTGGTTTCTCTTGTATATTAAGTACCTTTTAGAAGAGAAATGAGTGCCTATTACCTCCTAATTTTACAAGAGAAAGTGAGCAAAAGTTTTCTTTTATAATTTTTTTTCTCACTGGCATCCCTTCCACTTCCTCCTCGTAATTGTTTTTGTTTTTCTAAATTTGGGTGATTTATTAGTATGAATTAAAGTTATTAGGTGGTTTGTTACTTGTTGTTTTGGTGTGATTTTCCCATTCTTCCATGATTCAATCTCGATTCTATAGTAATTGTGTTCTGCGTTATATGGAGAGAGTAGTAATTTATTGTTTTGTGAAGAAATTGAGCTCCTCCCTATTGTATTTAAGTGTTCTTCCATGTTTAAAATAAAAACCAAGTGTGTGTTCTTGCTATGAATTTGACAACGTTTTCATGAAACTGTGTAGTGATTTAAATATGTTTAAATTTTTTGGACTGGAATTTTTTACATGTTCATATAGCTTATAATATGTTTAAATTAGGACAGTACTAAAGTATGCTACTATTAGATTGTGATTAGATTTTTTTTCATCTTGGTGTGTGCTCAACATTTTGTTCTTAGGTCGGTTATCATTGAGCAATTATATTATGTGAATCGGTTATATAAAGCTGAAAACACAGGTTTTGTTTTTAATGAAACAACATTTCACTCCTTTTCAGTTTCTGAAAATAAAATGCAGGGTGTACAGGTACTATTCCTCTTTTGATATCATGTTTTTTGTTTTTGTTTTTCGTATTTCTGCTTTTTTTTGTGAAGAAATTGAGCTAAATAGGAATTTTGCTTGTTTTTTTCTTTGTTGTTTGCTAACTGGGATGTTTTCCATTATTAGGTCGATTCTTCATTTACTTCTTTAATGAGAAATTACTAAATGCAATTACGATGATAGTTTTTTATTCTGTGATGCTCTGGTACATTAGATTTCATTTTTTCTGAGGATGTGATGACAAATATGCGAACATCTGTTCCGGTCGTTCGGTTGTGCTCGATTACCGTTTCATTGTAATATTCATTCTCCGCTTGAAACGTTTGGGGCACTAAATGATTATCCAACTTAATTTCTTTAGTGGTGCAGTAAAATATACATTCAACTCGAAATCGATAAAGATCGGGCTGTTCAGTGAGAAAGGCAAGATTTAGATGCTGCAAACATGAGTGATTATGTTCTTTTTTTTTGCGAAACTTGGAAGTTAAAAATGAGATATTTTCTGTGAGATACGTGTGAATATATATATATATATATATATATATACTAGTAATCGTAGCCCATATTTTGCGTGTGCGAAACGTATATAAATATGATCCGGACAAATGAGTTTTATTTTATTTTTAAAAATGAAAAAAATGATGGAATGAATATAGATATTTAATAATCGTATATGAGAAGTAATACGATGTTTTATTGTTATAAAAGTATAGTTTGAGAGATGAAATGATGTGTGAGAAGAAACATATTTATTTAGTTATTTATGTATTTAAATTGTATTATGATATAATGTGTAATTAGTAAATTAGAATGCGTATTTTTAAAAAAAAGTGATTAAATTGGATAGTTTCATTTGACTTGTGTTGACTTATTATAATAGAATGATGATATATATATATTACCGTGAAATTGCTTTGTTTTAGATGGAAGTGAACCACCACAACCACATGCGAGGAACTCTATAATTTATTAAATGTATGATGGATTTAGACAAAAGTGAAGCTCGAAAAGTTAGTTTGAAGTGGTTTCTCTTGTATATATATTACTACTACCTTTTACAAGAGAAATGAGTGCGTCCTAATTTTATGTGGTCACCCATGTTTTTTTATAAAAAAAAAACTCGCAAAAAAATGAAGATGATCTGTTGGAGTGAGCTATAACTCCTACATTACTGTAGAAACTAGTGGGAAGAGGTGTCTCTGACCGTGTAAAACACAGTCAGAAAAACTGTGTTTAGGTTTGGACCGTATGACCAGTTATATTCAAAGGATTAGACGGTGCAGACGTAAATACAGTTTTTCTGACTGTGTTTTACACGGTCAGATGCCCCTTTTCCAAACTAGCGAGTATGTGGCAAGTTTAACTTGTACAGTCGTTTGAAACTTCAGTGTTCAACTGCGTGTTTCAAATACTCTAATCAAAGAATGACTGATCTTCAATTTGACCCAGATAGTTGGCTCAGTCTTCTGCAGTTTTATTTATAACTACATACATTGGCATACATACATACATACATACATACCTAAGGAGAGAGAGAGTAAGAGATGACGTCGTACGTCACAATCCCGACCTCATCATCCCCGTCGACAACCAAACCAGAGGACATGCCACGCGCTATGGAGGGTCCATGGAAGCAGATGTTCGACCACCATCAGATCAGAATGCCATCATCTCTTCAAGACTCGATTGAACGGCTGAAAAAGAACGTTACATACTTTGCAATGAATTACGTGACAATCTCACTGATGATACTATTACTGAATATAATATGGCACCCTATCCCAATCTTCGCCTTCCTTACCATCGAATTTATGATGTTGCTTTTCTACTATTCCCATAGGCACGGGCCTTTTGCTGTTCTCAACCATACCATCGACCATCGTGTGGTCATAATTGTTCTGTCTTTTTTGTTGTTGGTTTGGTTATTTTTCACGAGTGCCACGTGGAATATAATATGGCCGGTGTTTGTGTCGGGTTTGGTGGTGACGGCACACGGGGTGCTTAGGAAGGTTGATGATTTGTCATTTGATGAGGAGACCGGTGGTGTCTTTTACACCGGAATCCCTTCCTCTTCTACTTCTTCCTTGTAATTTTGTTTTCTAAATTTGGGTGATTTGTATGGATCAACGTTTTTAGATGGTGATTAATTATTGTTTGGGTGTGATTTCCCATCTTCCGTAATTTAATTTCAATTATGTAATTTGTGTCCTGTTATTTTAAGAGTTGTCATTTATGATTTGGGAAGATAACCGAGCTCATTCAATGTATTTAAAGCGTGTTCTTACATTATTAAAGAAAAAGCGTGTTTCTTGATATGAATATAATTCAATTTTACATGTTCATACTTAGATATAAAGACTAGAACAACTGTTTTCGTATGAACAATGTTATAATAATAGGTCGTAATCATGTGCAACATTTCAATCAATTCCAGTTTATGAAACTAATATGCATGCAGGTCCACTGTTTTTTTTTTAAAACACCATGATCTTATTAAAAAAAAAAAGCAGCAAAACAAATGCTTAAATAACAAACATTTGCTATTTTATCAACCTTTTTTATTATCAGGAAGGCGTAATGGATTGTATTTTGCCAAATTACTTTTAGTATATATGTTCAACTGCAAAATACTCAAAAATCAAGAATGACGAGTATTCTCAAATTGACCCAAATAGTTGGCTTAGTCTATTGCAGTTTAAAATCTTTATTTTAGCAAAAGAAATAAAGAGATTTGAGAATTAAGAAAACTATCCAACTACAAACCTTTAAGCATTAGTATTAGTGGTGGTAGACTTGGGAGTTTTCTCTAAGGCTAATCAATAACACATTCACAAGTTTTTCCTATTTGCTAAAATACTTTCAGAATTGCATCTCAGGCCATTTCATTGAACATTCAGATTATATAAATGCATAAATTCTGTCAATTTCCTTAATACTAGTAATACATTACTGAAGAACAGAAAAAAGAAAGAGCGAAATACTCATCTTCGCCCTATTTCCTCTTAACACGGAACCGTCTTCGTTTGCTTTTAAGCTAAACAAGCTAGATTCACCCACATTCCTTCTCTGTCTGAGAAATCCAACTTTTTTACTTAAGCACAAAATACTTGTTCGAAAGCTAGAGAAATGGAGGGAAACCATCGGTTCCTCCACGGAACTATTGAAATCACAATCTTCCATGGCACAACGTACTCACCACCTTTTCTCTGCGATGTAAGTGCTTTCTAAAACCATAAACTTAAAGTTTTCTCATTTTTAGCTGTTATTGTTTTTAAAAAAATCCATGAAAGTTCTACTGCTAGAGGTATTTTCGCAATTACAAGTATGTACTAAAAGTACATCGTGAAAATGTTGAGTAGTTGATTATTACTGCTAATACGAAAATTTGATTTCTAGTTGTAACTTTTTGAGTAAATAACCTAGACTTTTTTAGATCGAGAAGAAATTACGGGGTCATGCTCTTAAAGCTTCTAATCTTTTTTACTCAATAGACAAGAAAGATCTGGTTTTACGCTGATCAACTAAAAGCAGTCCATCTTTCAAACATAAAATGGAGAAAAAAATTATGTTTATTTAAAAGCTGCAACCAAATAAGGTCTACAAATGGAAAATAGAAAAAACCTATTCCAGGAAGAAATGACTTTATAAATAAATAAGTCTATAAGCTAAAAGCATGCCGAAAGGTTCATGAAAACTCTTGAATGCTTAATAACTACCCTAAACTTGAATTTGTGCAGTGTTTAACTCTTAGTGCCAAGGAAATGCCCGCCTATGTAACAGTAAAGATGGATAACAAAAAGGTAGCATCGACAACTCATAAAGAAGACCGAATTTGGAACCAAACACTTAAAATTCTATGTGCCCATCCATCAAATTCGATAATCACCATCACCATGAAGACGAAATGGGGCCTTTTGGGGAAAATTGCCATTCCTGCTCTCCAAATACTTGAAGGGAAAACAAATCCGATAGACGGTTTTTTTGCACTCAATAAAAAAAACGATACAGAAATTCCAAAACTAAGGCTTAGGTTCATGTTGTGGTTCAAACATGCATTGCTAGAACCGAATTGGGGAGTACTGATAAATAACGGAGGTTTTGAAGGGGTGAAGAATGCTTCATTTCAACAACGTTCAAATTGCAGTGTTAAACTATACCAAGATGCTCATCATTGTGCTACTTTTGATCCACCGTGTGGGAAGCTACCAGGAAAGCTATGGGAAGATGTGTACAAAGCGATAGAAGATGCAAAATACTTGATTTACATTGTGGGGTGGTCTTTTAATCCGACGATGGTGCTGGTAAATGAATATAGATATAAATGTCACACCTACAGAACTTTCTACTCTATTTACGCAGATTGAGTATGTTGCAGTGAACTAACCCATAATTCCGAGCTTTCTTAATTACAATTGGCTGGGTATTTAAAATTTAATGTGGATCTCACTAACACTTAAATCAATCTATATATAAATGATAAATCTCACAAGTATCATGTCCTCTCATTGATAGAGAAAATCCAAGTAGCAACTGTGTTTATTTTAAATGAAAACGGGTACCCCTCTTGACTTGATGCTGATAAGTTTTTCTATGTTTGTAGCTTTTGCCAATTTAAAGTTTAAACCAAGTGTCCCTCAATTAAAAAAAAATTGCATTTTTTGTGAACAGGTTCGCGACACGGAAACATCCCTTCCATATGCAAGAGGAGTGCAACTTGGCGAATTATTAAAGAAAAAAGCAGAGGAAGGAGTCGCTGTCAGGATCATGCTTTGGGATGACGAAACTTCGTTACCCATCATAAAAAACAAAGGAATGATGAAAACCAACGACGAAAGTGCTTTTGCCTATTTCAAACACACTAAAGTCATCTGTAAGTTATGTCCTCGACTCCACCACAAGTTCCCAACGGTTTTCGCCCACCATCAAAAGACCATAACCGTAGATACAAGAACACAAATTTCTTCTATGAATCGTGAAATCATGAGTTTTATTGGTGGGTTAGATCTATGCGATGGTAGATATGATACACCGGAACATTCACTATTTAAAACACTCAATACAGAGGCTAATTTTCACGATTTTTATCAAATGAGCATTCCGGGAGCTTGTCTTAACAAAGGTGGGCCTAGGGAGCCATGGCACGATACCCATGCTTGTATTACAGGCGAAGCTGCAAACGACATACTAAAAAATTTTGAGGAGAGGTGGAAAAAGCAATGCAATCCTTTGCTTTTGGTCCAAATAAGCACTATTCCTGATCTTTGCGATAAACCTACAACAAGCCCTTGTGACCAGAGAGATTGGAATGTACAAGTTTTTCGATCAATTGATAATGTATCATCAACCTTCGGAGAAACTAGGTAGGCACTTTGTTTTTTCCATACGTTATTCAGTCATTACATGGAAGAAAGAGATGATCAAAACTTAGAAAGACTAACATACAGTCGTCTCACAATATAATGAACAATGCGAAATAAATACTATTTCCTGGCAATAGGGTGCCATTGAGCTCTATAAAAACTCATACATAACTACAGTTTCAATATGTTTTTTCTAATATACTGTAGAGTTGGCAATATTCTTACAATTTCGCCTGACTTTATTTTTCATTTGAGTTTCAGCACCCTCGATGAAGCTATCTTGGTTCCGTCCCTGTCAGCAACCCAATTGAGAGGAAACTATAAAACAGAAGCGAGCATACACGAAGCCTATGTAGAAGCGATAAGACGAGCGGAAAAGTATATATATATTGAAAACCAGTACTTCATTGGGGGTTGCCATTTGTGGGAGAGGGATCAACATTGTGGGTGCATAAACTTGATACCTATTGAGATCGCGCTTAAAATAGCTAGTAAAATTAGAGCAAACGAGAGATTTGCGGCTTATATTGTGATCCCTATGTGGCCCGAGGGAGTACCTGAGAGCGAAACGGTTCAAGATATACTGCACTGGACTAGAGAAACTATGAAAATGATGTACAAGTTGATTGGAGAAGCTATAAGAGAGAGGGGAAATAATGACCATCCGAAAGATTACTTGAATTTCTTCTGTTTAGCTAACAGGGAAAACATCGGTAAATGTGAATATATACCACCGTATCCTCCTTGTTCCGATACACAATACCAATATTCTCAAAGAAATCGGAGGTTCATGATCTATGTTCATTCTAAAGTCATGATAGGTAGAAAACTATTCTCAACATTAATTTATTGTCATATTTTACTACTTAAGCCTTGCTTGGTTGCAGCTTTAAGGCTTAACATTTTTTGCATTTCAGATCAAAATAAGATAAATAGTATTTGCTTTTCAGTTTTCTTATAATAATGCTTACCAGATTTTGAAGCTAAGCTTTTTGGGTCCTGACTGAAAAATGAAGAAGCTTTAATTAATCTAAGATGAATCCAACTCTTTTGTCAACCTCCAAATAAATGGGGTTATTTGTTTTGAAAGCTACATTTAAGAAACACGTCCTTATGCTGAAAGTTAAAAGTCATAAACTAATAATTTTGTTTTATGCTTCCCCCCTTTTCAGTGGATGATATATACATGTTGATAGGATCAGCAAATATAAACCAAAGATCCATGGATGGACAAAGAGATACTGAGATAGCCATTGGATGCTACCAAGTACGAAATGATGATAAACTAACTGCCGGGGATATACATACGTATCGCATGTCTTTATGGTACGAGCACACAGGACAATACGAGGACACGTTTAAAGAACCACACACATTGGAGTGTGTTAGTAAAATCTGTTCTATTGGAGATTACATGTGGGAAATTTACAAGGGAGATGAGATTATAGACATGGGTTCTGTTCATTTAGTTAGCTATCCTATACGCGTAACAAGTGATGGAGCGATTAATGAACTCGAAGAAAAAATGTGCAACTTTCCCGATACAAGAAGTTCAATCAAGGGGAGAAGATCAAAGATTCTGCCACCTATAGCTACAACATAAACAGAGAAACAGCCCATGCACTTCATTATTCTTGTTTGTACGATCTTACTTTGTTGTATTTTTTGTTCACACGTCTGTGTGAGATGGTTAAGAATCTAAGATACTACACCAGTAGTCTTGTCAATTATCTTCATCATAATTACACTCGGTTTTAACCCATGTTTGTACGGCTCCTACTAGCAAAAAGAGAGAAGACGAAGACGAGGGAGGGGTATTATATCAACATTCTTTAGTGTATACACAGATTTTATGGAAGTTGATGAGGGCCAATCTATAATATTCAGAAATAAAATGCTAAATAGTGAACAAGAATGGGCAGTGTTTCAACCGCAGAACCTGTGAGATACTAAACCGAGACTCCGCCACTAGACTAGACTAGCACACGCTTATTCATTCAGACTGCATAACATAAATTAATGTGATATATAACCGTATACCATTTTTTTTTTCATTTTTCAATTCTTCCACCCAACGAAGGGATGACCACATGACCGACCCCTCTGCCTCTACAAGGATCTACCCCCTGGTGTCTAACAAAAGGTGGGCGTCATCTCAAATCAATTACTTCCCACTTTTCACAACCCAAGGGTAACTACAGAAGTAGTAAAAAATGACTTTCTGATGAGCCAAGTCATCTAGAGAAAGTATCGTTTTTGAACTATAGCATGTATTAGGACCGTAGACTGGCTTCAAACTCTGTCCGAGTACTTTCTCCCAATCTTTCGTCGAATTGTGCAGTACATTTGAAGTTCATGCCTTGCTTAGATTTCGAGATCCTCAACAAAAGACATTCTCCTGACTCCTGAGCAGTTGAGCCTTCTACGCCTCATATGGTTAAATAGCCACTATAAGCTTTAATCCTGCGAAAGTACCAGAAAAAAGATATTAGATGATAGTTTTAAAAACCAACAAAAGTAAGTATCTAAGGGTAGAAAAAGAAACAAAAACAAATATGACGAGCATGTTAGATAAATCGATATGTTATCTTTTAAACAGTATCTATATCTTAAACAATCATACAGAAGAGCAAGCACAATTCATAAAACTCAGAGAACTAAACCCATTTGGCCCCTCTTCCTTCACTGTCTCCAATATTACCCATATATTGCCATGTACAGTCCCTGGGTGCCTAAGCATTTCAGACGATCAGTTCAATAACAACTAATCCAGCCCTTCCGAACCTCAAGTTTGACTCCCAAAGCTTTACTTTGTCAAATAAAGAAGTTCGCTCCACCATATCTACGCAAAACATAATCTTACATATGATAACACTCGTCTAGTTTAACCCTTTACTTAGAACTCCTTGATGTGAGTTGACTGAATACCAAAGCAACAGTACGTACAACTTAACCCATCTACCTTGATCAGCACTGATGCTAGGGTACTATTAAGTGGGACGGCACAGAAGAAGATTTAGAGATCCTCGACCATATAACAGAATTGGCACCTTAGTAGGAAATAGCAAATAGATTATAGACCTCAAATCATAGGTAGTAAGAAAGGGGACACAAAGATCACTGCGTAAGAGTTTCTCAATGAAAATCAGCTAAAGACAAGGTTAAGTTGTTGACCATTCAATAGAGTGCAGACAGAACCCACTTTTCCAGCTACTTAATAACCCTAAACGGTGAAATAGTGACTATTCTACAAGTGGAAACTGGAAATAAACCAGATCTTTGATACTTTTGTCTCGCCATATTCGGAATATTAGAGGAAGAAATCTCATAGGTGGTGCTCGAAATATTAAAGATACACCGAAGAACCACTATGACATGTTTTTACATACAGTATTAATAAATAAAAAACTAAGGACAGTGAAATGAATCATGAGTTCTCCTTTAGAGTAAACGAAAAAATTTAGAACTCAATAATCCACAAATGAGAGCTGTAGAATGTAGATACTTGCCTTTGGAGTTCGCGTCACAGAGCATGTTGATCGGTTGTCTTTTCCTCGGAGAAGCAATAAAAGGTTGCGCTGAATCTGAATCAATATAAGAAGGTCTTGTACATGAACCAATTCTTCACAGCCAAATCAGGTACAATACGTGACAAATTTCCAGAATCCACACACTCAAGCAAGCTTAATTTGACACGTGCATAAAGACATAAATCATCTATTGGATTTGCAAGAATCAGTTGTCGGCTTGTATAACACATTTTCCTCCAGGTTTCGCCGGATAATTGATCATAGAACCAACTATGGCTTCAAGTCCTTTAACTAAACAAATATATATAATAGAGACCTCAAAGGCGTGGTTTTGCCTCACACTAGCTATATATCCAGAGTTCTAAGAATTTAACCAAACAGCTTATGCCTGTAATCTTTAACCTAGTCCTTAATTCACAAAAGGATCTCATTGTTTATCTCTACCTCCGAAAAATCGTAATATACCCCCAAACCCAAAAATCCAAAATACAGAGATTGGATCGACCTAAACTAAACAGTTACAGTTTTATAATCTGTTGCGCATAGGGAGGTCCCACGATGTTAAAGGAGATGAAAGAAACAAAACTTGAGTGGAATCAAAGAACGAGGAGACCAAAGCCACAGTTTCAAGAAAAGCTCCACAGCAAACTTCCATAGCCCGTTTTACACTTTTACTTCACATCGCCCTACTTGGGTTCTCGTAATTCTTAACAATAAATGGTTGGGAGTCATAACTATCTACCAGATGGATAATAACTTAACCCCAGAATTCCAAAACGAATATCTCTTGACCGCCTACTGTGGATAAAACAATGCTAGCAAAAGAAACATCATCTAATTTAGTTGAACATTATCGTCCCTTAGAAGTCACGAAAGTTGTTAGCCAGTATTACCTCACAAGACAGAGAACAGCCATCTAAGTCCACTTAACAAACTAACAATGCAAATTCTCATCCTCATGGGTTCCTTCCTCATATAACACAGCGCGACGTCAGAACCACGTAAAAGCTTCAAGGTCACCTCGTCCAAAATCCAGGAGTCATATGCCACATCACCCCAAAAGGGTATGTGAATCCCATTCGTTAAGATATATTGAACTATATAATTACCATTTTAACTTATAAGTGAGTCAAAATAAATAAAAACTCCACCTAACGTGCTAGTCCTAAAGAGAAGTCTAATCAGTAAGTATACATAAACCCCACCACTACCTCTTCACCAATTTATCAGTTACCGAAATGGCAAATACAACCCACTGGTCCATTTTTTCTCTTGGCCAATGAAGTGTTAAAAACTTCATGGTACATAAGATTCACAGACAGAATGAGAGATCAAGACCAAGGTTTCAAATGGCGTTATGCGGGATCTAGGCAGTGAGGTGGGGCCTAAGCGGCATTAGCCCATACTTATACTAATACAAGCAAATAATTGTACAATAACGTATTTTCGAGTAAACTTTTATAAGTAATCTTTTATCAACATGTATGCACTACAATAATGATTGATCAATTTTAGAGTAATCTGTTATGATTTTTTCTAAAGTAATAAAACTTCACCTATTTTGACCGGGTTGACCCGGATCAACCCGGATTTGACTCATATAAAAACGCCTACTATTAATCGCGGCGGCAGACAAAGACCTAGCGCCTAGGAGGGGCCTAGGCGGAGCAAGGCGGGGACTTTTGAAACAGTGATCAAGACCACAATCTTAGGAGGATGTGCTTAAGTACCAGTGTACGTAAAGAAAATCCTAATGCTAAATACCGAAGTGCTTCTTCACAAGTTGAAAAATCGATAGCGAAACAAGAATAATATTTAAAGGAAAGAAGTACGAAGGTAATAATTAATGGTCCTTCAGCATATTGTCATCCCAGGCATGAAAAAAAGAAAACGGTGCAAAATAAAAGATAGATAACCATAATTTCCCTACAAGATCAGTATGATACACAACAAGGATCATAAAAGAGAGCTAATGAGATACGCACACCTATAAGGAGTTATAACTAAACCCCTTTATACACTGCGCAACTGATAAACAAGCCTTCAAGATGACAAACTTTTCCATAAAGGAAAATCAATTCTTTTTGCCCTCAAGGACGGTTGAGCCGAGGTTTCTTATGTGCTCCACCCCATGGTGCAGAACTAGACCCATACATGTGTTCCTTGTCAGCAACACCCTGAGAAACAACATATATAATTAAAAATCTATCGGATAACAAACAAAAGACCACGAATGAACTCGTATGTAAGATAGCTATACCAGACGAGCACCATCATAACCATCCCCATAAGGTGCCTGGTAACCAACTTTAGAGCTGCTATGATTCATCCCTCCGTATGATCCACCTTTCGAAAGAAAAACACAGATTACAGTTAATTATAAAGAGCTAAAACAATAAGCCATCTAAGACAGGTTATGGTATGTAAGCTTTGGTTTTGAAATAAAGAGGTACACTAATAGTAGCAACTTTAACAAACAAACAAACAAAAACTGTGACATCATCAAACTGCTTTTTTTTAGCAGATTAGTATCAGAAAGATATGGGGTTATATCAAATAAATACAATTTACAAACAAGCAAAAATATACCAGGTGCCCATGATCTACCACCAGCATTAGCAAGCTCAGCACGCAGCTTTTCAACCTCACGTGCCATTGAAACCAAGTTTTTCTCCATTGCTTGTCTCTGTTCCATCAACTCAATATTCGCCTTCTTTTCATATTCAATCCCCCCTCTACAAAAATTAATCACGTTAGCAATAAAAACAGAGTAAATTACAACAATTAGCCCAGTACTATGGGAAATATGGTTTCCATAGGGTTCAATGGTAACGGTATCAGTCCCCACGGTTCCAGTAAGTTACATGCGTGGTCCCCCAATGTTACAACTTACAGCACCGTTTCTGCCTTTAGTTTGAATATAATACACCCCTGGTCCCTTCCTAATTCCTATGGCGATCACTGGTGTTATACATTAGGACTACCAGCGTAACCTAATCAAGATATGGGGACTCGGTGCAACTTACTGAAACTGCAGGGACCAATAGTATTTCAATTGAAACCGTGACCAAACAGAAAATTCACTAAAATTAAAGGGACCGTCGATGTTGCAATTTAAACAACGGGGACCAAACAAAAATTCAACCAAAAGTATGGGGAGACATTGTTGTAATATGTAATCTACCCTAAAACAGATAACGGGCCTAACGAATCACTAATCTGAATGAACATCCAACAATAAGCATTGATTTAGAAAGAAAAGAAAGCTCTTTAAAGTGAAAATACAAACCTGGCACGCATAAGCTCCTGGCGCATTCCATCAACATCGGCTCTCAAAAGTGGGATCTGTTTGCTATCAGATTTCAACTTCGAAAGCTCTCTAGTCAGGTCCTGAACTTGGGCAGATAAGTCTTGTCTAATATTATTAAGTTTTTTAACCTCAGCACGAAGCTGTGCAGCCTCATTTTTCAGCGGCTCAGTGGCACGAAGGTCGTTTTCCAGCTTCAAACCTCTCTCTATAAGGTCCCTCGAGATCATATCATGTTCTGCGCGTATATCACTGGCATCACGATTCATGCGATGAAGTTCGTCTTTAGCAATACCAAGCTCACGTTGAAGGGCCATACGGTCTTCTACTAGCCCCCTGTTTTCACCCAAAAGTCTGCGAATCTCATTGTGTTGAATGTCAAGTTCTTCCTCTAACATAGCAGGATGAGGTGGCATAGGACGGGGGAGCATATGTGGTCCCCGAAGAAGAGGAGGCCCTTCTGGTGGGTACCCACGTCGGTTGTCATATGCATCACGAGGTATTCGATGATTTCTTCCTGCCATACCTCTGGAAAAAGAAACGGAGACCGTAAAAATACAGGAATTCCATTATTAGTATATAACACGGAAATATAAGCTAACTTAAAAACTGGCACGTGAGCTTCAAACTATGATTTGCTAAAATGAAGAATTCAGAGGATATATAAAAATTCGACGTTGCACCCGAGAAATCAATCTAAGCTTACCAATGAGAAACAAGGAATTCATTATTACACACAACAGTGTATGAACTAGGTTACAAAAAAAAAAAAAAACTTAAAAAGAAAAAATTGAAATATTTTGGTGAAAATTTGAAGATGATTATAGGGTTTGGGCACACACCAAAAGTAAAAAACAGTGAACATAAGTAATTCAGCCCCACACATAAAAATAGTTCCGTCACAGGGAAAGAGTTCATTAGTCCAACTAGGTTTTTAACGCAATCCGATAGTAATCAATTACACAATTAGACACAGAAACTAGTTTGTTTAATAGTTTTTATTTTACCAACACATAAAAAACAAAATAAAAAAGAGCAAAAAAAACTGATAAACGTAGTAAAAGCATAGATTGATAAGAGTATCTCAATCCATGGTGAAGCATAAAACGGAACAACCCCTAGATTATTATTAATAGTAATAATAAAGTGGTTAAAAGTGGTAAAGAATTGAGAAATATAATAATAATAATAATAATAGTTAATTGAGATTATTTTAGGGAGGGTGAAGCAAGGCACAAGTGATGAACCCTAGCTTGTATATATATATAATAATAAATAATAAATAATAATAAATAGTGGAGTATTAGCGTGCAATTGAGACTCAGAATCATAACAAAATGTAATTCACCTTTTTAATTATTATACGTAAAGGGTAGCAGAAACCCTTGTTAGAGAGAGAGAGAGAGAGAGAGAGAGATTTGTTGGAGACTTTTTTAGATTTTAATTCACCTTTTTAATTGCGAAAAATTATATATATTTTTTTAGTTATTTGTATTCAACCTGACACACTTTCGAATTTGGTATCCAACCTATACATTTCGCTCTAATTTGGTATCCAACCTATACGTTTCGCTCTAATTTGGTACCCAACCTATACGTATACAGTCCAATTAAAGGACTCAATCTGTCTTCGATCATCGGTTTTTAACGCATAGGTTGGGTACCAAATTAGAAAAAAGCGTTAGGTTGGGTACCAAATTAGAAAAAATGTTAGGTTAGATACCAAATTAGAGCGAAATGTATAGGTTGGGTACCAATTTAGAAAGTGTGTTAGGCTGGGTACCAAATCACTAAAAGTTAATAGGTTGGGTACCATTTTAACAATTTTTCCTTTTTAATTTGACATACCTTATTTATATTCTAGTCCTTTTAGTTTTAATCTTAATTCTATTTCATATTCTTTCTTTCAATCTTAACCACATCTTACTACCCCAAATCCTCCCAACTCTCCTTTTGTTTAATTCAAATTTTGGTTTATTTCTCACTCTCTACCTACCCTTCACGTTTAAATATTATTCATCCCCTATATTTCACTTTCCATCAATTAGGTACCTTAAATCACCATTTTCTATTTCTTCTCCTTCTTCTTCTTCTTCTTCTTCTTCGCATGAGGCTCCTTTCACTGTTTTGCATCTAACAATAAATAAACACACATCAAACAAATAGATAAAATAATTAAGTTTTCACTTTTAAATAAACTTATACATATTAAATATAGGTTATTGACTCGTATAAATACAAATTTTAACGTTTCATATGTTTTATATTTTCATCTATTCTTAAATTTTGGACTAAAACTTAAATAAATTGTATTTATTAAACATACACTTAATAAAAGATCAAAAATTGGATCGGACAGAAAATTAATAACCAGACTAATTGTTAAAATCAAAAAAAATAATGTACTTCAATAAAAAAATAAAAATAAAAAATGCATTGGTATGCTCGACTGGACAATAATAAAAAGGAAGGTGAGGGACCAGATCCGTTATTCCTTACAAAAAACAATAAAAAAAAAAGAGAGTTTTTATTTTATTTTATTTATGATCAATATTTTCCCCAAGAGAATACCATTGTTGTTATAATAAATAAAATATTACAAAAACACAGAGTTTCATAATATTGTATTTTTTTCACGTATTCAAATCTCAAATCAATCAAATATGGGTACTTTTTCTCTCCTCAACATCTTTTCCATTATGTTTTTTGTTTTATATTCATTCTTTAATTATTTCCAGATCACTTTCACCATATTAGCAATGCAAATGATTAATGAAATAGTATATATTTTGTTACCACAATGCAAACATTGTTTATTTTCATCATCTAGTTTGATTTGATACATGCACAGACACCCCCGTTATGTAGCATAATATATATGTTTTGCAATAACTTTTTTACATTTTTTTCTAGATGTGAAAAACATCATAATTTCATGATTAACAACATGCTTTTCAGACCAACGCGTACCGTATGTTTTGTTTTTTTAGCAAATCGGTCATCGTATATTATTCGGGTTGTGAAATCATCTTTTTCCGCTCTATTAAGAAATAGTATAACTTGAGATAGAATGGTTCGTGTTGGATGATATTTACACGCTGTTAAATTTGATTTTGGCGTCCCAAACTTTCATTTAAAACGTTGTATTCTGCTTTGATTGGTTATTTTTTTTCGCAGAAACATTGTTTTTTGCCTAGCTCGCCATCTTAGTAAAACTTTATTTCGGGTTCGCCTATCCCGAAAGATCCTGTGATTATTTGCTTTGTCTTTCTAAATGAGTTGTTTTCTCGAGAACTCAGATAAAAATACTGAATCGTATTCCACGCACCTCATTGATGGGGATGGAATTTTTAATGTTGCTGGTCTTGAGAAGTTTACCAAGGATGTTCGATTGGCTGAATTTGGGCTCTCTTACGCCGTTGTCTCCATCATGGGTCCGCAAAGTAGCGGTACGTAAACCTTAAACCAGTGTCAGTGTTTTGCCAAAGCACTGCATTTTAAATGGTCTGTTTTATAAAAAATATTTGATGGAAATAGGGACGCTTCTATGAACGCGATCAAGGCTGTATATTCTATGTTTTCCTACTATGGTTCTAGATTGTTTTCTTAAAAACCAATTTGACTATAGGCTGGTATAACCTGAATTTAAGGTTCCACTTACAATATACATTGTTCAAACAGGGAAGAGCACCTTATTGAATAATCTCTTCCGGACCAACTTTATGGAGATGGATGCCTTCAAGGGAAGGCAAGTACTCAGAAGTGTAATGATATAGATCAAATGCTATAGTGTAATCATATTAAAGGACGCTTTTTCTATATCTATTTGTATTTCCAGGTCTCAAACAACTAAAGGAATTTGGTTGGCAAACTGCGCTGGTATTGAACCTTGCACGCTTGTTATGGATTTGGAGGGAACTGATGGAAGAGAGCGTGGAGAGGTCTTGTTTCTCATTTCCCATTATTTCGTATTTTGATATGGTGACGATACTATTGTCATGCTGGTGTTTTGGTTTTCTTACAATTTAATAAAACAAGATATCAGCACAATTTAATAAAACAAGATATCAGCAGATTTTTTTAGCAGAAGTTTTTATTCTTGGTTTATTGCTGATGAAAACTGTTGCATCGGCTTTGAAAAACTAGTCACGGTACATTTTATCTGTGTAAAGAAGATTATTAATTGAATTCCCTTTTCAAGCTTAGATAAGATCATTTGAGTAAACAGCTAGTTATTCTGTTCCTCAAACTATATAGTACTTCTTCAGGATGATACTGCATTTGAGAAGCAAAGTGCCCTTTTTGCCCTTGCTGTTTCAGATATTATGCTGATTAATATGTAAGTTTTACCATTCAGCTAAACCATAGTTATTACCATTATTAGACCGTGTCATTAATTTAGGTAATGCCAATTTTTGTTGTTACAATATACAGGTGGTGTCATGACATTGGCCGTGAACAAGCTGCAAATAAACCTCTTCTCAAAACTGTATTTCAGGTGTCCCTGCTTGCCTGTAATTTGTAAGCTATTGAATCCAGAGTGCAAAAGGCATAGACAGCGTAAACTAATGTTTTATCATGGCCATTGTACAGGTCATGATGCGATTATTTAGTCCGCGTAAAACAACCTTGCTGTTTGTCATCCGTGATAAAACAAGGGTAGGTTCTTTGTTATCACTGTGTAAAACTGGACGAATCCTGTATTCTTATGTGTCTAACCTTCCTTTTTCTTCTTCTTTCTTTTTTGGTTAAGACGCCTTTGGAAAACTTAGAGCCGGTTTTGAGGGAAGATATTCAGAAGGTACTCTGTATTTTTGGTCCATTCTTTATATTGTGTTTTATTAGTTTTCCTATTCTAATTACAAATTGATTGCAGATTTGGGATTCTGTTCCGAAACCAACTGCTCACAAGGAAACACTTTTGAGCGAGTTTTTTAACGTAAGATGCAAAATCCTTTTATATAAGATCAGGCCTGTTTCTATTGATTACTGTTAACATGAGATTGTTTACATTTTTTTGATTTGATTACCAGGTTGAAGTTGTGGCCCTTTCGAGTTACGAGGAGAAAGAAGAACAATTTAAAGAACAGGTAGACCCTTCTAGAATTTTACCAATGTTGTTTGATCACATAATAGAGGATGGTATGGTGATCGAAAATGTTTATGTATGCTTTATATGTATATTTACTCAGCTCGAAGGCTGTCTTTCGCAGGTCATAAGAAGATATAAATGACTAATATGATATTCTAGAGCTTAACACTAACATGCACTAGTTTTCTCTTACCTTAAATCTTCTGAATATGCATATCCACCCATCCTCAGACTCTGGCTTATCCTCGTAAAATTTTAGCAGATTTAGATAATTGTCAACAGTTTACTTTTTAGACTCCGGTAGCTGCCGACGCTTCAGTATAAACGTTTAATGTTCGGTGGATGTAAGTAGTTAATTATCTGTTTATTATGAAGGTGGCTAATTTAAGGCAGCGCTTTTTTCACTCGATAGCGCCTGGTGGGCTTGCTGGAGATAGGAGGGGTGTAGTTCCTGCTTCAGGATTTTCTTTTAGTGCGCAACAAATGTGGAAAATCATTAAGGAGAACAAAGACCTTGACCTTCCTGCCCATAAGGTAACTTATGAGCTGTTTTTATCAAAGAGAGACACTAACTAAAAAAATTGGGGGTGTCTTTAATTTTTATATCCTTTGTATTATATTATTACAGGTTATGGTGGCTACTGTGCGTTGTGAAGAAATTTCCAATGAAAAGCTTTCCCAATTCGTTGAAAATGAGGTGTCTGCTTTGTATCTTCAAATTTATTCTCTGGTTCTATATTTTCCACATCACTCTCCAAATAATAGAGTCTCTGTGACTTTGAACTTTAAAAGGACTGGCGTCAATTAGATGAAGCCGTACAAACTCAAGTAGTTGCTGGCTTTGGGAAGAAACTTAGCTCTATTATTGACTCGTGTTTATCAGAGTATGTAACGTGTTCTACTTTGCTAAACTATGTCTGTTATTTTACTGAACTTGGTTTGCGTTTTTTACTGATTACATACGCTCTCTTGTTGTTTCAGCTATGACACTGAGGCCACATTCTTTGAGGAAAGTGTGACTTCTGCAAAGAAGAAGCATTTGGAAGAAAAATTGTTGCAAGTAATTCCTCATTACTGAACTAGCATCTTTAGAAATAAAAATAATATTCTTCTGTATTTTCTTAGTGCCGGTTGTGTTTGGTTGACTAGATTGTGCAACCAGCTTACAATTCCATGTTGGGACACATACGGTCCAAAACTTTAGACAAATTCAAAGAAGCATTTGACAAAGCTTTACAAGATGGAAAAGGGTTTTCAATGGCTTCTCAGGATTGCAGCGACTCTTGCGTGACCCTCTTTGATGATGGTTGTGCAGGTACTTTAACAGCACTACTAACTTCTTATATTAATGCATCCGAAAGCACTTTCTATAATTCTATCGGTCATTTATATATTATACGGTGGTTAAGTTAATCTGACACCAAATATAATATTAAGTTTGTCTCAACCGGTGGTGGCAATTTAGAAGGCAGATGATGACTCGTTACTACCAAATATATTCTTCTTCCTTTGTTAATCGACATAGAAATTAGTCTGAATGGCTAGACACAGTAAACTTTGATACCGATTTATATATTTCCAGATGCTATTATTCGCCAAGCAAATTGGGACACATCTAAAGTGGGAGAGAAATTCAGTCGTGATATAGCTAACCATGTAGCAACAGTTCGTGTTACTAAACTATCTGAGCTTACTTCCTTATATGAGGTATGTTATCTGTAGTATGGAAAATACGAGAATTGACTGCTCGAGGTTCAAAAATGGCAAAACGGCATTTTTTTTACTGGATTTTCCAATATGTGCTAGATTTGCTGACTTATTAGCTATCTTTCGTTCTCTTTTTTATTTTTTGGCAGAAACAATTGAATGAAGCACTCTCAGAACCTGTAGAAGCTCTCTTAGATGGAGCTAGTAATGATACCTGGCCTGCCATTCGGAAACTTTATCGCCGTGAGACAGAATCAGCTGTATCTGGTTTCACCAAAGCACTTTCTAGCTATGACTTGGATGAAGAATCCAAAGCTAAGATGATTTCCAGTTTAGAGGAATATGCAAGAGGTTTGGTCGTATCGAAAACTAAAGAAGAGGCCGGTAGAGTTCTGATTCGCATGAAGGACAGGTATGTCATCTAGCCTAAGGGATTGTTTGGTCTACCCTTGACTTTTGTACTCAAAATTGTACAAGTAAATTACCTTATTTGATTACACCAAAGAGTATACTCTTTTTATTTTCTTAAAAATTAAAATTAAACCATTTCATAAAAAAAAATCAAAAGAATGCACTTCTTCCCCAATTGACACTGCTTACCATAAATTGCAATGCAGAGCGTTTACTTTCTATTTCTTTATCAGATCATACATCTTCTTTTAGAAAGCAAGCAAGCAAGCAAGGCCTAAGCACTTAAATATTACATGTCATATGTCATGTTTTCCATATATTAAAAAGATTGTTTGGTGGTTGCAGGTTTGGAATATTGTTTAGCCAAGATTCTGATTCAATGCCACGGGTTTGGACTGGGAAAGAGGATATACGAGCTATTACCAAAGCTGCACGATCTTCTGTATGTTACAGTTTACATTTCACCTCCCGTTTTACCTCAAAACTTTTTTAGTTGAATGTTTGGTAGTTTTTTTTAGGACTGGTTTTATTTAGTGACTATCTCTTTCTTACAGTCGTTGAAGCTGCTTTCTGTTATGGCTGCAATCCGGTTGGACGATGTAGCTGATAACATTGACAAGACTTTAGCTGTTGCTTTGGTTGAGCCAAACAATGTGAAAGCTGGCAATAAAAGCATTACATCAGTTGATCATCTGGCTTCAAGCACTTGGGATATGGTAACTATATAGTAATTGTAAATTTAATGCCTACCTATGTGTTTGTATTTGCAAAATAATCGCCAATTCCTTAAGAAATGAACATGTTCGGTTCCATCATTAATCAAATTTTATGTTAATCTGCAATAAATATACTAAAAAAGTTTGCAATTTGCGTAATTTTCAGTTCTGTATAGATGAGAAATAAAAAGATGCCAAGGCTGCAATGAGCATTCTTTGATTGATTTGTGGTCTTGATAATCAACATCCTCGTATACTCCCTTGGGTGTTATCTTAAAAACTTAGTAAAGGAAAGATCAAGCCTTTAGACACAAGTATCTTGCTTAAGTTCATAGACGAACTGCATATGTTGCTTCTTTGTTTACTTATTTACCAAAAATAAACATTTTGTTGCCATCAGGTGCCATCTTCAGATACACTGATTACACCCGTCCAGTGCAAATCATTGTGGAGGCAATTTAAAGCGGAGACAGAATACTCTGTTACTCAAGCTATTGCTGCTCAGGTTAGCTGCAGTAGTCAAATACCATACATACTTCACAACTAGCTATATTGGC
Organism: Primula vulgaris; assembly: GCA_963920805.1. Taxonomy (NCBI): domain Eukaryota; kingdom Viridiplantae; phylum Streptophyta; class Magnoliopsida; order Ericales; family Primulaceae; genus Primula; species Primula vulgaris. The sequence goes on from OY987212.1 coordinate 50,640,585, forward strand.
AGTGATACTTAAGTTTAATTTTTACGCTTTCAGGAAGCAAGTAGACATAACAAGAGTTGGTTACCTCCCCCATGGGCCATCGTCGCCTTAGGGATCCTTGGGTTTAATGAATTTATGGCTCTTTTGAGGTACTTTGGCTTTCTTTTCTTTTGACATTTTATGTTATTGCACTCTAGTCGACGGGTTTTCTTCATTTCATTTTATATATATTGACGTCATTTCTTTTGAATGCAGAAACCCTTTGTATCTTCTTGTTATTTTTGTTGGCTATCTTGTTGCGAAGGCCTTGTGGGCGCAGCTTGACATCTCCGCCGAATTCCAGAATGGCGCTGTGAGTAATCTATTTCCATATATCATTTCCATGCACTACAAAATTAAAAGTTCGTGTGATGCAGACTCATTGTATTAGTTGTTGAATAAATTCTTAAATATGCTTTAATTAAATAGTGCTACATCTTCAGGGTTTCACCATCTTTTCGTCTTAGTAACCCAGATTTTTTTGGTCCTTAATTTTGTTTGAAGGAGGGTGTCGTTAGGGTTCCCATGTGTTGACCATGAATGGGGTTGTATAAGAAGTGAAAAGTTAGAATGGAATGAAAAGAAATTGAAGGGATTGGTTTATTATGTTTTTAGTATGGAACTCAAGATCTTCATATTGTAGGATAAGATTTTGCTGTTTATTCGTAAATTATGCTTTGCTTGATTTCCATATCAATCAAATTAAATTACTGTTCTGAATTTGGATCGAAACTAAATAGTTTTCATTCCCATGACCGAAATCACAAGGCATTGCTTTTACACATGCTTACACTTGATACAATTTCTATTTTCAGAATGAACAAGCTTTTCTATCTTTTACAATCCTGAATACTGGTGATAGACCATCGTTCAGGCTTGTTAGAAGTTCTCGTTTATTGTGTAAAAACTTTACGTCTATAATTATTTTAAGATAAAACATTTTGACAGCTTCCTGGAATTCTCTCCTTGTCTACGAAGCTCCTTCCCACAATAACGAACCTCCTCAGACGACTAGCAGAGGAGGGACAGCAAAAGACAAACACCACTGAGCCTCAAGCAAACCGCCCTCCAGTACAGTCAAATAGTTTCGGTGGTGAAGATATTAACAACGGAAATTTACCATCTCATACTGCTTCGTCTGAGATTTCATCATCCGGAAATGGGACCCAATACTCGAGCCTCCCAGTTCATGAAGAGATAAATTAAGTATGTATCTCTTTACCTGGGGCTGGGGGTCTCATAATTGGGCAGTGGTTTGTTGTGAAATCACCCCATCTATAGTTTACTAGGTCAATTTTCCTGAATCCTAATGGATTGAAATGGATTTTTGAGGACTTCACTTTTGATATGTATAGATTAGTTTGTTTCGCCTTCGATTTTGTAAAGTCGTGGGGTTTTTCTTCTTTGCCTTTTTTGTGGAAAAATCATTCAGACTTGGAGGACGATATAAATATGGAAATTTGTTGAATTCTGAATATTCAATGTTTGTTGGTGGTATTGATATTACTCGACAAAGCTACTAATTGTCATTTTAATGAGATTGGTACTGGTTTTCTTTTCGTTCAAGTTCAATTTATTTGGCGAACATTTATATACGATGCCATTATGTTCTTAATTTCGTAAAAGAGGTACATTTCGAAAACTTCAATTGAGTTGAACCATCAAATTTAACAATATTTTCATTATGCTGAAATGCACCAAATATTTTATCCAAAAAATATGTGAGGTGCCTTAAATCTTAGAATACTACCAGTTTGGAGTAGACAAGTATGATTATTTTGGTACTACTAATCGTGCCCCACGCTTTGCGTCTGAGACACGTAATGCGATAAAATTTAGAAAATAAGTGTAGTTATGATACAAATATTTGGAGAATCAAAAAAAAGATAAAAGTATAAGATGAGAAAACTCAAAAGAATTTTGAAAGTTTAAATAGGGATAAAAAATGTTATTAGTTATTACTTTTTCTCTATTTTTTATGAGAATATGGTATTGTGGTAATTAATAAAAAAATGTAAGGGTATTTTTGAAAAAAAGTGGTAAAATTTGGCAGTCTCAAAAAATTTTGGGTTGGCTTATTATAATAGCATAGATATTGGAAATTCAACTGGTCAATTTATACACAACAATCGTGTCTCGCTCGTTTCATTTTTTTTATGCGTAATTCAATCAAAATATGAAAAATAGATATATTTATGATATAAATATGTGGATAATACAAAAAAAATATAGTTTAATATTTAAAAGAATGTTTGGTTATTAAAAAGTGATAAATAGTTTTATTAGTTTTTATTTTTTTTTATTTTTATACGAGCATGATATTATTGTAATCAATATGAAGGTGTGGAGTATTTTTGAAAAAAAATGACTAAATTGGACAGTATTATTTGACTTGGATTGACTTAAATTATATATATATATATATATATATTGGTTTTCAATAAAAAAAAAATAGAATTGGTGAAAAGTGAAGTAAAGTAAAAATAAATAAAAGAAAAAGAAATCAACAGTGGTATTCTTCTTCTTCTTTGTTTGTTTGTTTGTGTTGTTTGTTTGTTTGTTTGAGCTATAAAAATAAAAAAAATAAAAAAAAAGAAGAAGAATGGGGAAAAGGAGGGGAAGGAGAAGAAATGTAAAAGTAGTATATATATTAATGATAATAATAATAATAATATTAATATTTGGATTAATTATACCTTTACCTCTACCCGTCG